>OX465246.1:20418641-21018641 GCA_949987775.1 Aproaerema taeniolella | reverse complement strand
AACTCTTGATAATGTATTGTTATTCTTGTAGAACCAGCCCTAGTGCTTTCGTTTAAGCCAGGGGCGACAAAACTTAGATCCCAGGGTTACAGGGTGAAGTGGCTTTGTTTCACCTCCCCTTACTTTTTAATTTATTAACCAAAGGGTTGCCAGTCATAAAAATTACTTTTATTGTTTGTAACGACATCTCGGCCTACGTGATAACAATATCTGGGCTATAACTCAATGTTTAAAAAGGTGTTCTAATAACGACCATTTTATTCTGGCCTGCTGTATCCTACATGGTAGTTTTGCTCAAGGATCTATGAAGAATGGTCAGAAGGGTTCTTGCGTGGTACGCAGAGATTCTAAAGTCAAGTGCAACTTTTTATTCAAAATTGTTTATGTTCTAAAGGTTGAGACAACGGGATAGAAGGGATAGTATGAAACCAGTTTAATTTGAAATGATTTAAGGCAGTGGGAATGCTTTCTACTGACATTTTAAATGTGGTGTCAAACAATGAAATGGGTGTTCTTTTCAGTCATATAAATATTACTATGAGTGACGTTATGTTATTTTTTACAACTAAAGAGCTGATAATGCCACAAATAAGATGGATTCTTTAATGACCAGGAAAATTAATTTAAAGTCTCTATCAAGACTTCAAAAATATTGATCACATTTAGTGGACACAAACTGATAATTAATATAAAAATTAAAGTTATATGCAAATTGTGAACAAAAAAGAAAGTAGGCGATACAGAAAGTGATTAAGGGATAAAAATAGTCAAGATATTAAGATAACTAAGGGAATGGACGAATAAAAAGTTCGTGGTGATTTTACTCACGAAAGATAGAAACAAAACAGAAAAGTAATTATAAACGAACGCTGAAAACGAACTTTCTGTTAAAGAAGCAATTGCATGATCCTGAATCACTACGTGGCAGCAAGTTTTTTCAAGATTGAATTAAAAGTATATCTGAAACTATAAAAATAAACAAAATACAAAATAACAATAGCAGAAAACTAGAAGCAGACTTGTTTATATGCACAAAGAGACCCAACCCTTCGTAGAATAACAATCTATAACTTTTCCGCTGTTGAATGGAAATCGGGAAGTTTGGCAAACTGAATTTGAGTTGGCATTCAAAGGTGGTCTCGATAAGAGGGGACATTATAGAAAACGCGACACCACTCTCAGAGGCCGCGTGTTGATTCTATCAAAAATCTACTTGAAAACCCGCAGTTGGATCACGGTAGCCGTATTTGATCCTGATGAGGTTTTTTCACAAGAACAAAAGAGCAAAAACTTTATTTAGATTGTTTTGGAAATTTGAATTAGGTAGGTACTGTGGTATGCAGACCTTCATGGAGGATCGGGCATAACGCAACTTCTTTCTGATTCGGTCATTTCGGAGAAGATAATTCGAATATCAATTTAAAAGGTTTGAAATGGTATTCGATGTCAACATTCGAAATGATTGAGGATCTGGTCTTAGGCCATTCATTATTGTGGATTTATTGTAGTGAGCTCGCGGAATAAGTTCTTGTATGCGTTCGTAGGCGTGCAAATAGCACTTTACTAAGCGTTTTTTAATTATGTTAACCGTGTAAGTGCAGAATTTGATTATAATTGTGGTACCTGAAGAAGAACTACGTGTTTTACTTATTTACCCCTAGCTGAGGTATCACAGTACTTAAGATCATTCCAACTTTTATGTACAACATTTTCTCAAATCCTTAGTCAAAATAGGTACAAGATAACTAACTGATTACGTGATGAGAGTGTTTTACCGATACCTCGTTGCGAAAGTATGAACCTCTTCTTTAACCAGAGAAATAAAAATGTGTGCGCAAACGGAAAGTTACAAATGTACTAACTCTGAGTTACGCTTACGAATGATTAAATGAAGAATTTAAAACTCAAGGAACATAACAAGCTCTTGACGTAAAATCCAAATTTTACAATTGAAATATCAAAAGCGGCAACCGTAATACGAATGAAGGACACCAAGTCCCAAAAGGTCAGGACATTGTCGGGAATATTTTTTATGCAGATGTATTGGAGAACCTTTGTCGGAAAACACATTACAATCCCACAATCGATGTCGGCGAGAAAATCCAAGTATATTTGAATTCAGACCCGTTATAGGATAGAAAACGCATTTATCAGGTCTTTTGTCTGGTGTAAAATTCAATGCTAAAAACTTTTGACTAGGTACAGCAGGCCGAGTACGATAGTGACAGCGCCGCGACAACACCGCGGTCCTGTGTCAAAATTTCAACATTGACAACGCCATAGGGCGAGCAAGCCTTTGCGCGGGACCCTCGTGCAATCAAAGTGAAGTTTCAGCGTGAGCCGAGCGCGGGTTTATCGTTATCGTGCTAGAGCTGCTGGTGTAATAAAATGTCGTAATCACAACAACGGTCATTACTTGTTGTTAGTGACGGCTGTACTTTTTAAAAATATGATATAACGTTTTGGGAAAAATTCGAATAACTCTAAAATTAAAATATTTGTATCACCCACGACATTTGATTGCTTTTTCTACCAAATATAGCTAAGAACCATCTAGATCAAATCAGCTTTCAAGTAAAAAAAAACCGCATTGAAATCGGTCCCTTCGTTTAGGAGATGCTACAAACAGACACACATATACACAGATGCACACGTCAAACTTATAACACTTCGCTTTTTGTGGTGGTTAAAAATAATAAGTCTTTTAAGACGTGAGATATATAGACCGATTGTTCCTATAGTGTAGTTCTAACTAATAAAAATGATGTGGCAAAATTATTTATGCATACTGAAAAACCAATGAAGCGCAAATTAAGACTTAATATCAGCATTGCCGGAAGTAAACGTTAGCACACGATACATTACAACAGGCACAAAAGTGAAACGCCAATATTACGCAACACATTGGCCGACAATTGAAACGAACGCACCTTTCGGCGCGCACGCATATTGTCACACTAATTGTTAGAGATTTATAAGGGAACAACACCTGCCTACAACAATAGAGAACTTTTGTACGGCATTCGAGAAATAGGGCAGTTGTCGTTTATTGCCCACGGTGGAGTGGCAGGACTTAGTGAGGCTGTAAATTATTTTAGCAGTAAAAATATTACGACCATAAACTAACCTTAATATCTGACGTGCCAGAATAAATATTATCATCAGCGTAGGTATTATATTTCTAAGAAAAGGAATAATGTCAAATAAGCTTTTTATAAGCTTTCAAAGAGAGCGTTTTGATAATAATAAAAAAGTTTTTTTTTTAATAGTGTCAATTTTAAGACAAAGCCAAAACAAAGGAACAGTTATGTCTCCCTACTTAAATCAGGCAGAAAAAATAAACTTTAACATAAACATATTTGTAATGATTTAAAGTATGAACAGACATACAGCAGCAGACCAAAACCACCTCCCTGTGGGATACTTCTTATTATTCGCTTCTGCAAATTTCAAGACCCGCAAAGGCCAGTGCAAGCTAAAAATGGCAACTAACAATACCTCCTTATACCCATACAAACCTTTCTTAGTAAAATTCCCGCTAAATTCTCCACCAAAACGCCCGCAGTGTCACCAAATGCGTGAAATTATCCAACAATACCCTGTAATGATCCTTTACGAGTGAAAAAATAAAAATAAATACATGAAGAGCTATGACGCAAACTTATTCATTCGGTTTTGGTTAGAAACTTTAGACTTTAAGCTCTCGTTTAGAGGAACGAATAATATTCATGACAATTTTCAAACTGTACATTTATTTTTGTCAGTTTACCATTTCGTTATTTTGTGTCTACTGTGGTTCTGAAAGTTATTATAATGCATTTAGGTGCATAATGCAACAAACGAATTATCATTTAGATGTGTTTAACAAATCCTGAGTAAGTCCACCGCACCTTTGCCTGTCATTACGAATTGTGATCCACAGGGGGCTTTAGACCGATTGTTTTCATCATTTTTGGGATACGCTTGATTCCATACATTGTATTGTGTTAGAACAAAAATTTACAATGTATTGTGGATTTGTACAAAAGGGTGGCTTCTGCTAAGTTACAGTCTTTAGTTTTGTGGCCAAAGCTTTTTAGATGCGGGTGTCACAGGGAGGTGTTTTGGGTTTAATTTGTTTCTCGTCTGTTAAAGTAGAATCAATTACACATAAAAACTTCATGGTTAATTACTAAAATTAAAACGAAGAAAAGAACCTTTTGTCTCTCTATTATCTATACCATTTTATGACACAGTTGTTTCCAGAAATGCTGTGTTCTCACCGTTATTGAAAAGGGATAAAAGAATAACAGATTTTGCCGTTTGGGTAGTTTTATTACCAAGATTCTTTTCTAATGGATGTTCAATGATTAACGTGCATTATTGTTCTTGTTTACCTTTAAGTACAAGAGTATTCAATTCAGTATCACAAGCAAAATAAATCCTCAGAGTCATAAATTCATAATTCAGTTTAACAGTTTTCTTTATTTCGACACACGTGTCGTTATGCATGAAGGCGAGTATATTTCGTCTTTAATGTTCAGGCGACTTGTTCAAATTAACCGTGTAAATGCATATTTATGTTCACATGCGTGGGTGTTGCATACTTTAGCCATTGTATGGATTTTATACATCGGAAGGATATTATTATGGTTCGAAATTGTATCTGTAGTTGTAGAATAAAGTTACACCTACAAGCTACTAGTGTAGTTTGGCATCTTTAGTTTTAAGCAATTTTTATTTGGCCTAAACAAGGACAGCATTACATCAGTGAAGCTTTAACTTTAATAAAAGTTTCTGCTACTGATCCTTAACTACAAGATCCTGAAGTTACTCATGATTAAAAAGCTGTTAAAGTGAGTATGTACGCACGATGATAATTGTAAATTATGATCGTAAATAATGCAATTATTGTATCTCTAACGTTCATTATGAGAAGTACAGATACAGACAGCTCGTCAGGTTACCCATTTGCAGTACGAAAGGCGTCGCTATGACGATGAGAATGACGTCAAGGTTAACATGTGTCACTTGATGTGCTGTAGTGTGTACTAAGCTATTACAGATATAATAGCATAGTGCGGTAAAGATTTCACATTATATTATCTTAGTGAACATTTTGTAACCTGCTATGAGGAACATTTAAATTCCTACATCAGGAAACGTTCTTCACATGACCATTATTAACCACAAGATCTTAAAGCTATTCAAGATTCAAAAGCGGTGCGTGTGTGCGTATGCGCGGCGCGGCGTCGCGTCGTCTGCCGCGGCTGGAATGTCGTTGCGCGGGCGCAGCGGGCGGGGCTAGGGTCAGCCACTCAGCCGCATATCGGTTACGGATATACGGGTTATTTTAATACAATATCGTCTATGCATATGGAATAGTCAATTTTAGAAGACATGCTATGATGTTTAAGAAATTAATGTGAATGTGCAAATTACAACAAAAGATCCATTTGTCAATGTCTTTAGAACAAGATAATTAGCGATAATGAACAAAATTCAGATTTAAACTTTTATTTAACTTACGTACTATACGCTCACGCCTATAATCTCTATCGGGATAGGCAGAGCATGAGTGGTATTAGAACCACTTGATGTCACATTTGACATAAATTCTGACCTGAGGATTATTAATGAAACATGATATAAGTAAAATCATTTATTTTTGTGCTTTGCTTTTGAAATTACTCAAATCAGAAGCGAAAAGAAAAAAAAAACAATACCTTCTTTTTTATTTCGCACTATTAACACTCAGTTCAGTGCTTATCTTACCAAATCCTTCGTTCCTTATAATGCAGGTATTATCAAATAAGTGTATAGTAAATTCTGGTGTCATGTCAGAGTCCTTACAATTGGATTCTGACTTGGTTTTACGATTGTAATCATGATTTCATTATCCATAGACTTTGAAAGATCACAAAAAAAATTATTGGGTGACTAAATTAGTCATGACACTTTAGAGGGTGGGTCTTCCTCAAGAAACTGAGAAACTTTTCCCAAAGATCCTGTGTAAGAAATTCTCAAAAACAAAATTCGACTTGCCATAGAAAGGCAAACTGATCGCACAAGTTGTATGAAGAGGCAAGAATTTTTTTCACATTTTTTCACATTGAAAAGTTATCTATTTCATGGGCTGATTTACATACTTAGTTTTCTCTAACAAATAACTCACCCCGTGTAACAGGCATTCTTCAAATAACATGGTACAAACAGTTTCGAACTAAAAGCTTTCTTGCTAAACCGAAGACTATAATATGCCTCACCAATTTTTCCGTTCCCTTACACATACAACATAGTTTGATAGATATTGACACCGTAGGCGTTACCACCTGTGAGTGTTTTACCAAGCAGGTGTTCTTTAACCAAACATTTCTTTGTTTTGATGACGATACCAAAATGGCCGGAGTTTATTTTGGATCGTCCTTAGGAGCGTTGTTGAGAATAACACCAATAAAAGAGGCTAAAGGACGACGGATATAATGTTTTAATACTGCTTTTTTTAAAGTTTATACCAATGTATCTAGTTTCTAAAAGGGCACATGTTGAAATATAAGTACCTAATTAATTCCGTAGTTTTTCGTGGGAATTTGACATATTTATTGAGAAAATTCTTAAAACGGTTACAAGATTTATCGAATGCTATTTTGAGATGTTTTGTTGAAACTGGGTCACTAATACAGTAATACAATTGAGTTTCGTGAATTGATTAAACTTATCGTGAGCTAGCCACAGTATAATATTAATATTGAGGATAAAATCAAGTATAACTTTTGGATGATGTCAAAACCAATATTAAAGCACTTACTACTAAGCAATTTTCATATTCTCCCACGCTTATTACTTTATATTAAGTAAATCGAACTTCTAAAGAAGTTATAGTAGTAAATAAAGTATTCTGAATGAATTTTATTATGTCTTCTTCACTTTGCTGGTAAACCATAGTAATGTTCTGTCACAATAAACCTATGATACAGCTCTAATCTCTGTTCAAAAAACCACAATGTTTTATAACGGAAAGCTTAGCTCTTCCACCATATTAGGGTTCTTTAAGAAAAGGGTCTCTTAAAAAGGCATAGTCATCCACCTTGTTATTAGGTTTCGGTAAGGTCTTTACCTATGCAATTGCCGATTTTTTCTCAAGCTTTATTTTATTCATAATTTATTTGATTGAATAGCTATTACTAAATTTGTTTTATATTTAAAACCTTGGCAATATAACGGAGACATTGAGTCAAATTAATACATATTTACTTTAGATTTATTTGCTGAAAAAGAAGCTCAAATATAGCTCGTTTCATCAGTTGCCCGTTTCATTGCTTATTTTTGCTGTACCCTTGTTACAGTTACAACTTTCAATAAAGTAAGTATAATGAAAAAAATAACGTAATGTTGTCCAAACCTTCCCACAAAATTTTGCTAAGTTTGGATTCCGCATTTCCGAGAAAAATCCAAAAACGTTAGTATGGAAAATTCAGTTTTCCAAAAATATTGTATGAAAAACGGCAATTTCATCGGTAAAGACCTATTATATTGTTTAAGATTCTCGCGGTTATTTTCACTAGTTTCAGATATTAGTACCAAAACTGCATTTAAATTGTTTGCTTTTTTCAATTTACTCATTACTGAGCTTTTATCTGCACAAGTAATTATTTAGTGTTTAAAAGCATCATATTAATTTTCTGCGGAACCATTAGTGAAGTAGAAATTATTCACACATATCCAGTCTTATTACTACAAAGACGACTTTATGCCTGCTTCTTAACACAGAATAGGCTATGATCACCGTCCCACACGCTCAAAGAGTCAAATAATAACATTATTATTCTGAACTATACTTTCCTACTCGTCACGCCATTTTGAAATTTAAAATTCGTTCCAATTTGAACCTTCGCACCTTGAAATACAAGTTAGGGTTCAATTTTTAAATGAAAAGTATTCGTTGGTGGATCAGTACATTTTTAAGCATCTTTGTCGCTTGATCACTGTCCAATGCTGCACAAAGCCAACTAAAGGGACCATTCAACCACATTGAAACTCTTTGGTAACACCTCCCATGCTCCCAATGTATAGCATTCGATAAAGGTACACAGTAAAATGTTTATATTGATCGTCGTTTCAAATGAGATATATAAAAGGCACCTAATATCCATTTTAAAGGCATTCATCAAAGTATGAGTGTGACACAAAAGTATGAGGACAAGCTCACATTACATTGACATTAAGAAAAATAAAAAAAATATATACGAAAATAGGTAAAGACCTCGCTCATCACCTTTTAAATCAAATGAAACATGGAGAAGCTCATAGAAGACAGTTCTCTTTTAAGGAGTACAACACAATCACCAGGATTAATCAAGTTCGCGATACACTTAATTATATCTACACGATAGGAAGAATACAATCTTATTAATATCTAAATTGTTTATTGTTATAAAATACATTGTCAAAAATTATAATTAAATTAATTAAGGTCTAGGCCTTAAATTCTAAATTCGCTTATCGCACGTCATTATCTTATAAATTAGATTGTTTTTTTCTTCAAGTGATGGTAGTATGCTATGGTGATAGATTTTGTGAACAGTTTTCATTCTACCATTTAATACTTCTTTCACATTCAAGTCTATATTCTACTTACCAAAGCAATTGTTTCCAAAATAAATTCGTTTGTCATAGTGACCCTATCGTTTGAATCTCACGACACGAAGGCGTTTTGAAAACACAATCTCTGTGTGATCGGGGCGCAAAATATTGATGAAAAATAAATACAAAGCAAAGAACAGTCTGTTTTTAAGTTTCAATGATGCGGTTGCTCGTTTGAGGATTTAAGGCGAAGCTTCATCTTTTAGTTTCATCTACTAATAAAATTTGTTCATTGGAGTGAATTTTCACTGATACTTAATAGAACCCAAAGTTGACATGATTTTCGAGCAAGACTGTGTAAATATTGGAATGTCAATATGTAAAAAATTTGCATTTAACAGGATCCCATCCCGCTTTCTAGTAAATGTTAAAGTGTGATATTTCTAATACTAAAAGTGGAATGGTTATTTCTCTTATGCGTAAATATTTTTAGTTTTTTTAACCAAAACAGTCAGATACTTATTGACACCTATGGCAGTTCTTCTAAGTCCAGTAAGTAGAGATCAGATTAAACCAACAAAATATATTTTAAACTGCGACAGATATCGATTTGAGAAAAAGTCATCTACGTACCTTTCGATAAAGTATCGTCTCCTTATAGGCGATGTAGTTGATAAGACCGACGTTTAAGATTCACTTATTGTTCCCAATGTGGCTTTTAAGATGAGGCTGATAACCCTGCTCGATGTTGACAAAAGAGCTAGCGGCCAGTGCTTTGTCATATCAAAGTTAGGGATCCTTTGGTATGAAGTGACATATTTAGGAAGATCCTCGAGATCTTGTTTATGATCCAAACAAAACGGTTGGCTTGCGTTGTTATCATTTATATAAGTATATGACATGATTCATTTAGCTAGTGTTGACTTTAAAATAAATTCTTTGAAGAAAACTCTTGCAAACTTTTACCATCTGATACTTTGGGATTGATGAGTAGCATAGCATCGAGATTAATGAAGGTGAGAATCATTGGTCAGAACAAAATTAAGCTAATTAAGAATGTTATGTTCTCTGCTTTAATGGTTCATTGCTAAGCTCTAGCTACGCCTGATTGCATTCATCCTATTTTCAGCCATTATATCGAACAATAGCTGCCCGAGCTTCTTCATTTCTTGATTTAAACTTTCCTAGTTCGATTTTTTGCCGAAGATTCGACAAATTTTCTGATAAAGATATCAGTGTAGGTATGTATTGTCTAATTTTAATTCCTACTGAACCCTCTTACAATTATAATCATCAAGTGATCTCCGTATCTTTGTCTTTGCCGCGTGTCCATTACACCGTGACGGGCTATAAGTTATCGACAACTAGTGATGTGCGTATAAGTTTAATTTAGCATCGATACTTTGGAATCCGTGAAAGTGCAAGAGTCAAAAGTTCAAAACAGTCAAAAAGTTAATGTATTTTTTTTACAGTTCAATAAATGTAATCGCGTAAGACCTATTCATTAATTTTACTATTTGAGTATGATTAATCCTCTGTGAGTCTCTGAGCAGACACATCAATTATTATTATAGAATAGGTTATTCTAATTTTATCTCAATAAAAGAACCACAGCTAAACAAATTATAAGTTCTCAAGTTATTCTTGTGACTGTTCTCAAATTCTCTCTGTTTAAGCGTAAAGGAAAAAGTATGAAATTACTTTTTACTGAAGATGCTTTTTTCAATTGAAGTTTTTGAAGAAATTGGAGTCATGGTATATAAAATATCGATGCTAGGCCATCCCTACGCTCCACTCATTCCCATGAGTGATCACCATGGAATTATGTGATTTATCCATTGTTACACGCGATGTCTTACGCTTGTTTTCTTATTTGCCTTATTGTTACCTTTTGTTTTAAAATTAAATTATTATTGGAATCTTTTGTTGGCCACTTTTTTAGTTGATAGATTGCGTAGGCTTAGAGTTCCGGGTTTTATTTCGTTTCGCGAATTTATTTCTGTAAATTCTTTGAGTATTTTACGGTTATTGATAAAACCGGATTGAGTCAATTGATACGTTAAGAGGAAATCGGTATAACGTGTGAAGTGTGTAAAAGGAGTAATTTAATTTTCAAATTTAACTCTGTTTGCATTGAATAGGCTCCGAAACTACTGGACCGATTTGAAAAATTCTTTCACCATTAGAATGCTACATTATCCCTGAGTAAAAAGGCCCGGGCGGAGTGCTAGTAGGTAATATGTTGTGGACGTTGTTTATTTAATTTTGTATAAATAGTGCTTTTTTTACTAACAAGTATATTTATAGACTTAGGATAAGCAAACCTGTAAAAATAAATGAATGCTTTGTAAAATAAATGAAATGAAATGACACCACAAAAAATATGACCAGGAGGGGTTCATCAAATCAATTTTAATCTTCCATCTGATTATCTTTAGGCAAGTCACAAATTGTTTTTATATCTTTAACGGCATGCCACGAAACAACATATCAATTTGTATTTAGCTCCTTTATCACCACTAGGAACATGGGGGCAACGGTAATAAACACTTTGCAGTTCCGTTCCATGCTTTTAGAACTAAGCAGCCATTCTCTAACCACGGAATATATATATAAATGTCAGTTGATCCTTGTAGAGTTAATGCGGTGTGAAGTGGTTTTAGAACCAATGACTTCTGCCTACCCTGATAAGGATTAAGCTGTGAATATATGGATGTGGATAAAGTTGTTTTCAAACACTTAGCGAAAATTTAACTCTAAAATTAAATTGTTTGTATCACCACCGATATTTATAGCTTATAACTCTTAAACGGTTGAATCAATTTTGATTAAATATCGTTAAGAACCATTTCGATAACATTCGTTTGTGAAGAAAAAAAACCGCATTTGACATTGTTTCATTCGTTTCGGAGCCCCTCTTTTTGTTAGGGGTTAAAATTAGTGGATTATATTATTTTCTGCTTTTTACTACCAAAATTGCTTCCAAAATTAATCCATATAGTTTAAATTCTGCGGTTTCAAAGAGCAGATCCAATTTATCGATTTAATAAAGTATGTCATTAAAACGACAACCCTCTTCACGCGGGTTCGCGTAATCCTTTGCAAAACAAACCGCAAAACGACCTTGTGTCTAATAACCAGTCCGCATATTCAAATATTCTTAACGAATTTTAGTATGTCATAAAATTTATGAGGTGTGTCCTTGACGAATTTTATGACAAATCTTTCTGTGGTGGTCTGGTGGTATTATTGAATGTAAAGTGTTTGAATATAATCCTATCTTCTTAGTTTCTTGTCTTTTCTTCTCGGGGTGACACTAAGTCTTTAATAACACAATTAGGTAGTAGTGAATAGAAGGTCTTACAGTGTAAATGTTTTTTTTATATTATAAGATGGGTAACGATGGAGCGAGTTAACCCAGAAAATGCCTATTAAGTCACTGGTACTCCCACGCACCGACGGAACACAGCAAGCTGTTTGGCGTCGGACTTCGACAGGAGGGTGGTCGCGAACCAGACGGCCCTTTACAGAGCCTACCACACCGCATGAGACCATAGGACGACACCTCAGATTCAGAAAAAAAATGAAGTGTAGTTGCCTGGGATAGATTACTAGGAGGCAGGTCTCATGTACCTTATAACGTCCAATTAAAACAATTTTAATTGTTTTTAACAACTTCATTAGTAAAAAATCTACTCTCAAATCAGAACCTACCTTTCCAGATCCGGTTCCATTCAGGGCAAGGCTGATGTTGATGATGATCTGGAACCAAAGCTTTACGTGAATTATCCATATTTTTTTTAAGCCCCGACGAAAAAAGACTGGTGCTAAAATTTTGACATGTGTATTGTGCGTCTGTGTATCTGTATATCTGTGTGTCTGTCTGTGGCATCGTAGCTCCTAAACGAATGGACCGGTTTTGATGCAGTTTGGTTTTTCGAGAGGGTTTTTAGCTACATTTTACACAGAATAAATATTGAATTTTATCAAAATTAGTTCAGCCGTTCAAAAGTTATAAACTTATAAGCTATGAATGTCGACAGTGATGTTTTTATTTTTTATTTTACAAGCATAAGCTATTGCAAGTTCTGCCCGGTAGAGAAAATGAGGAGTTTTATTAATTTATTCTGGATTTATCTCACGTGAAAGAGGTCCTCTGTCTTTTTCGAGCATCTCTAGAATAGGGGCGTTATTTACAGGGTCTCATTCCGATCGCTCGAACAAAAGGTGTCATTCTGGAATGATCGGAATGTTCGACCTCTCCTTTGATCTTGTTTTGTTGTAAACAATTAATTCTGGAATCTTGTATGAGACATTTTAATTGTGTGGTTTTGTGACTATCTATTAAACGATTAGTTTTGTCACTTTTTTTTTATTTTGTTGTATTTAAGTAGAAATACGTAGGTAATGAAAATGTTAATAATTAACAAACTATAGTAAACGCTACACACTCAAAAGCCCATACATCATATATCCTTTATAGGGAATTAATATTGCCGGAGATTATTAATTTCACTGGTGAAATTGTAATACATATTACGGTTTTTAAAATTTTCTGGAAACATATTCACACAGACAGATACGATCAACGACCCAAGAACAAACATCTGCTTTTTACACAAAATATTTGCCCTTACCGGGAATCGAACCCAGGACTTGTTGATCAAGACACAGCGTCAAAACTACTCTATCAAGTATTAACAATAAAACACTTAATCTAGACAAGGGCACGGACATCAAGTCTGTGGATGCTAATATCTTTATTATAAAAATAAAAAAAACTACTCTATCAAACAGGCCGGCCGTAATTTGTTTTGTTTAATTAAAGAAAGTAATCTCTAAATAGAAACAAGATACACCTAATGTGTCATATCTTTTCTTCGAATTGTTTATTTTAATAGATATATGTATCTATGTATATTCTTTATTGCATCTATGTATATAGATATCATGGGATACAATATAAAAGAAAAAAAGTATACAAAGGCGGACTTATCACTAATAGTGATCTCTTCCAGCCAGCCTGGTTCCTGGTGGTTATTTCTTAAATTGTTTTAGTTTACGTATCTGCCTTTTTGCTTGTGTGTCGTTGACATGATTTTTTTTCTTCCTTTAACCTTTGCCAAACGGTTTACCTGATTACAAAGAAAAGAAAGAAAGAAAGACAAATTTATTATAACGGACACCACAACACATATAAGAGGCAAGATTAAACAGTAAAACACGATCACGATACACTACATGAAGACAATAACAAATACAATAGCAAACTACCTTTAGATCGCTATGTGTTGTAGGGTCCGAGACAAAGGGTTCTCAACTCAGCTATATATTTTGCGACTCGGGAATCAGGATATGAGACCGCGAGCCATCACGCTGGTTTTCAGTGAGTCCTATAACCAAGTGACGAACGAACGTCCGTGGACGAGACAGAATTTTTTAGGAATAAATAAATATTATTAATGAAAAATGGAAAATACTTATGTTACTAATAAATATAACACATAATTAAACATATGTTACATGTATTTTCCTGTTAGTAATTTAATATTTAGGCTTCTTCTGGGTAAGCTCGATTGAGGTCAAGAGCCATCCATTATAATGGAAATATGTAGTTATTTATATTGAAAAACACTCGATTGCAGTATCACAATAAGGACTAACCAACACCAAAATTTATGATTAAGATACTCATCTATTAAACCAATTAATTGAAAGGTAACTAGAAAATGGCTAACAATACTTTTATAGTACAATAGCTCATGTTTCACAACTTTATGATCGCTACTGTGGAGAAGATAATATATGCCGAGGTTTAATTCTAATAAACTCAACCGATCAGTGAGGTACAGCAACGTACACAGAGGTAGGGAACCAGATGAGTGACCAAACTGGCAATTTATCACGAGCGTTTCCATGCTTCAAAGGACACGTTAAGCTGTCGGTCCCGGCTGTTGTCGATTTACTAGCACGGATAAATTGCCACTTTGGTCATCCATCAGGTTCCCTGCCTCTGTGTACGTTGCTTAACCACACTGACCGGTAGAGATCAGTGGGCGCTACTGAGCTACGAGCGCTTCAGATAGATGTATTGTGTGGTATAGATAGATAGATAGATAATCTTTATTGCATACAGTAACAAAAAAGTTTTACAACGCTGAATTATAAAATCAATCAATCAATCATTTATTTCAAGCCAAAGTATCCGTTAAATACATTGCTCATTAGTAATAGTAAAATAAATTGCTCATTGTTACATTTAAAAATTGCGCAAAGGTGGCCTTATCGCCAAGCGCAATCTCCAGACAACCCTTGTTTTAGGGACAACGGAGTGTTTGTTCGTTCTAATTTGGACCTTACTTTCATCTGAATAGAAAATTGGGTGGAAACTTTGAGGGAACAGACTTCTATCCCCAACTTTCATTATTTCATGGCCTTCCGTGATCAGATTTAAAAAATGTTAAACACAGGAAGGATGATTGGTTTAAAAAAATATATCTGAATCTTGGACCAACCATGTAAAAGCGTTCCTCAGGTCTAGAACCGGACAAGCCAGCAAGAAGAAGATCTCTTGTACAATTTGCGTTTCCATAGTAGAATAGGAAAAGTGTAGAGCTCAATAAAACGTTCAGGATGGACAGTCGGACAGACAGACGGACAAATGATATACGAGGCTCAATTAAGTGGTGTCGTAAGTTTGCAGCACTACTAATGATGAGCTACCGGCGGTCCCTTATCGACCTTGGCATTCTTTAGACATGGCAGAGGTTTCTTTGAAAAAATCTGTGTAGAAAGTTTTTGTATTTAATAGAAATTTTTTGCAGTGATAATGTTTTTCCCTGCATTCCAAAAACCAATTCATATTCACTCTTATACCAGATGATGCCAGAAACTTCGTTTACGTTATTTTATAGAACTTTGATCGAACTCATGTCTCACGTGATTCTTTTTTATATAACTGATTTTTACTGATTTAAATAAAACAAACATCCATGTACAGACTATGATCAGTAATGTTTTTATTATAGGTATAGATAGAAGAATACACACATACACACTTTTGCCCATAATGTTTGTTGGGTTAGCAGAGCACCATATGATTAAAGAGACACATGACGCCACATTTGATAGAAGGCTGAAAATGTTAAATTCATTTAGGCTCTATGTAGCCTATGGTAGTCCTTACTCAGCAAAGGTCCATCCTAAGCCAAAAATTTTTTTTTTGAGTTTTTGGTGCTAAATAGTTTTTATCGCGAGAGCAAGCCTGGTGGCAACCCCATGTGCTTGGTTGGCTCCTACTAATCGCAATCGCGATGGAAATCATATCACATTCAAACGCCTAACGTCAACTCTTAGAAATTGGCAACTCTATAACAAATCCAGTTGGTAGCTCTGTGAACCATTGAGACACATTTACAACACCATAAATGGTTTTTAATTAAGGATCCGAATCACATGACCACGGTGTACCGTCAGGTTTACGACCAACGGCTGTCCAATTAGCACCACACATTATTTAGAGATAATACGATTATTTAGTAAGTGAATGTAATTGTCCTGATCATAACACTCTCGTTTTCATACTGGTTTTGTGCTAATACAAAAAAAAGTAAGCAGAGTTAATTGGTTTGCGACCTGGTTTGATTGAGTGAATAGTGACGCGACTCAGACTCTGATGTATACTTGAGTAGCAGTCGTCTTTGCCATTTTTCTAGTGAGAGAAAGAGACAATCACGCTTAATAGATCAAGACTTAAGTCTCCTTTTGCAATACGGGCCTTGGACAGCTCTGCATAGTTAACATGCCCAGCGACAAACTCGCTCGTCATGCCACTCTGATGACGGTGAAACTTCACTTTGGTTGCTCGAGATTATCGAGCAAAGGCTTGCTCGCTCTCTGACGTTATCATTTCGACACTTTTTTGACATTTGGCCGCGTTGTTTTCACGTTGTGCTTAAACTACCCTCAGAAGCAGAAACGTTCAATAATGTTAAAGTTCTTGTAAATGTAATGCCGTCCTTGTAAACGTCAGCGAAAAGGAAAGTGTCAGTTTGATATAAAGTGGAAGTACATATTTACATTTAAAATAGAGTACTAGAATAAAGAGATAAGATAAGAACTAATCGGTTACTAACATTAATATTAGTGTCAAATTGTGGATATCCTTCACGAAAGCACGGCCAAAAAGGTAGTCTTTTCTAAAATTTTTCTTGCCTAGCATTAAGTTTGTTTGGAAAACACGATCGCTACCTGCTAAATGTGATTGGATCGTCTTGGAAGCTGCGGGCTTCCTCATCATTGTTTGTCCTGTCCATATAAACACTATCAATCTATTCCGGTTTTTTTAGTCGAGTGGTAGTGGTGCCTCTTGATCGACGGATCCTGGGTTCAATTTCCAGCCGGGGCAAATATTTGTGTAAAAAGCAGATATTTGTTCTCGGGTATATATGTTCCAAGGGACCGCACGACACAAAGACAAACTTCAGTATGGGCCTTTGAGTGTGTGCCGCCTATTGTACTGTATTTTTAATCCTGGGTATAGGCCTCTTCTCTGTAGGGCCAGTCGTCACAGTCCTGGATACCTACCTGTAGTCTTACGACCGAAATTTCGAAGCGTCGGATGTCAGTACATCTCTGTCTTGCGCCATACAGGTGACAGTGACAGGTAGTGACAACTGTCGGCCGTTCGTTAATCGTAGACTTACAGAGCAGATATTTTTTCAGTTTGTTTTCCTCGGACTTGAAACTGGCAGTAATGGTCGCACGTTAGACACGACCGGTTGCCATAACCTAAAAAAAAACCTGTGCCGACCTCATCCATAGAGATCCTGCCGATTTCGTTTAACCGTCGGGGTGGACTTGTAGCGATACCTACTCTTATGTGAATATGATACAAGTTAAATATGTACATTATGCCACGGAAAACGTATTAATTGCAGCGGCCGAAGCAGCAACCCTCAGAAAGAAAGACAAATACGCCGCTCTGGAAAACTACCAGTTCGTCCCATTTGCAGTGGAGGGAGACTACAGGCTGTTGGAGCAATGAAGCCAAAGGTTTCATGAGAGAGGTGGGGCATCAATTGCGAGATAGAGGCCATGATCCCCGTTCTGGGTCCTTTCTGGTGCAAAGGTTATCCATCGCGATCCAACGCAGCAATGCGGCTAGCGTTATGGGTACGCCTGGAATGGTCTGGGGCGGATTATTTGACTAATTAATTAGTTTATAAGGCTAATTATGTATTATTTTATAATTTTGAAGAAAGTTATTTACACTGGTGGTGTGACAAATTGGTGTAACCTAGAGTTCTCAGTGGGATTTTATTAAAATTTAAAAAAATATATTATTGCATCATAAAAACAATTTATTCTATCAGTAGCTGTCTTGATAAGGATCATCCTCTCAAATAAACATTAAAACGTAACATTGTTTTTCCCATACAAACTCTCCATAAAGGTTGGTGCACACTGAGTGATAATCGTCATAATGGTCACCGGCTCCTACACAATGGTCCGTTACGATTATCATCTTTTCAATTAACATTCCAAGATGGCTTCCGGCAGTGACGTAAATGTCAAAGTGCCATTTTTGTGCCAGCTTCGGGGTTTAGCGTGAGAATTTTAAATTGGATATGAAAAATGACTTAATTTAACTTAAGGTACACACGACGGCCCATCAGGTTTTATGTTGACCTTGACGTCGTCCTTATTCGTATAGCGGCGGCTTTCGCAGTGCGAATGTATAACCTGATATGCTGCTGTATGTACTTTTAGCAAAACGATCATAAATTATTTTAAATTATGTTGCGTAAAGTACGTACTTATATATTACTTTGTTTTAACTTACAGACATGTCGTTGTAATTACAAATACATATTTGCAATGCGTTAAATAAATCGCTCGTTTATTAAGAATTCCTATTCAATCTCCTTCAGAATAACAAAATACAATTTTCATAAAGAGCTGGTGAGGGTTTTTTTAATCACAATTTTGTCGAGGCTGTGGGGGTCTACTTAAACATTATTACTATCAGAATACTAGTCGAAGCGCCCTGTAGCTCTCGCTGAACTAAACCGATCAGTGAGGTTAAAAAACGTACACCAGGGGGACGAAAGTGGCAATTTATCACGAGCGTTTCCGTGCTTTGGAGGACACGTTAAGCCGGGTGGTCCCGGTTGTTGTCGACTGACTACAGTCGTTAAAACCAAGTCAGAGGCCATTTGGCGGTGTAAAAACTCTGACACCAGGATAAATCAAGTTCGCCACACACTTGACTATACCTACACGATAAGAAGAAGATTACTATTAGTGCGCAAGGTTTTTAAATGATTTTTTAATTTAAATCTTGCATCGTGCAAAGTCACGGTTCCTCTCTAGATTAAAAAAAGGTGTCAACAGAATTTTTAAAGTTATTTTGCTCTACGTATTTTGAGATTTATGTCCCGCTGTGCTATCAAGGAGACTCGCTTGCTACTCGAAAACAAATCATCTTAATTCAGGTTTTGTGTTTTCTTTTATTGATATTTCGTAACGTTAGAATATATAGTTGTTGAGCTGTGATATGCTTTGTAATACCTAGTCTTTATAGTTATAAAGTTTTACCTCTGAATAATTCTGTTCAAGAGACATCCATAAAAAACTTATCTGAAGTCTCGATTTAAATAGGATTGTCTTTTCCTAAGTCCTACTTACCAACTACCTGACTATCTCTTACTATTACCCTCTGTTTCAATTTGACTACGTATATGTCAGAATTTAGCAGTTGTCGAACATGGTTCAACGTGCCCACTGCAGCACAGAAACCCTGAGGACAAGATCTCCGCCATGGTTCCCATCAGGTTTCCTTTTCGTGAGATTAAGCAACGTACACAGAGGCAGGGAACCTGATGGGTGCCTAAAGCGACAATTTATCACGAGCGTTTCTGTTGGAGGGCATGTTAAGTTGTCGGTCCCGGCTTTTGTTGATTGACTACATTCGTTCAAATCAAGGCAGAGGCTATTATGCGGTTTGAAAACTCTGACACTTGGTTAAGTTCGCCACACACTTGACTATACTTGCACGATAAGAAGAAGATCAGGTTTCCTGCCCCCGAATAATTTCGGTTGCAAATCCCTCGCAGCTGGAAGAGGCTACCGTCTTGTCTTGTGTGATGATGTCAGAGGTGCACAACCTGGCCTTCTTTAATAATATGTCCTTGTCTTCCCCACAAATAATCCCGAGCGCGTCATTATCGGGCCGAAAGTTGAAATTATTGTTTGATATTATTTTTTAAGGAGCTTGCAGACTGGCGTGATACCACAGAAGGAACTTTGTACTTAGGTACTTATTAGATGATCTCTGTTTTGGGGTTACAATAATTTTTTTTTAAATAATAGGTGTGAGTTTAGTTTCATCTGTCTGTTTATTAGCTAGTATTATGAGTTATGATACACTCCAAAAACATAGGTTCCAATTAATGATAGGCGTAAAGATTTGGTCAAGATCTTGTTGTCAGTTGAACTCCAGCTCTACCATGCAAAAAAATATTTCCGTGAAACGAATAATAAACGAATAAGCGATACACACTTAAAGGTCCACACTAAGGTTTCCCTTGTATTATAGGTCACGTATGACACACACAAAAACAGACAGAACACCCATGACCCGAGAACAAACATTTGCTTTTCACACAATGTTTGCCCCGACCAGGAATCGAACCCAGGACCTGTCGATCAAGAGGCATAACTACTACCACTCTACCAAACCGGGCGTCAAACTTCATGGTTCTTTCGGTTTACCTTTTGGCAGCAAGAAAACAATACTAAAGCCTCATAATATGTATCCGCTTCTTAAGGGTCAGTCCACACATATGCTTGCCCCTAACATGTCGCTTGCGCAGCGGGGAGGCGCGCAGCCACCACAATCGCATAAATTCAACATTTGTCACGGCATTAACACTCGAAAAAGGGTTTTTATCATGTCACCGACGTATCCGGTAATCGAGCGAATTCATATGAATATTATTTTTCGACCCTTTTGTTGTTTGCCGTTAAAATACCTAATGGAAGGTCGTGGTTAAAGAAAAATGGGGTTTATAAATAGAAGTTTGGTCAGACTTGCTGGCGCGTCGACTTGGTCTTTTCCTTATCATCTTTAAGAAAGTATAGTAGCATTAGCAAATGTATCACCCTATCTCTTTTGTAGTGTCAACTGACCATGGATTTTTTAAGCACCACCGTCCACAATAGTATTGAGATTCATCATTTAATTATTCTAGCTACGTAACAATTTTAGTATTGCTAAATTTCATTGGTCATTACTTCGGAAAGACATGGTATTATCAACACAACAATGTCCCGTCCGTGTGTTTTTGTTACTATAGGTAGTAATGTACAGACATGAAATTAATTACGAAGTAAGAATCCAGCACAAAGGCCGTGATTTATAGTAATCGGGTAAATTGCACTAAGCACCATCTGCTGACAAAACTAATCAAATTTCCACACCAACAAACATAAAAGTGCAGAGAAGTACTATCTGTCCGACAATACAATAAACGCGTTAAAAATCGAGCGAAAAAATAGCGATTCGAGTAAAGAATCGATTGTTACCGATTGTTGTGCAAACTCGCGATTCGATGCGGTTAATGGGGCAGCAATAAACGTGCCGTCATTTACCAGCGCTTGTGTGTTCGGTGCTTAATGATTTAGAAGTAACGACGACTATCTTTACATACTACTTTAAACTTTATCCTTTACAGAATTAAGGCGATTTTCTAACAAAAGATATCTTTGGAAATGCGCATAACATCAAAAATAATAACGTTTTATAATTCTAAATCATAATCGCACATTTTACCTTATTTTCCTTTTTTGGAATGGCGGGTTCATTGATCATTGTTATAGATCTGTTATAGATCCGGTGCGGTGCGTTTGCGCAAATCCACTCATGCGCATGTAAGTGGGGTAGTTATGGATTATAATAGTTTTAGGATATGATATGATATTTCCGTTTCTGTGAGAATTTTCAAGTGTCGGCTTCTTTTGTACTTAATTGATTCCTTCCTATTTTTTGTAAACAATTAATTACACTGAGATCTTTTCAACTATAGTTTATAATGTTATTAATAAAATTGAAATTGAAGATACAATTTACGTATTTTCGAAGTAAAATCAAACTGTTGTAACATTTGATGAGTCACTAGGTCATATGCTACGACAATATCCAAAGATATAAGATAACGTCCCTCTTACTCACTACACTATGATTTGTCTATATGATTCAGATAAAACCGTTCAGAAACTATAAGTCAAAGAATTTCGGCGGCCAACACTTTTAATTACCGAAAGAAATAAAAAAAGAAAAACAACAATCGAAGGCGGCTATTAAGAAATTTCAAAACACCTTTTTATTAAGATACGATCAATCTAACTGCAGATAGTATATTAATCAGACGGAATGCGTCTTTACAAAAAAACATATGTATCTAACAAATAAAAACAAAATGGTATTAAGTAGACAGCAAAAAAAGTTCATTGAGTAAGCCTCAGTTTGGACAGCAACAAACTTCCGAAAAGGATTACTATCTTTTTGGAAAACAAGGGAAACACAACCTTAATGTATTAACAAAGGGTTGGAATTGATAAAGAACCAATTAAAGAGATAAAACGTTTTAAACACGCTAAATTTATAAGAGCGGCAACACCAAGGTACACCTGTTAAAAACGAAGCTGCCTTAAATCCTTTACATATTTTTGTAACGCATTCTTCAGAACGCATTCTTGATGTTTATTTTAAAAATGATTTTGAAAGAGGGGAGCGAATGATAAATAACGTTCAGAAACTTGATTAAAATGATGCAGCGGTTTTCAGGACGACAAAGAAAGCTTGAAGGAGCTTCCGAACGAACTTGGGTAACGACAATGGAAGTGATCATTTATTTCTTCACTGATTTTTATATTGAAACTTTAAGACGCTGTGACTCATACGTTTTGGATACTGAAGGGTTCCTAATAATTGGTTGTTTTATATTATCTTTTATTAAAACAGTTCTTGATAACGAGATTGATTTGTTGACTTTAAGGTATTATATTTAACATACTCAGGTCTGAGGTCCAGTAGTTGCGTTACTATTAGTAATTCTCTTTTTTACTGTATCATCATCACAGTCATGCATCAGCAGGACATGTTTCTCTTTTAAGCTGTGCTTTTGCTCAGTCTTCAATTCTTCAACTCCAATTGCTACTAGCCCCATTGTATATGTCATCCACTCAAAGAACCTGGAGAACATTGTTTTGATATTGTTAAAAAAGGTAATTTCATCACTTTTTGATTCAAATTTTTGATATTCAAGTAGAGTTACAATTGAGTATACCGCGGCGTCGGAGTGTCTGGTCCGATCAAACTGGTTCTGTAATACCACAATGCTATCGTTCTGTTATAATGCGGCTGCCATTGAGGTTTTTCTTCTTGTTTCTTTATTAGCCAGTACGCTGCTGAGAAAGTATTATAACATGTCAATGTAGACTTATATTTATGCCGGCGGAAACGTTTGGGGCGTGAGAATTGAGGAAATATGCATATCTAGTCCCATTTAAAGAAAGAAGGAAATACCATCAGGTGCTAGGAATTAGGCACCTTCTCCACGAATTGGTGACAGATGAAATGAGATAGGCGTCATTTGAAGTAATATTTTTCAAATTGTGAATCAAATCAAACGTTTATTTGCTCAGAATAGGTCAGTATAAAGTACTTACTTAATAAAATGTTAGCCACACTATTCAGCCAATGATCATCGGCATACAAATATTCATTTAAAGCTAGACACAATCAGTACTATCAATAATTAAATTCATATTTGTCCAATAATAATATTAATAAATTATCTTATATTTAAAAATTCATTTACACAATAAAATGTCCTATTTGCTAACCATCTCAAAAGTTCGTAATATATGTAGTAATATTTATCTTGAAAGTCTGGATAATAGGACAAATTTCCAAATTTGGACAACTTTGCCTATAAAATTGTGAGTGTCGGTAAAGATTTAAACAGAGCCGAATCGTAGTAGCCTTCATTAAAATCTGTTAGTTTTTTTTTCTTGTTACCACCTCTAAACACAAGAACAAAACCTTCGTATCACGCACTTGAATAATGTTGAAACTTCATGTTATTAAAATACCAACAAACAGCAGCTAGTAATTACGGACAGTGAATCTGAACAACGATTTGAGGTCGACAATTTATCTGACACGTTAACCGACGAATTTAAATAACGAATCTTTCATCATACCCTTTCCAAACTTGTATCTGCCGTTCTTATATCACTTAAATCATTGACAAAAAGGTTGAAAATTGCATATCTCAGGTGTACATAGTCTTGGTTGCCACTGTATACGTCAAGATTTTTAAAAAGAAGACCATTAAATTGTAATGAGTGGTCTAAAAGTGGTCCTTTTGTAGTACCACGTGCCACTCTCCAACCGTGGACCACAAAGAAACTAACTACCGTTCGTTTTAATACAAAAGATAGAAATAATTGTACAATTAATGTCTAAGTTGTTCCACTAATGGCACTTGAAGACGAAGCAAGTATAAGTAATTGGAAGTCAAAATTGTTTTTCTAATTCAAATAGGTCTATGTTTGATTGATTGTTACGAAGTGAAACTGTAGCCTTTAGAAACTTAAATGATGTTCTTCTATTTTATGGTTACAACTATGTATAATGTATGTATATGAATGTATGTATTGTATACAGGACCCACTTGTTACTACGTTTGACACAAATTTTAAGGGGTTATTCGATAGTGGGAGAGGTTGTCAGCCTTTTGCCCTTGATGTACAGTGAACAGCGCATCAGGTTACTCCATTTTCATTGCAAAACCGCTTTTATCATAACAACACAGAGTGCACGCGTGTGGTAACCTAAGTTGCGGCCGTCCCTACAGTAAAAGTCTCGAGTCCTATTTACTAACTTCTACAACAGTCCTGGGATGAGTTGGCAGCTGGATCATCCTAAGTTTTTTTTCACTCCCAGTCCAGCGCGACTTGGTATTATTTTTACCAAACGACCTCTTTAATATTTTTTTGACGTATGTTTAACTCTTTCAACCGTTTTTCAATAGTAACTGATGTAACTTTATCTTTCATTTTAAATGACACAAGTTTAAAGGAAACAATTGCATGATAATGAATTTCCCACATTTTTTGCGGAAATAACGGCCAATGTAAACCGTTATGTGATAGAATATACCTTCACATAAAATCGAAATTAATTAAACATTGTGGTGGTCATTTCACGAAAATAAAAACATAAAAAAATCTTAAAAGGGGCAACAGTATCCTTCCTAGGTGGCTTCTAAAAGCAAATTAAATTCCTATTCAGTTTTTTATCTGACCACGATCGCGTAAGACAAGAGCGCTAATTCTATAGCAGAAAAGGGTGAACCACAAAAGATAGACAATGATAACAAACCACTAGTAGAGGCAAATTGATTTGAGATTTTGAACCTTGAGTACTAAGTCATAATAGCCATAGGAGGTGCAAGTATTTGATTTGAAGACAATAACAACAATCCACAACGTATCAAAGTAAACAAAGAGATTTGTGTCTTAAAGCTTACGTCATAAGAGTCATTGTAAGTGAAAGGAAGTAGATAAAATTCTATAGAGCTCAAACAAAATATCTTAGCAACTAATTTTCACAGTCTTATGCCTTCTTTCAATAACGTGATACGTAGTAACAATTGGGGTAACTCTACCAGCAAGTTCTCACGAACTTGTGTACGAGTTGGTAATTCTGTTGGCGAATAAGTTTTTAAAAGCTTGTCTATGTATATGTTTTTTAGCCAACTTTAAAAAAGGAGGAGGTTCTATGCTCTCTCTGTAGGTATTTACTAAGTCCATGGAAAAATAAACGTAAAATTATGTATGTTATTTTAGATTTATCTATTATTTTTATGTTGAGTGTTTACTGTACTCTTATTTTTATCTCTTGCAATTTTTTTTGACGATTTTCATGGTCTCTTTATAAATACATTGGAACTGTTTGGATAAAATTAATTTATATCGCCTCTGTTGGCTCTTTATCTAAATATTATTATTTTTAACAGACGAAAATAAAGCGGAGGAGGTTCTCAAGTCGACGTGTATATATTTTTTAATGTAGGTCTGACCACGCAAAACTTTTAACATTTTCAATTAATTTATAGAAACAAGTGAAACAGGATTGTTGCTGTTTAATTGAATTTATCCCATTAAGTATTCAGTTTCCATAATAAACATACGACTTGTCAAGAAATTATTAGAATAATCTGGAAAACGATGTCCATATTACTTTTGTAGGTGTTCGAGTTTTCGTGACTTAAAACTCTTTCACAATTCAGCTACCACGTGCCTGTGAAGCCTGTTAAGGTGTCGAAAACTTGAGAAAAGGAAATCCGTGATAAAATCTCTTAAAAAGTACCACATTTTCTTTTAAGTTTGAATTTTTTTTGTGAAAATTTCTTGAAATTTTCTTGCACGTTTCTAGGCAAGATTTACTAAAACAGCAATGTAAGTACTGTATGTTTTGCTTCAACAACATCTTGTATTGTACCATAAATAGGGACACTGCTATAGAAGCCACATAAGTAGGTAAACTTACCTAAGTAAACAGCCATTTCCGCTATTAACGACAATGGTAATGGCGTAAATACCAATAGTTGAATGGCGGTGTAAATATCAGAATAAAATGGACATCAGGGAATTGTTTAGGAAACAGAAGCGTCTGTACGGAAGCCGAAGGGAGGTTCAAGCAAACACAACGTAGAATTCTTTCGTTTGTCTTCACAATGCGTGATCTGAAGTGGTCAGCCCAGGTGACCACGAAACCAAATATTATCACGCACAGCAAGAGTTGGGAGGCACAGACGAAAGCCTGTTGTGGACGACACAATAAGAATAAAAGGTGTTTTTTTAGTGACAATGATGAAAAATGCTGTGAATAGCTCTAAGGTTAAGGTAAACCGTGTAAACTTACATAGAAAAATTGTCACAATGAGTTTCATGGTTGCTAAGTAGGTAATAGTGCCATCAGTAGGAAGTATAGTAGTGCTTACTTTGGAGTTTCTTGAGGTACTTACGTAGCAATATTTTTTGATATTATTGTACTTAGTAAACACTAGTAAGAAAACTAAATGTAATGGATTTATTTATTTTTGAATTTATGTTTCCTGTAATTTACTAAAAATAAATTACACAATTAAACATTTTATAAAACGAGTTCGTTATGATGCCATGGGCAGACACGGAGTCACGTTATTTTTGGTTTTGGAGGTCTATATTGTTTATTTGTGCTGCATGATCCAGTTTTGCGAATTCGTCATAACAATACAATTCGTTCAATAACAATGAATCCTTTGTCATAATAGCCAATAGGCACGAAAATGACGGGTTGTGAGCATTGTATAAAACTCCCGAAGAAGAAATCTTTGTTCCTGGTGACCTAAGGGAGAGACAAGGAATACAATGAAGTATGAGAAGTATTTATAAATATGATATGAATGGATAATAAGAGAGGTATTGTAAAGACGAATAAAAGGAGGCCTTGAGTTTGCACAATTACGAGATTAGATACTTGATTGGTGAGGTCGAAGTTATGATTAGAGATGACAGCTTCAATGGGAGATTTAAACGGGACCTTCAAGGACGGACTTAAGTACATGACAATACGAACACAAATTACGAGTTTATGTTTACAAAAAATATAATAATATTGTTGCTTGAATACAGAAACTAGGGCGAGAACAAGTCTGAGCTACGAAAACTTCTTCAAGCCAAAGAAATCATATCGTAAACACTGAAAATATGTAAAGTGGTGTGGAACAAAAAGTAATGAAAAATTTAATTAGGCACCTAAGGGAATTGTATTATGCAGAAAACAACCAAGTGTTAGTCAATTTAGAAGGCGATAGCTTCTTTCTGCATAACTCATTATGAACTTTAGTAAAAAATATTTTAACTAACTACAACACTTTTATACAGTAGTATTAGTGTACCTAATCTTCATTTACGTAACCGCACAAAAAGTATAACCACTCCAAAAGCATAGACTAAAGTTAACAAAAACCTTCCAACGCAACTAAAGAAAACAAAACACCGCCGCTTTAAAAACATTATACAAACGAAAAATTTTGACACCCACCAAAAACAAAAACTGAGACATAAGGTAAGTAAAACGCAGCCACAGCGTGCCGCCATTGTGATCAAAGAGGAAAGAATAGATGATAAAAGAATAAAAGTTAAAAAGAAAGAATGAAAGATAAAAAAGATTGTGTCGTTTCTCTGTTTGAACAATGCAGCGTGTCACCGGCCGCCATGTTGGAGACGCGAGCTCGGCAATTGGTGGATTTAAAAATAGAATTCTATCTTTAAATTTAGTATCACACACATTTTTACATTGGTTATTTTACGTTATTTACTTTAGTAATTATTGATGACGGAAGGAAATTGTATTTTTAAATGCTTACGTCTTAATAGAAACATTTTCTAAACCAGAGCTTGTTATTTTGAAACGCGCATATTTCCCAAGGTGTTATTATCGATTGTTGATTTATATTGTTAGAAATTATATATTTATATAGCTTGCCTAAGCACGATTATTGTCTAGTAAAAATTGCAGCATTTTTTCTACGACTGACTTTTTATGAAATAAACCAGCCGACCATTCAACTGTTTCATTGTATCATTTCTTATTTTTTATCTACTTACTGAGATATTCTTTTTATAGCAGGATTGATTTCGCGAAGCCCATTGTCGTTTGAACACGACTTGTTGGTCCATTTCTGGAATTATGACTCTTTGTTTTCGGAAATCTGCTCCAAATTTTACGCTTTGGTTGTTAACCTCTATTTCTTTGTTGGCATTTTTAGTGAGATAAATTGATTACATCAATACGCGTTCATTGTTTAGTTTGCACGCAATTTCGGTCCCTGGGTTGAAACAAATTTTAATGACGGACGTAATAGTGCAACAAATTTACGAGTAATAGCTAATGAAAAGATTAGATACACAAAACTTATGTAATAATTAAAAGATTTTAATTTTACTCTGTGTTATGAAGTTTTGATTGTGAATAGATCTTTGAATGAAAAGTCACTGTCTATAAATGCACCATTCAATGTTGTAATTGCAAAATCAGGTAGAGCAAATATGTATGAGTACTTATTATATTTTTTGTTTCTTGCCACACATTTCTTTATGCTAAAACGGAAGTACCACCGGCTCCCTTCTTATTTAATTTGAGGAATCGATCAACTTTCGATTAGATAACGAACACAATTGCACTGAATGTATAATTTGATTTCACAGTAGCTCTCGGACCTAAAATAACAACTGCCATTGTACCAAGATATTGGATTCTTGGATTGCGTTCGCTCTTTTGTGACATTTTTTCTTTAAATTTTTTGTCAATACCAAAGAGATTTGATACGTTGACGGATCTCTTTTGTGGTAGGGTTTTATTTTAGAATTTTTGACACCTGAATCTACCCAACATCCCTTTTGGTGCGAACGGCTGATCAATTTTGATCTTTTGTTAGAAGCTTTGTTCGAAAGCGATTTGAAGGATGTGAAACTAGTGTGAATCGCTATACGTTAATACTATTAAAACTATTTTTCTCTTAAAATCCAACTTTATTTCACCAATCGCATCAACCCTTCAGATTACTTCAAGAGCACACAATTCTTGATTCTCACCAATTCCATTTGTTATTCATTTAGCAATCCTTACAAATTTCTTGACTGCGCCTATTTTTCTCGTGAGTACCATCATTGTTTGGTATTTTAGGTGTAACTATGTTATAATCTTCACAGCATGTTAGGTTCAGCCCATATCGTATACGAGCAGCCGTCAGAAGTCAAGGGATTCTCATAAAGAGGGTTGATTCGAGAGTATTTGGCCTACAGCGTTTAAGGGTGCAAGAAACCCCGCTGGTCAGAGTGTTAAGAATATTGTGATACATTATTTGATGAATTAGAAATTAATTTATCGGTAAGTATGATGGATGGGAGTGGTGAATATTTTAAAGGATTTTAGTTAAATATTCTGCTTCAGAGGAATGTCTTACTTTAAAAGGGTCTTATGATGAGTGTAACTTTTTATTCTAAACTAATAGTTTTCCCACTAGATGCAGTACTTTTTTTCAAACCACAAATAATTAAAGTTCTATTATTGGGAGGCAATGCAAAATAATGGTTAATTAAAGAATGTTCAAAAGAACTTTTTTCTCATCCATTTTCTTCACGCTAAGAAGATGACTTTCTTCTGTTAGCTATTATTAAAGTTGTTAGTTCTGAAATGCCTGGGATTGACATAGACTGATAACATTACATTTTTATTGTGTCTGCCAATCACATACATTTAAAACTTTAGATTTTTTTATACCAAAAATAATGGGACATTGTCTAGAAGCACTGTTTATTTATCTCTAGTGACATAACTTAAATTATTCAATAATAGCGATATTATTTTATTTTCATAAGTCTCGCCTTTATCAACTGAAAGAGTTGTGTGATCTTCGTTCGTAGCAAACTCAATCTTATCAAAAACATGCAAAACATAAAATCGTGTGATAATTGTATAAATAAGTGCCAAAATCCTACCACACCTACCTCAGCAGGCTTCTGACCACCCTCTCGTGCACTCCTGAGAATGTCAACTCTTGCAAGTCCCCGTGTGAGAGCTGGTAAGTGGTTCCGTACAGTGCAGTGCAAGAGGCGGGCTGGTGCATGCTGCGAGGTCCGCCCACTGAAGTCGGGGAGTTTGCTAGTGTTACGGTCCCACGGGTAGTTTAGGAATGTGCTAGAACTCTTTGGTTTAGTTGGGAGTAATAAGAGCGTATTTAAATCATATATTTTCGTTTTTGGGATGAAATGTGTAAATAAGTGGGTTTAGACGTTTTAGCGTAACGATCTGAATGATCGCAGGGCACTTAATTTTTCAAATAAAACTAGATTTCACATTATTCTGAAGTATTCACTTAATTTGTTTCACAAGATAAAATAGCTGTTGCAGTGACTCCATCGGCCACCGTGGTTGGAATACGTATTAATGGACATTGTCTAAAAAGTATTTAAAAATTAACAGTATTGACTTCTAGTCAATTGGCCATCTGTAACAACTTGGATATTTTTTGAAGTTTTGTAATTTGAAGAATGCATGAGTAACACATGCTTGATAGTCATAATTTCCTGCGGTGGTTTAGTTTATCTTCTTGACCTAATAAGCATTCTTTGAAAATAACTGTATGTAGATCCCCATCAAGCATTAACGTTTAAAATTTTGGACACAATTTAACAGCCAACAATCATAGTTGCATCAGACAATGGTATTGTAAAACGAAAATATTTTCACACCATTACATTGTCATTAAAATCATAAGCGAAATGACTTGTGAAATTACTAATAAAATATTCTAAATGTCACATAAAAATGACGTAGTTCATAGTTCAAATTTAATCCTGCCACTAATTCCATAACAACAGTTTAAAGGATTCAAATTCCCATACAAAATCCTATAGTACACAGTGTCCGCCAAAAAAATTATACACCCTTTTATAGTAAGAAGACGTTTCTGTCATAAAATTAACATAAAGCATAATTAGGCCTATTATATTGTAGTTTGCACGGTGGGCGCTATTTTTACAAAGATGGACAAAAGGCAGAATGGCCCTTGGAATTAGAAAAGGCAGGGAAATGGGAATGACCCTTCTGAGGAACAATAAGTCATGTTTACATTGTAGTTGAATGTATAATTAATAGAGAAATATTGCATGAGAAAACTGGACCGGTCAGGAATACATTAAGCGTGATTCATGGTTATTCTAATTTCTGTGGGTTTCCTTGTCATACAGGAGAGATGAGAATAGATATGTTGATGTAGAGACACCTTTATGGCCCTTGAGCACTCAGCATCTAATTTACAAGAGACTATTTAAAAAGTCAGTTGTTAGAGCATTAAAGTAATAAAATCCTCTCGTAAAGATGATTTATTTACGAAGCTAATTCAGAAATATCATAAATCTGCAGAGGACACTGGAAATTCAGTAGCATTCTTACTTTTACTGGCTTTTTGCGATCAAGTTATTTGTTAGTACTAATTAATTATAAACACATAATTTTATGTTGTTCTTCTTACACATAGAAATATTTTTATATATTTACTTTTATTTTATATTTTGTCAGTTTAAATGTCAATACTGTGATTATAATGAGCTTCTTGACCTTCGAAAGTGCTTTCAAAAACTGATCTCCTGCTTGAAATTCAATCGTTTAATTATAATTACACGGAACTTTGTCAATGGCCTCCATCTGCACTAATATTATAAAGAGGAAAGATTTTTACCTATTTTTGTATGTTTGTATGTTTGTAACGAATAGGCTCCGAAACTACTGGACCGATTTCAAAAATTCTTTCACCATTAGGATGCCACATTATCCCTGAGTAACATAGGCTACATAATTTCCCGAGGGAACGAATTTCTTATACTTTTATTGACTTTTTAACCGACTTCAAAAAAGGAGGAGGTTCTTAAAAGTATTATCGTATCCTTGCATAACCTAGTCGAACCTAAACAGCCACCTTACCTAACCATACATAACATAGTCTAACTAACTTGAAGACGGTTGGTTAACTTTCGTAACAGTAAAATTTCAATAATGGAATTGTAATAAATTTAAAAATCACTAGTGATATTAATACGAAATTACAATATCACGGAATTGATGATATCCCGTTAACATGTACAAATTGATTAACAAAAACTTGGTCCAATTAGTTTTTTTTTTTACTAAGAATGGGTTCGCTCTTGACCACAATCCAGCTCTAGCTCAATCAACTTTCTTGTAATACAAAGCGATAAGCAGTTTAATATGGCAAACAAACAGTATTTAAAAAGAAACACTCAGTACTTTCTGGTTGTAGATCAGCATCGTCTTACCATACGTCATGCGTCGCACTTCACGCCTGCGCGGTGCGATCCAAACACCGAGACGAAATCCTGACTTATGTACTCTCCAATTCTGCTATGGAAATACCTTCAGTCTATACTGTGTTTTGAATAAATTGCAAACTGGATACACGCTAGCTTAAATAATTTTGAAACTAAACCTAAAATATTGTAAAGATAAGTTTGAGATCTGGGCCCCTGGGATTCTGAAGCCAATGAAAACGGTCAAATTACTTGTCAGTGCGTCTCACTGCGACCTCTGGTGACCAAAAAATTGGCAGCTATTCGCCCAGCATATAAGCCTCGTCATTCAGGTGGATGTTACTGCTAGCTTGCTTGGCACTATCTTGCGGAAATGCACTTGACTAAATTTATAATTGACTATACCTAGATTTAATATTATAACAATGTATTTTTTTTATCAGCCTATGTACGCCCCACCGAGGGGCACGGGCCTCCTTCGAAACATGGAATAAATATTACGGAATATCAGTTATACAATTTTCTGCGCTATTTTCTTGATTTTTCTTTCCGTAACAACCTTCTATGAAGTATCAGAAATAGATAAAGTCGTTCTGAAGTTATTGTGTGGCCAAAGGAAACTGGGATTCATTTCTATATTTGTCATAGTCAATGGTCGATATGCAGTCTCTTTCCGGAATGACTATCCTAGGTTTGAGGAGTCTGGGTGTTGATGTATAATATGTAATTATGGAAGTGTCTGTCGCAGAACCGACGAGCGCTGGAGTAGACAGGTTCTCAAATGGAGACCACGTCTTGGCAAACGTAGTGTAGGATGCCCCCCAGCCAGATGGTCAGATGACCTAAAGAAGACAGCGCGTATATTGGCTGGATAGAAAAAGCTGAGGATCGTGCAAAGTGGCGCACCTTGAGGGAGGCCTATGTTCAGCAGTGGACTGCAATAGGCTGATATGATGATGATGATGATGTTACCCAGTACCCATATTAAAAGCCTTGCTTAGTTTGGGGTTAAATGGTGCTGTGTGAATTTTCAAAAAATATTTAATATTATCTATTTTCTATTAATTTATTCAATAAAAATAAAAGTTTTCATATGAAACCTCCTTTTTTACAGCCATGAACCAAAACGGTATAATTCTAAAAGTTTCATTCTACAGTCTGTTCTATCTCGTACCAGAATAAGGCTTTCATCGTTTTATACCAGCACAAAGGATAATCAATAACAATTTCAAGAATTGCCATTGATTTGTGTGGAGATTCCCTTGCGACGTTGACAGCGGCCATTTTGAATGGATTTAGGATTTTATGGCATTATAGTCAAATAATAATATATAAAAGGACCGGACAGTTTACTGGCAAAGTAAATTATTTATGGCTTTAAGGAATTTCGCGAATTTGTTTATGCTAGGATTTTGATTTTGTGTTTTTAGGCAATCGGTATGAGATGCTGCAAAATTGCGGCTAGTCCAGCAGTGGAACCAAATCTACTACACAGATTTGAATGCTTGGTAAAGACTCACTGAAACGCATTTTGTTTATGCAGGAAACTATAACAGCACAATAAAAAAATACTTATCTTAGATTGCCTATATTTTAAAAAATGCTGCTGCTATCTATATTTAGCGTGAGGGTAAAGTCAAAAAAGTGATGAAATGCCTTCTGACCGAACTTTTGACTGTTGAAAGAGCTTTCATCCACATATTCACAACAGAATCTTTATCGGGGTGGGAAAACGTCATGTAATTTAACAACCACATTTTATTATAATTTTTTATTATAAGATGGGTTAACTCTTGACCTCAATCTTGACCATAAGGTCAAAGATGAGGTCAACGATGGAGCGAGTTAACCCAGAAAATGCCTATAAAGGCAATGGTACTCCCACGCACAGACGGAACGTAGCAAGCGGTTTGGCGTCGGACTTCGGTAGGAGGGTGGTCGCGAACCAGATGGCCCTTTACAGAGCCTACCACACCGCTTGAGACCATAGGACGACACCTCAGATTCAGAAAAAAATGAAGTGTCGTTGCCTGGGATGGATTACTAGGAGGCAGGTCTCATTTGTGTTTCCTTAGTCGCCTCTTACGACACCCACGGAAAGAGATGGGGTGGTGTTATTCTCAACCGATCACCACACGGTTGAAAGCCACACGGTTGAAAAGCGATCACCACACATGACGCCACATTTGATATTCATCCCGAAGGTTATCAGATTGAATATGAGTAAAGTAGCGATAGATTTTATCAGCCTTTCACCCATGACACAGCAAAACCTTGCCGTCTACAGTATACCTAGGAAGAGTAGGCAGCTGGCACATTCCAAGTTATTTCTTTCACTCTCAGTCCAAGGTGGAAGCGCTTTAAGGAGCTTCTGAAAGTGTGTTTCATTTTTTCCCTACAAATCGCGTACATTACGAATTCGAGCGATTAATACAAAGGTTGTCACATATATCAGCGGACTAAGGGCTCAGTCAACGCGGCTTTGACATGATGAACTTGCGCAGTGTCACTCCTATGTTAATGTGCACGCACCTTTAGAAATTGATATTTAATTCTATATCGTGGAGTGTAAGCTGTTGGGTGTAAGGCTTCGTTCACAAAGAAAGGTATTCATGTTAACAAGTAATTACTCCAACGGCTGTACTTCCACTACTTCTACATGTTTGTTAGACCGTGAGAAAGGAGGAATATAGCTACCAAATCTGGCAACCATCTCACTTATATAATTTTATAATTTAATATTTTATCAAGGGATTGAGCCTGGTAACAACGGCACAGAAAATCAAAGAGGGAATCCGAGAGAGACCTTTTTAAAAAATTTTTTAACGTGAATATTTGTGAGGTTAGATGGATGTTTGTAACCCCTTAACACAAAAACTACTGAGCGGATTTTGATAATACTCTGCAGTAATGCAGCTTGGATAACTGAATAAGACATAGACAAAATAATATTTCCGATGTCCCGGGGGGAAAGCTATAGTATTAAAGCTTAGTTTACAAAAAAAACAAGACAAAACTTTACAAAGAAAAAGCTTAACGTTCTGCAAATCAAACTTTACAGAAAAATTTTTTTGAAATTGCTTCATATTGTGGTTATTTACTCCAATATAATATATGTATCTAGAGGCCAAAAAAAACTGAACTATGGTTTTCGGATACTGAAACTTTATTTCGGTGGGACATTAGTAGCATTTGTTAGATGACACATTATGTAGCTGACATTCTTTTTGGCTAGAAGAATCTTTTGTTAATGGACCAGCAACAGGAATGAAAGTTAGTGTAGTGTAGTTATACTCCCACCAAAAAGTAATGAGTAACTATTTTCTTAGAATTGACCCAAAAAACACGTTTTGTCAATGAATTATGCACTGTGGTTACAAGCAATAAATTAAAAATCTAAAAAAATGAAAAAGTTTTATCGTTTTTAGCTAGAAGTTATTTTGAATTTGACGAAGACTCATGACATGAGTCATATTTGCACGTAGACTTATGCTTATATCCCACTAAGAAAGACAAAAAAGGATTTCAAAACTCAGCAAAGATACGACGATCAAAACAATATTAAACACAGGTAACTCCATTATAATGATGCTGTCTGATATTGTCAATCTTATGTTAGAATATTCAAAAGAGCGGCATTTCACATAAAATTCAGATGCATATCGTTCACAAAGCGCACAAAAACAAATTATACCAATTTTTAAATCTTTGATCCGATCGAATTGTTCGTTTTTCCCCATATTTTTAGTATCCAATGTGAGCATTATAAACACCCCCGTATGGTATAGCACTCCAGGTACCTCAGTAAATCAGGATTAGTCGCCACAGCCAACGAGTCTCATTTGTGTGTTATTTATAAACTAAATCCGCGCGCCTGGTCGAGGTCATCGCGATCGGAAAAACGAACACACTGTGCAGAATTCGAATTTAAAAATATTTGAAACGATTTTTAAAAAATATGTCATTTTTCTGGCTAAATCAATTGTAGTTCTTAAACTTAAGCAAACAATAATTTTGAACAGTTACAAAAAAATGTTTAGAAAATCGTAAAGACAACGAAATTGAAATGAGAATTATCATTAAAAATGAAACAATTCGTAAGCAACAGGGATGATCTGATGGCTGCTACCGGAGGGAATTTTTTTTCTTTTAAAATGATACTTAGTAAAGATGAAATTCGTAATTGTGTTTATTTTCTGTCACGGTCACATGTACAGTCACCTTTATTGGAAGTGTTTCAGTTTGTTTTGTTTAAAATTTATTTTTTTTGCTGTTTTTTTGAAGAAAAAAAAAATCGCTTTTGATCAACTTCTTGACATATTTTTTTGCTAATATAATATAATAACAACAAGACGTTCACTGTATAATATCATTAAAGAACCTAATTGCAAAGAATATTTACAGTCTCAAAACAAATTTTAAAAGGAATCGTGTCGAAGGCGATCACGAATCTGGATTCCAAAAGATAAAGGGCAAAGCTGCCTAGGGCGGAAATTAGCGGAATAATGGAACACATATGGTGCAAAACTCCAACAAAATGGAGTATTGTTTATTATGTTTGCAAATTACTGTGTAAACTATTGTGATGTTCTGGACTCGTGTAGTGTCGAGAGGGTTTAAGTTAAGGGCGGATAGCGTTTTGTATGTTTGTTGTTTTGCGTTTTGCTACAGGAGACTTTGCAGTTTTGCTCCAGGGTCGATAAGATGTGATTTATTTATTTGAGTGTGGTGTTTTCTAATCATCACTTAATTTTAACAATACAAGCTTTTCGCCCGGGACTTCGTTTCCGCGGGAATTTTGAATATTTATGTAACCTATGTGTTAATTCAGGGTATCAGCTAGCTCCATACCAAATTTTATCAAAATTAGTGCAGCCGTTTGAGCGTGAAAGACTAACAAACATCTATACAAACTTTCGCGTTTATAATAATACTAGCTTTTCGCCCGGGACTTCGTTCCCGTGGGAATTTTTCTGTCAATTTTCCAATGTTTTTAATAGTTATTCTGCTATTCGGGACGGAGAGAAATACAACAAATCAAAAACCATGGCAATCGGTCCAGCCGTTCTCGAGTTATAAGTGTTGTAACAAACACGACTTTCTTTTATATATATAGATATGTAGTAAGGAACCATACAGTGCCAAAAACTGTCAAAAAAACGCTCACTCTTCACACTAGGTCCACACACCAAGCGATGCCCCCAAGCAATGCACATGGCACCACATTCTCGAAAACAGATAATACAATACATTTCACCGACAATACAACAAGAGAAGAGAATGCTTTTCTAGCAATTGTATAAGTTATGTTAAAACATGGTTAAAACTGCTCATTATTGACAATTAAAGTAACGGCCAATGATTTGGCAACTGTTGTTTAAGTTGTTATATTTTTATGTATTAAAAAACTGTTAATAAAAAAGAATTGTTTCTTGCTAATTGAACAAGAAAGGTTGTTGTTTAACTTCCTTACAAAAATGTTGTATTATTGCTTGCAACTTTTTAATTACTGAATTCAACACAATGCCCAACAAAGAGTCTGATAACATTAATTACTGACCGTGTTCTGTCCACAAGATTTTTTTCTTTTGGTACCTATTATGTCATTTTAGGTCTAGTTATTTAGTTTAGTCGGTTTGTTATCAACGTTGACCTTTTTGTATGCTTTTTAATAATTTCGCATTTGGATTTTTCTATATTTTTGATAACCACACGTCAAACCACACCTTTCATCGGTAACACGGTTTATTTACGGTTCGGTTTTCGGTCACATTGTTTAGTTATTATAGTTTTTAATACACAATCATGCTTTAAGCATTTCATTAGTAAGCCTAAAGATAAGTTTGAATACAAAAAATTCAACGCTATACTAAATGACATAATTTTTAGTTATTTCCGATTTGACCTAAAAGACGAAACATCCATTATGTAAGACCAAAACTGTAGTTTTTCCTTAAAATACCAAAAGTTTAGTTTTTCCTTATAAGACCAAAACTTGGAACGATTATAATTTTCACAAATTACAAATTCAAAATCAATGATAGAAATATGTCCATTGTCCAATGTAAACGGACCCAGTGGGTGCTCGTTCGCGCGTTCACTCCGAACCACTGTGCGGCGGGTGGAACTGATCACTCGAATCGGCCCATTGTGGTGCGACAAGTAGTTTCTGAAAAATATACCACCCTGTTGCTGGTACTAATTTGGACAGATATGGATTCAGGGAGTTATAAAATACACCCTTTAGTTCTGAAGTATAACACTACTTCACTTTTGTTAGGTTATTCAGTAAAATATTACTGAAGGATAACGGGTAAGCCTGATTTTTAGATATTGTTTTGACAACCAGTTTGGTTTATTTTACTAGTGATTTACTTCAGTAATACCGAAGACAGTCATTATACATGACACTATTACAAAAAATAGAGATGTGTATTATACATATTTGGATACACAGACTCTACAGGGTGATAAAAAACCTCCCAGCTATATTCAAAATCCTGAACCAATATCAGTTACAGAATACTTATTTTTTTCGGTAGGATTTTTTTTTGCACCCAGTTCATTGCCTGTTTTGCATCCAGTTCATTGTTTATAATTTATCTCTGAAGTAAGACCTCATTTTTTGGTTTTGGCATAAGTGATATGTATCAATTAACAAATGTTATTTTTTAAAATTTTACATTATTTTCAGTTCACGGGAGTTGTTGAAACATGATTTCTGATATGTAATAATTTGGCTATATTTTGCTACTATAAATATGTTGCGGATTTGCTATTGCAATGTTTTGCTATTGCAAATAATTAATGAATTTGCAAGAATAGCCAATTATACCACTCAAACTTCTAGAGCTGGGAAATTTCTTTAAAAAATTACCATTAAGGAAAATTAACAAGGTGATTGTTGACTAAATCCGCACCTGTGCATCAAGGTGCAACCCATTACAAAAACTGGCCAAAATTGTCCAAAAATTCGGCATTCATCCGTGATCGCTGCATTGTCCGTGCACACCCGCCACAATGCCTGACAATGCCCATCCTTAGCTACTTTTATTTCCAACAATACTACTTTGCTAATACACAATACACTAACCCGCTTCAAAAACGTCACCTTAACTTCCTTCTGTTACCCAAAAATCAACTTTAACATCTCTGAGCCAAAGTCTATTTTGGAAAATGTATGTTGATTAATGCAAGTTGTTTTAAAAATAAGAAGTAGGAATGGCATTTCACATGTTTGGCATAGTGTCATTGTTACCTACACCCATTGTGCCCATTGTTGCCTATTGTTGGCCAAAATCAATGTGAAACATTTTAATATTATGAAATTATGAATGTCTTCCGCGAGTTATTTTGCACAGAAAATTGCGTAGAGCGCCCTTAAAATAACATATTTCATTTTTTAAAAATTGTTGTGTACAACACTATCAATCCATCACAGAAACGTTTATTAAAGTTGTAGCTCCTTTAAATTTGTTGTCGTCCTTATTTACGTCCACAAGACGGAAAGTACTATACATATAATATTTAAAAGGAGCATTAAGTTTAATCGATGTCTTTGCAACTTATAACATCATAACACAGAGTGTTAAGTTAAGACTATAAACTTGTTAAGACTATAAACTTGTTAAAAATAGCCAAAAGTATTCAAAAGTGTTACAGTATTATGGTAGTACTAGTAAAAACTACATACACGCACTTTTAGTCACACAAATTGCCTTGCCTTCATTTGTCTATGAATTATTATTCGGCTCTACGTCTTTCCGTGTTCTAATCCACCTACGCCTAAATAAAATTTATTGGAATCCGAAACTGTCTCCACATGCCTTTCATACAAGTTTCAAACAAATAGCGAAAACTATAACTCAGCACGATGCATCCGGTTCCATCCAATCCATACAATATCGTCCTTACAACTCTTTGTGATTCGGTACTTCGCAATATATTCTCACTTTGATAATTGTGGTATCACAATACAGTTTTGTGCAAGAATTTTTGGCCCAATTTCTTGCTGAAAGAGAGCACTGTGCAGAATACTTGAATCATTGTTGACGGTGATATATAAATTGGACAATATGAAAGGTGTGTCCATTTTGAAGGAGTTTTATGTACGGTAATTGTGCGAAACTGACACAAATGCCTTCCGGATATCACGTGGTTGAACAGTGGGCATAGAAAAATTTGAGATGATTACTTTATTTAAAGACCAAGGTCTTTAATCAATGCGTCCTACCAGTCATGACCTATGGAGCCGAAACGTGGAACATGACAGTGAGGTTGGCCCACCGATTGCACGTCGCTCAGCGAGCAATGGAGCGCTTCATGCTCGGGATCTCGCTAAGGGATAGAATCCGAAACGAGGTCATCCGACAGAAAACCGGAGTGATGGATATTATCCAAAAGTGTAGCAAGCTGAAGTGGCAGTGGGCTGGCCATGTCTGTCGCAGAACCGACGAGCGTTGGAGTAGACAGGTTCTCGAATGGTGACCACGTCTTGGCAAACGTAGTGTAGGACGCCCCCCAGCCAGATGGTCAGATGACCTAAAGAAGATAGCGGGTAGTGGCTGGATGAAAACAGCGGAGGATCGTGCAAAGTGGCGCACCTTGGGGGAGGCCTATGTTCAGCAGTGGACTGCAATAGGCTGATATGATATGATATGACTTTCTTTAGAGCCTGCAAACTGCGGTGTTAGAATTCATTATACTATTCAATTAATACACTTACGCCTATAATATCCATCGGGAAAAGAAGAGAATTCTATTGACGTAGAGCTACTTCACACCGCGTTTAATTTTGGAGGTTTTCAGATTAAACATGAGTATAGTTGCGATCAAGAATGGCAGCCTTTTGTCAAAAATACAGCAAAACCCTCGCATCTCACTTACTACAGCTTACAGGAGAGTTAGTAACTATCAGGTTGTATGTTTTTAGGGTTCCGTAGTAATCTACGAACCCTTATAGTTTCGCCATGTCCGTCTGTCCGTCTGTCCGCGGGTTTCCTAAGAAACCCTTGGTACTACAGAGCTGAAATTTGGCATGGTCATAAATATTAACTACGCCGTCAGAACTGTAGAGTGAAATCTTAGAAAAAAAAATTTTTTCGGGTGTCTCCCATAGACGTGAAAGGGCGATGAATTTTTTTTTCTTGCCAATATGATTAAATGGGGCGTCATAGGACAGCTTTTTAAAAGACAGAAGGGGTTTACTAAGAACGTTTTTCGATTCAGCACTTTGTTTGCCTAATATAAATTTTTAAAGTGAAAATTTTTGTCAAACACAAGTGTCCCCCCCTCTACCAGCTAAACGGTTGATTCTAAAAATGTGAAAAAATTCATGGTGGTAGTGTATACAATGAAATTATAAGGAAAACTATCACACATAAGATGGCTCTTCAAGTTTGCGAGTAATAGTCGACCAAGTGCCAAACTTAGTTGGGATTCATAAGAATATATTTACTAATATTAGATCCTTGGTACTACAGAGCTGAAATTTGGCATGGTCATACATATTGATGGCGCCAACAGATTGAAAAAATAAAATTTTGGAAAAAAACATTTTTCGGATGTTTCCCATACACGTGAAAGGGCAATGGTTTTTTTTTCTCGCCGATATAATCGAATGATATATCATAGGATAGCTTTTTAAAAGATAGAAGGGGTTTACTAAGAACGTTTTTCAATCCAGCATTCCCTTTGCGAAAAAATAATTTTTAAAGTGAAAATTTTTATTAAAAACAAGTGTCCCACACTACAAGCAAAACGATTGTTTTTAAAATGTGGAAAAATTCACGGTGATATAATATACAACAAAATTAAAAGGAAAACTATCACACATAAGTTGGCCCTTCAAGCTTGTGAGTAATAGTCGACCAAGTGCCAAACGTTGTTGGGATTAATAAGAATATATTTACTAATATATCTAACACTACTACAGAGCTAAAATTTGGCATGGTCATACATATTGATTGCTCTGACAGATCTACAAAATAAAATAGTGGAAAAAAAAACGTTTTTCGAGTGTTTCCCATACACGTGAAAGGGCGATGGATTTTTTTTTCTCGCCGATATCATCGAGTAGGTTATCATAGGATAGCTTTTTAAAAGATAGAAGGGGTTTACTATGAAGGTTTTTCGATTCAGCAATCCGTTTGAGAAACATTAATTTTTATAATGAAGAAAATGTGGAATAATTCACGAGGGTAGCATTTACGACGAAGTGTACCCGAATCCAAAATGGCTGCCATACAAGGTTCCACGCTAAAAGTGAGGCGAGCCGAAAGCAAAGCTGTAAGATATTGACATTTCAGGTGTCGTTTAATAGGTTTTTGGGGGCGCTAATTACGAAAACGACATCAAAATTATACACGATCACCACGCGACCTGCTTTAGCAGCAGCTCGATATTATTATATCATGCCTAACAATAATATTATCGCAAAAAAAAACCAAAAAAAAAAAAAATTCGCGCTCGCTTCGCTCGCGCATTAAATACTTCCACTTCATTATATTTATTTCATTTTTTTTTCTCGCCGATATCATCGAATGAGATGTCATAGGATATCTTTTTAAAAGATAGAAGAGGTTTACTAAGAACGTCTTTCGATTCAGCAGTCCCTTTGCGAAAAATTAATTTTTAAACTGAAAATTTTTATTAAAAACAAGTGTCCCCCAATACAAGCAAAACGATTGTTTCTAAAAATGTGGAAAAATTCACGGTGATAGAATATACAACAAAATTAAAAGGAAAACTATCACACATAAGTTGGCCCTTCAAGCTTGTGAGTAATAGTCGACCAAGTGCCAAACGTTTTTGGGATTAATAAGAATATATTTACTAATATTAGATCCTTGGTACTACAGAGCTAAAATTTGGCATGGTCGTAATATTGATTGCGCCGACAGATCTAAAAAATAAAATGGTGGAAAAAAATTGTTTTTCGGGTGTTTTCCATACACGTGAAAGCGCGAGGGTTTTTTTTTTCTCGCCGATATCATCGAGTGGGTTATCATAGGATAGCTTTTTTCAAGATAGATGGGGTTTACTACGAACGTTTTTCGATTCAGCAATCCGTTTGGGAAACATTAATTTTTATAAAAATAAAATGTGGAATAATTCACGAGAGTAGCATTCACGACGAAGTTTACACTAATCCAAAATGGCCGCCATAAAAGGTTCCACGCTTAAAGTGAGGCAAGCCGAAAGCCAAGCTGTAACATATTGACATTTCAGGTGTCGTTTAATAGGTTTTTAGGGGTGCTAAGTACGAAAATGATATCAAATTCATACAAGATCACCACGCGACCTGCTTTAGCAGCAGCTTGATATTATTATATTATCTCTAACAATAACATTATCCCAAATAAAATAAAAAAACTATTAAAAAAAAAAAAAAAATTCGCGCTCGCTTCGCTCGCGCATTAAATACTTCCATTGTGTTATATTTAGCCCAAAACTACAATTATTTCTGAAACTACAAACTTTTTAATACATTTCTGTTTGATACTATAGTATTTGGGGATTTTAACATCGACTATGCCAATATGCTCGTAGAAACCAGCTGCATATTTGAACCATGCTGCTTCGGAACCCTACAATGCGCGTGGCCCGACACGCTCTTGGCCGGTTTTTTTCTTTCAATTCTAGACCAGCGTGGAAGCGATTTTTGTCAACACGGCTATGGTCAGATTTTATTTTGGCTTTCAGTAATTTGCTTCACGTCCAATGCACATTTCGAATTTTTATTGCTATTTCATTTGAAGCTATGGGACTTACTGAAAACCAGCGTTGTGGCTCGCGGTCTCATATCCTGATTCCCGAGTCGCAACATATAGCTGAGTTGAGGACCCTTTGTCTCAGACCCTACAACACATAGCGATCCAAAGCTAGTTTTTTATTGTATTTGTTATTGTCTTTATGTAGTGTATCATGTTTTACTGTTTAATCTTGCCTCTTATATGTGTTGTGATGTCCGATATAATAAATTTGTCTTTCTTTCTTTCCTTTTCGTGGCCTAGTGGCGCTCGCTGATCTGAAACGATCAGAGAGGCAAAGCAATGTACCTACAGGCAGGGAACCTGAAAGATGACCAAAGTGGCAATTTATTACAAGCGTTTTCGTGCTTCGGAGAGCACGTCAAGCTGTCGGTCCCGAATATTGTCGTTTGACTACAGACGTTAAAACCAAGTTTGACGGTTTGAAAAATCTGACACTAGGGTTAGTCAAGTTCGCTACACACTTGACTATACCTACACGATAAGAAGAAAAAGAATTTGAGTTTCCATAATTTATTGATTTAAAGGCAGCTTGACGTTCTTTTCAAATACTTTTTTTTTTGAACATTTATGGCCTGGTTTCAAATACTAAAGAACACCGATGTTCTTTAGTATTCGAACGTCATAAAACTGACGTTCTTTTAAATACTAAAGAACACCGATTGGCTAATTCCCCGTTTCATCATCACACTTCAGTCATTCACAAATATTTACAAAAGCAGCTTAACTGGACTTACGTTTTAGGAAAACGCCGCCTTTTATGGAAAGAACGATTTCATTCACGTTTCTCTTGGAGCTTAAGAAACTCCATTGCTACTAAATTCTCGTTTTGTTGCAGACTTTGTCACTTCATTCATAAATACTGTGTATTCTGGTAGTCGTAGTTTCTATAGTTGTAGGTATCTTTCTTATTCTTATAGTTAAGTAACAGACAAGGTAATTTCAAATAATTAAAGAGATCTATGGCCTATATCCCTCGTGTTTCGAAGGGAGGCCCATGTCCCTCGGTGGGGACGTATTTGGGCTAGTAAAAAGAAGATATATACCAAAGCATTATAGCTTAAGATATACACCAAAGCATTATAGCTTGCTGGCACGTTAATGCAGAATTATCAAAAAAAGCATTAATTATAATAAACTAGCATTTCGCCCGGGACTTCGTTCCCGTGGGGATTCGGGAAAATTATGTAGCCTTTATTACTCTGGGATAATTTATCATTCTTATATCTAAAGAATTTTTCAAATCGGTTCTGTAGTTTCAGAGCCACTTCAATGCAAATAAACAAAGAAACTGTCAAATCTTTCCTCTTTATAACATGCTAGCTTCCCGCCTGGGACTTCGTTCCCATGAGAATTTCGGGAATAAATTATACATATAAACCTTTCTCTTGAATGACTCTATTCATTGCTGAAATCTGCATAAAAATCTGGTGAGTAGTTCAAGAGATCTAAGCGAATATATAGCGGAAGCGACTTCATTTTATACTATGTAAAGATAAATATTAGTGTAGAAGTATAGATAGATGTCTCAGCAGTTCCGCCTTTTGCAAATGACGAGGTCGAATAAACGCATATCTTCAATAAACTAATAACAAATGAATACCCGATGCATTGTCCCGGTCATAGTTATCCAGGGAACCTCTTTTGATTATAATTGGAAACAGCGGGTACAAAATAATCCCTGGATAGTCCGGGTTGTATTCCCGGTCTTATTGTGATCACCTCATGTGTGATACTGCCTTTATTGTGGGTTTAATCAATTAATTTGATCGTGTCACACAATATGGATTTCACGGTGTTCTTCATTTCAATGAGGATTTAAGTGTTCTTAATATAAAAATTGTCGTTTGGTTTGTTTGTCAAGTATGCACACTGTATGTCTAGAGCCTGGGTTCCTAACCTGGGGGTAATTATCCCTGCGGGGGTAAATCAGCTATTTTACGGGGGTAATTTTTTTTAAATCGTAAAAAAATTACAACTGCGAACCATATTCGTGGCAGTGCTACAAACTCGAGAATCTTCAAAGTTCTATGCGATGAAGCTGGTGCAAAATTTAGTTCTCTTTTGTACCACAGAGGTACACACAACAGCACATTAGTCTATACATGTTGACCTTGACGACGCCCTTTTGCCACTCATAATAGCGTCGGCTTTCGTAATGCAAATGGGTAATCAGAGAACAAAAAAAGAAAAAGAGTTTTTCTCAAAAATAAAAGATAAAACATTGCTTGTATTGTTTGATTTAATAACATTTTAAAGGGGGGGTAAAATCATTTTTAGTCATAGGTTACAGGGGTAACAATATTAAAAAAGTTAGGAACCACTTATCTAGAGGTATAATAGTTCTTTAGCTTGGTCCTTGCCTTCCATTTTGTAAAATAGGAAATGTATAGAATATGATCTCAAAGTAAATTTATCAGCTACTTTACCAAACTTTACCAAAACAATCAATAAGTAGTGCTCTAACAAGGTATCACGTCCGATGGTTTTTATTATTAACTAGCTTTTCGCCCGGAACTTCGTTCCAGTGAGAATATTTTCATCAATTTTAATAGTTATTTTGCTATTCGGGACGGAGATAAATACAACAAATTAAAAACCATGAAAATCGGTCCAGCCGTCGAGTAATAGTGTTCAAACAAACCCGACTTCTATACTAATATTATAAAGAGGAAAGATTTGATTGTTTGTTTGTTTGTTTGTTTGTTTGCATTGAATAGGCTCCGAAACTACTGGTCCGATTTGAAAAAATTCTTTCACGATTAGAAAGCTACATTATCCCCGATGGACATAGGCTACATAATTTTCCCGAATTCCCACGGGAACGAAGTCCCGGGCGGAATGCTAGTTGTTTTATATATTAAGAAGAAGATTTAAAATTTAATGTAATCACCACTTCAATGCAGTTTTTTACTTTGAGTCACTGCTACTTAGTTGCAGAAACTTCTTTAAATGTAAGGCCGTCCTTGTCTACCTCAACAAGACGGAAAGTGACAGTATGATATTTAAAGTAGCGTTTTATTACACCGATATATAAAACTATCTGTTTCATTGCCCTTGTGCTTGAAATAAATGAAGTACAAAGGGCTGCACATCAGATTACCACATGCGTCCACTCTGTGGTGTTGCAATAAGATCGGTTTTGCAGTGAAAATGGGGTAACCCGATGTGCTGGCCTCTGTACTATTTCTATTTTTATAATCCACACTTAGAAAAAGAACAGCCAAACAACGCCGCGGCATCACAAAACGAATAACAGTATCCCCATCAGTCCTAATCCAAGCTAAGACGTTTCCACGCAACAATACAAAGTTTACTCTTCAGTTAACAAAGAAATAACTGAGAAGGATGTTAATGAAATAGATAATGGTACAGATAATCTGGTGCCTGAACGTCTGGCGTTCTGTGAACAGTATACGCTCTATGAAGAGAATCGAGAATGAATGGAAGCGGCTCCTTTAGTTGCTACTGTAGGTTTTCCGGTGGTACCCTTTTGTAGAGTGATGAGGCTACACTCAGAATAATAGAATTAAATTATTTTTTAAATTAATATCTTTGATATTTGAGCATAGGCTGGCCAAAAATTGTTGATGCCAATATAGGCACTAAGAAATTAATAAATTAAAACGTAAACACCAAATGATGATTACAAAATAATTTAAAGAGGAGAAGAAATATTTGAATTTGGTTAAAGTTCTGCGCAAGTTAGTAGAAGCAATGTTGCTTAATTTTTGAGAAATTTGGAGCAGAAAAGAAGACAGCTAAGTTTTTTTTACCAATTATTATAATTTAGTTACCAACTCATACCTTTTTAATAACTCTACTTTGACTGTTAAGAAAAACCTGTTTTAATTTAGAAGTAGACATTTAAAAGATTATTCGTTCTATTTAGCCGTTCGTTTCGTCCAATCCTAAATTGAAATTGCAGAAATAACCAGTCAAATTTAATATTCTGAAATGAACATCAATGCTTATAAAACGTTTAATTTCATTCGGAGTAACAAACGCCATTATTAAGCCAAACACCCCTTGTGTGAGTTCTATTTGATATTTCCATTTAATTTGAATTTTCAAACTCATCTCTTTTGACAATGAGATTGGCAACAATGCCATTTGAGCTACTGGGAGAGAAAGTAATGAAACACTATGGTGAAGCGCGAATTTCATGGTAACTTACGTCCAAGTCGAGCCGAAATATTTCTTAGAAGAAGGACTCCCTTTTGTCATTGTAACTCATTGATGCTTTTTTCGAGATCCCGCTCCACCCCACAAGCTATTGTTAGAAGCGGAGGCGGCGGATATAAATTTCCCTATATCTTTTTTCTTCTTTCAACAATGAAGTGTCATTGTCCATGTTTGTATTTTAATATCGCCGAACACACGACTAAATCGGAATAGATAAATAATGCTTAGAGTATTTTTTGTCCGTGTGTTAGGGATGAATGGTCGGTTCCAGAGAGTCTGCCCATATTTGGCCAGTTATTAATGGCGGTGAAGGATGTGTTCCATTCTGTTTTATAAACGCGTTCTTTTTCTTGATGTATTCATCATATTATGGTTACGTTTCTTGAGAAGCTGAGTCGAAAGTCCTTCGGTCCGCATTTGGTTAAATTTTTAAGTTTTCTGGCTACTACTTAAACCCTTTTGTTAAAATTAATGTCAGAAAGTTTAGTTTAAAATGGGTTGTAAACAATAACAGTAAAAGTAACAGCACAATTATTTTCAACAGCAAATGTTTTAATTAGGTCACAATTTTTTTTAAAGTTTTGATCGTTATTCTTCCCTAAACGTAGCGTACCGTGTGAATATGACACGCAATTTCTTACCCAGACTGTCCATTCAACGTCCGGTAAAACAACATATCATAAGCCAAGCCTAAGGGCATTTATCAATCCATTCATCAAAGTCTGGTCACCCCTTTACTAAAGGCGTCGAACCATGTCGGATCCTAAGCAAATGCTCGCGGCAAAGATTAGAAAACACGTTTCGAAAAGTCCTGTCTCATATTTTTTTGTCCTTGTCTTTTACAGTGGATGAGACTGAGAAAGATAAACCAACAGGAACAGAATACGAAGGTGTAGAAAGTTGACTCATAAGTGATCAGGCAGGATTTGGAGCTCACAGTAGTTAACACTAAAGCAAAGAATATGTTATACTAAACAGCGTTATGGTATTATTTGTTCTCAAGCCTTCCGATTTCTTTAAGTCGAATGACACAAACTGGTTACTCTTCAATGTTACTGGACAAGTTTTAGCGTTGTGGGTGCTTATTCTGTTAAAAGGGTAATTGTTATTCTTATGACCAGAGGACACCTAGTAGATTTTGAGTTCTCTGTTTTCATAAAATTAATGTAGAGAAGTTCAACATCCAAATTAAAATTCTAATAAGGTTCATCAATAGTTCTTTATTATTACAACTTGAAAATATTTTTTTATATTAGTGTAGAAGTGTTCCTTCGGGTAAAAAAGTCATTGGTTATTAACGAGAAATAAAAACTGTTAAAAACGATAAAAGCCAAAATCTAAATCAAAGCCAGACCACAAGTACTCAATCCTTTTAAGGGCTTCTATGAAACGACGCTATGTAGTTCAAACTCAACTGGACATGTTGCCTATAACACCGGAAAATGTGTTGAAGTACCCTCAACCATTTGAAAGGGAGATTTTCCGAAAATACTGCATGGTTTCCACAGATCAAAAGCTCTGGTAAAGGCACTTGGCATCAAAACGCCACTCATATCAGCTTTGATTTGAATAAGACTTATTGAATTGGGTTACTCCTCGATTATGCTTGTTTTGATAAAGTTATTGGCTTTTTACGTTCGCCATACTTGATGTCAAGTCACTTAACGTGTATCCCTGAGGTTGCAGTTCGTGTTTTGTTATATTTTTTCCTTATTTGTTTAAGTAACGATTCCTTATTGGATTTTGATCTCCAATAAGGTTTTGTTTACTTTGTTCTCTTAAGTCCAATAAGAATACCACCTTAGTCACCATGAAACTGACTGCTGCTCATTCTGTATTTTATTTATGTTTCTCTGTATTGTGTCATACTATGTTTTTGTAAAGCCTTCCATTTCTTTTGCTTAAATATGTTTGCCGTTGACCAAATTTTCCTTTAGCAGTATTATAAATTATCGTTCATCAATCAGAATAACCACAAACACAGTTTAAATAAGTTTAGAAACAACACCAAACTTCATTTCTTATCGTTATGTTGCGGGCTGACAACATATCACTTCAACATATTACCGCAACTAATATGGACATTTGTAATAACATCAAACTCAAACAGTGCCATATGTTCTATATCATCGAATATCACCGCTTCTTCCGTTGTATTGCGATACGATTTAATAATTCTATGCACATTATGTTTGTTAATTTTTGTTACTTATAAATTAATAATTTATAAAGTGCATTATATTTTTTAGGTGACCTCTTGATCTAATTACATAACAGCTTTTGGTTGACATCTTGTTTTCATTTACTTTTATGGTGAACTGTAAAAATACGTTTCCAATTTCGTAAAGTGCCTACTAAGTTGTTGTAATTTGTAACAAAAAATTATCGGCCAGAAGTTACATTCAAAATACCATAGCATGGTGCCTTTCCGTCTGCCGTGGCAGACACTCCGGCACCTACCTGGCCAATCCCTTTCCTTTCTCACTCTATTCAGTGCTTTGTTCTCGAGTATGAAGAGGACAGGCGTACCTTATTCCTTGCTTTTGAATGAAACGATGAAAAAACATGGCGCGCGTACAATTTTGTTTGTTCTAGCCGCCTGCGCTGACCCACATCATTATAATGTGTTTCTTCGTGAGGGTTATATTTTTAATGCCTCTTTTTTCATTTTCTTTATGAACGTGTGAGGAATGATATTTTTTGAATACATCGAGTATAAAACGGCGCAGTATATGCTGGAATTTTAAATGTTTTATCATGGCTTTTAGAATTATCAACCCAGAACTCTTCCAACATGGTCTGCGACTTTGAACTAACGCTCTTATTTTTGATTAATCTATTTCAAATCTCACAATCTTGTACTAATAGGGGGAGAACTTTTGTATTATAGGTAGCAAAAAGATTTAAAAAAAAAACAGAAAAGCTACGAGTATATCTTTGAGTACACTAATTCGTTAACTTAAAAAAACAACACTATGGAGTGCAACAAACGATGCAGTATATTAATAGAATTCGAGTTTCGTATTGGATATTTCGATTTCGAAATTATCTTCAAATTCACCATATACGAAACCAAGCTCCGAACTGGGATTGAACGTATTTTATTAACATTTTATTAATGCAGTGATATGGAGAGGCATTTTTATTTTCCTATAGCTCCCGATTGCCGACATGGGAACGCTCAACTGTTTGCGGTGACTTTTCAATTTTTATGTTTTTGTACGTAGGTGTGTTTAGGATGTTTGTTTGGTTCATAGTCCTTCTGTAGGCGAAAGAAGAACTTTGGACAATATAAGCCATTTATCAGGTAGGTACTTTTTATATTTTTGTCGACCATTGTCGTCGTTACACACCTTTCCTCTTCCCGCAGTTTATGTTAATTCTTTGCATTTCTTTATCAGTCATTTCTTCTTATTTCAACCATCTTCCCCGCTCTTCTTTCCTTTGATCCACACTCTTCTTGTCGTATTTGTGCTACCTCATCTTTCCACGGTCTTAGCCTAGTAGTCAGTCTACTATTATTTAGTCAGTCTAGTCTGGGGGTCTATTCCGTAAGCCTTCGACCGACATACGATTTATACTAGTCACATCCTGACTCTCAGTGCCATCTAGGCATTTATTTGGTCATTCTACGAACGACATACGACTAGGAATGTGTAGGGTCGTTACATTTTAGTGCTACAGAATCGTCATCGTCACCAGCTAGCGGTGAACTTTTGACGTACTTTTGAACTTTTGACGTGGACGAATCTTTGACGTACTACAACCGCTAAAGGGTTTCTTTATTTGATATTGGCGATTTCGCTACTTTATACTTTTATTTTGATGAAAATACTCGAACATTGGCGAAATTACGATTGTGAAAGCCATTAAAAAATTGACATATGACTGACACTTGTCACATGCTGTTACTGTTATCTGGGTGTGTATTCTGTAAGTCTTCGACCGATACTTGTCATATACTGTCACTTTCATCTGGCAAGAGACAGAAGATGTGTTAACATGTAAAATGCTTCAAAACATCGGTCGTAGATTTACAGAAAGGATTTTCAGACATGACATTTTCGAAGGCTTTTCTACTCTTCATTTTCGGTGCGTGGTTGCCAATAAACAACTTTTTAGTAAATGGAGATTTTCTAGTAGTTCTGGGGAAATGGTAGGTAGGTTTCTAAGGAGTAGAAATGATAACACATATACATACGCTCATGCCTATAATCCCTAATAGGGTAGGCAGAGCATCAGTGGTTCCAGCGAACTACTTGGTGCCACGTTTGACATAAATTGTGAGGGTTATCAGATGACGCAAGTTATATAATGGTGAGAGGTGGTCACCCATTCACCCATTATACAGCAAAACCTATTTACAGACTTTTACTAAAAGGTAAAAGTAAGGTTTTAAGGTTGCCGATAAGATATTGCTTCATAGCAATGGGGTCGCCTTTTGTACCCCAACTTTATTACTGTTCATAATGTAACTTTTATTTTGTATCATGCTCTGTAATGTTGGTGTGCAATAAAGTATATTTGTATTAGTATTTGTATACCTGGGAAGTGTTGGTAGCTGGCACAGTCTAAATTTTTCATTCACTCCCAGTCCATCGTGGAAGTTGATAACGTTTCAAATAAAAATCGGTTAAGCCCAATATTTTTTGTTGCATTTTCTAATAATAACTCAAACAAAATTAATAAATTACCCGTATTATTCCTCAGTCGTAATTCTATTCATAGTCAAAGGGAATAAAGGACCTATGACCTAGCAAAACATAGACCAGTCTGCATTGATTTATCTATGAAACCGGCTGGTGGTCACTGGACACCCCAAGTAAGTGGTCAGCCACTGCCATACACAGATTTAATGGGAGTAGAGTGACCGCGAATGAAATGGACGAAGATACCTTAAAAGCTTCAACACTGGACAACTTCCAACTCTTGCTAGGCATATTTTAGAAGCAGTATATCGTGGCTTTGCTGAATATAACGATTTGTTGTTGTTATTGAAATTAGAAATTGTATGAATAATGAAAAATTATATTTTCCTATCACATCACAACACACTAATATAATAAAAGCTCTAAATGCGGAATCATTGTGAGCTTAAGTATTATAATAGTAAGTATTCTGTGACAGATTTAGGTAGTACTGTACGTGTTTTACATAATACCAATTTTTATGTTCTCCGTGAACAAATCATCAATTTTAGTCGTAAAAACATAAATCTTCATTTATTTAGTATGAAAATTTGAAGTGCACTGATTACTTTAAGATTATGATCTATAGTTTATTCACTGTGTTTGTTACTATACTACCCTACTGTCTACTGTCCACTCACTGGTTACTTCCCCTGACACCACCTGCTAAATTACCGTTAAGCCACGTTAAGCTTTCCAACCACAGTTCCCATAAAATAAGATTTAAAACACGGTCCATAAATAAAAACTCCACCTCTTTATTTATTGTTATCACATTGTAAGAAGCAATTTAATTAGATTCGGTTACAGTGCCCGCCTTTTCTAGTATTATATTAGATCTATGGTCCCTTCTCACTTTTGTCGCACGTAAGTAAATCATCAGGTATTTTATGGGGTTTATGGTGATTCTAGTAATTTTATAGTCATTTTCTAGGGATATTTGGGAGTTGAATAATTTTTATGTCTTGTCACGATATTTTTGTTTAAGATTCTCAATTAAATAAGAAATTTTAGTTTTAAACAAATAAAGAAAGAGGTTTGATTATTTGTATATTTATAAAAATCATAATGAAATTTTTAAAAAATATTATTTATCTTTTGCGACCTATATCTAAAATCTAACAATACGTAGATCTTACATAATGAAATGTTGTTCTTAGATGTTGTCACTGTCTATAGTCTAGTCGATAAAATTTTTGATTTCCGGGAAATCTAAAACGATTAATTGCTGTTACTCTAAATCATCATTATTATCATAAATTGTTTGTTACTCTCAATAGAACGTATTTTAATATTAAAATTTAAAACTACTTTTTTCGTCTTATTGGAAAGTTCAAATAAGTTTGTTTTGATTCGTTTATAAATTTTTTTCTAACGTGTACTTATAAGGGGTAATTTTAAATTAGGTAGCGAAAAGATAGGAGGTGATTTCCCTTATGAAACGCAACAAGTATTCCCATCCCAAGGAAATATTACTCAATTTTTTCATTTTTTTTATTTTTTTGAAATCTCCTTTGAGGCTGGTACTATCATATTTAGACATCCCAATGCCTCGTCAGAATTGTGAATACAAAAAAAAATAACTGTACCTACATCATTAAGGAATCCACGTCACAAAAGATTTTTTCATCTGTCTATACTATGTATACAATTAGATTTTTAACTTTATGACATCTTTCATAAAAACTATTAGAACTCAATGAATAAAATAAATAACATATTGACAGAAAAGAGGGTTAACACAACCATTATCTTCCGTACAATTTATCTAATTTGACATTAAAGTTACGCCTACTTTGCCCTAACTTATTGCAATTCTACCAATTCTACTGGTACATTCAACCCTTTTCATATATCGCCATCTTTTTCTGAATGTATGAGATGGAAAGAGACACAGCTTTTAATAAGTTGTCAATGCATTCGGTAGATTTGTCGTTATTGCGAAATTATTCGAAGTACTTCCCGAGATTTGTTTAGTGAAAATGCTATATAACATTCTACTAATACAAAAGAAATCCCAAATGAAATTAAACATTCTAGTAATAGAATTATTTTTAGGTATTACATTAAAAAACAAGATTTTACTTGAAATTAAGCTACAATTTAAAATTTTCAGCCACCCTAACCAGCAGCTTCAACATTGTTGGCGGTGGCATTCGCGCTGCTAGTCATGGCGTCCGACATCAAATGTATGAAATTCAATAGTTCTTACTTTTGCCACTTAAAAAAATGAAATGGTCACCATTATTATTCCATACCGCCATTCAGTAGCCACTGATTAGTTGAATAGCCATTCTGGTATAATGTGTAATTAAATGTAGGTGCCTTTGTTCAAACAAGATCAATATTAAATAGGTACTCATAAAAGCAGAGTATAGTTACCAGTTTTCCAGTATACAACGTGTACTTTACAGAATTGACAACATACTAGTTTAAATGCTTAAGTGACCATATCATCTGCATAAAAATATTTTGTTAAAATTATGTTTTATCACAGGGGAGCTTACAGCAACATATTAAAATTAAGCAATCTTATACACATTTAATTTTAGTCGTCTCTCGTTCTAATTATTCATATTAAACTTCAATATCACCGTAAAATTGTAATTTAAAAGAAGTAAAAAATGTTGTACGTTTGTTTCGCTGTCTCTAATAATAATAATTGTTCATGTCGATATATGTTCAAACATCTATAACCTTTTTAAAATTGTTTTCTTGCCTGATGATACCCTTTTTATTTACACGCCGACTGAAAAACTTTTTATTGGAAAATGAATTTTATACATTAAAGGAATATATGGACATTAAATTTTGACATTGATAATTTTTTGAAATATGTATCTCAAAATAGATGTTTATATCACTTATAAAATTGTTTAATTTTAATTAGTAATTGAGGGAGTGTACTTATGTATACAATTTATATTTTTAATTTATTTCTTTTGACATTGCCTTATCATTAACTGTTGACATTTAATTTAATTTATTTTATTTTAAATACGTTTTATTATTATTATTGTTTTTTGTGACGATCATAACTTAAGCTGAACTGACTAATTAATTTAATTTGACATTGTATGCTTTGTTATGAAATAAATATATCTAATCTAATCGAATCTATTGAAAAAACGGACCTTCCTGATAACATTCTTTATAATTTTTTTTTAATAGAACCCCTACACAAAATTTTCAAATCCTGGAGCATGGTCAAGCGTACCCCGAATGAGAAATGGGACCAGCACTAAAAAGCAGAACTCACTCAAAATTGTATAACCACCAAGATCAGATTTATATTTAAAACAAAGATTAAACCGATCTCAACATAATATGAAGAACGTATCCATTAGCCCAAGCTACCAGATTCCATCACAATTAATTAACAATAACTTAGAATTAATAGAATCTATAAAAGAGTTTGTTAATACTAAACCGGCTTAAGACGGTTATTAAATATTTAAAATGAAACTCGTTTTTGATATCGAAAACCTAATTTTCTACAAGAAATGGAAAATTGAAGTATTAGAATGCAGTTTCAACATTTCTCTAAATTAGATTTTTATCGATGTACCAGCTGATGCCCGCAACTTCGTTTGCGTGTTATTTAGATTTTTACATACAAAAGTTTTTTCCCACTAACTCCCGTTCCCGTGGGAATTTTGCAATATCCTGTTGCAACTAAGCTTTAAGTTTACTAAGGTACCTGCATGCCAAATTTCAAGCGTCTAACTTAAGCGGTTTAGATTTTTCATACAAAAGGATTTTCCCGCTAATTCCCGTTCCCGTGAGAATTTCGGGAATTCCTTTCTTAGTGCACCGCTACGGTACCTAAGCTACGTCCCTTTCAAATTTCAAGTGCCTACGTTTAGCCGTTTAGGCTGTGCGTTGATATGTCTGTCAGTCAGTCAGTCAGTCAGTCAGTTTCTCCTTTTATATATTTAGATAGATTAGACGCCTCGGACAATTCTATCGCTGTGGCCAGGTACTGGGCAAACAAAATTTAATCACGATGCGACATCGACTCGAAAGAAGAAGAACAAGAATAAATATTAAAACATGCACTAAACACCTTGTGCATCGCTTTTCCCCTGTTTTTAGCCGAAATTAACTTGTCATCTTACACGTTGTGGTGTAAAGAGATTTTAGATACTTTACCTATATACTTTATTTGTGTTTAAATTTTTGTTCAACACTTTTGAAAAAATAAAAGAGAAAAATAAAGTTGTGAATTGTAGAATTTTTGATGGAATTATTTAATGAATTCGATAAAGTAAAAGCTAAGTTTTGACTTCTCTATGTGCGTCGTTCACAGACAAAGAACTCAAAGAATAAAGTGAAATTAAAAATAACAAAAAAGACATATGACGCAGAGATAGAACGTATTGTGCTATCAAAGGATGATTCGTCACTCAGATTCCGAGACAATTAATAAAAAAAGCAAAGCAGAAAATCGTTCAATCGTTTCAAATTTGCAGTTCTTGTCTTCATCTTTTTTTTACACCCCAATGAAACTTATATTAAATTTAAAACCCTTTTTAAATACAATCGAGTGATATTTATTGCATTTTTTTCTCCCGATTCATGAGTTCAGCTTGTAATGCTCCAGATACTTTGACAATAGATATAAAAAATGTTGAAGATTTTTGAGGGTGCGTGATGGGTAACTTGAGGTCATATCGACTCACACCCCTGTACTTCCTGTTTTGTAATGCTCTAGGGCTGTCAATTTTATTGAAGGTTATATCCGGTTTATCCTATAGGTAGGCGAAAAATTAGGGGTTGATTCTCTTCATGAAACTGATCAGCTTACTTTAAGAAACCTATATTAAATTCTCAAAAGAAAAGTTCAGACTTCCCTTATAAAGGCAAATCAGTTGATCGCACAAGTTGTACGTAGAGTCGAAATTTTCTAAATATTTCAACCTATGTTCTGTGGGGAAAGTTATTCAGTTTCTAATTTAAAATCACCCAATATAGGCCAGTAACGGTTCCCTCTGAATCGAAGGTTCCCAGGTTCAATTCCTACTCAGGGCAATAATTTGTGTAAACATCAGCTCTTTGTTCTCGGGTGCGGGTGTTCCTTTGCATGTCTCAAATGCTCTTGATTCAATAGAAAATATTAATGTGGGCTCTTGAGTGTGTGGCGACGTTTAATTTCTGTTTGTTGCTTTCTTCTCTCATTTATATGTTTAAGAGAGACTCTGCAGTTGTTTAGACAATGATTAAACAAACCAAACCAGAGTACTAGATAAAAACAGACTAGGTGCAAATAATAAGTAAAATTAAAAAAAAAAAAAGAAAATTAAAAAAAAAGTAAAAAAAGAGTTCCAAAATTACAGACACTACTAAAGTGATATTTTTGCATCATTAAGTATATTTTTAAAAAAATATATAATTAGAATTGTGGCAACCCTACTTACCATGCGTATGAGCACAATAGCTCACAATCGTCAAAACTTGCGACAGGTCACACAGGGCATGCGCACATGCGCAGCGCTGAGTTCCGTGAGAGCGCACTGGTGCGTTTGAAATTTGAACAGCTGACAATCGAACCGACGACAACCAATCAATAGCCGAAAAAGAATTAGAAATAAAAACGGACTTGCAAGTTTTATTGTATTTGCAAAAGAAAGAAAACATGTGAACCAAAACAGAGATTGCTAACAAAACTTCAAGTCATCTATTGTTAGTCCCTAGGGTCCAACCAAGATAACGGCTTCAAATTGAATCGCAACTTTTGGATGATAATCCGTTATTTCAGAATTAAGACACCTTTGAACTCAAATTTATTGTAAGCTTCTTCACAGGCCTACTCCACTAAATCGGCATAAAAAAAAAAAATCGCTACGCACTCAAAAGCCCACACTAAGGTTTTCCTTGTATCGTGGGTCCCTCGGAACATGCAGAAAAGACACAAACACTCATGGGCCGAGACAAATATCTGCCTTTTACAACAAATATTTGCCTCGACTTAAGTCGTATCTAGGACCCGTCGATCAAGAGGCAGCGCCACCACCACTCAACCAAACCGGTCGTCAAGCAGCGGCTTTAATAATACTTAAAAAACTTTCAAGAAAATCTAGAAGACCAATTGCTCACACAGAGCAAAAGGTGAGGCCCATAAAATTGCCAATTACTTATATTCAATTTCAAACGTGTCTATTGCAACTACTACCGCAAGAAACGCTTAAGAAACGGTCGTAGCCCGGTGGTGCTTGCTGATCTAAGCCGATCAGTAAGGTTAAACAACGTACATAGGGGCAGGGAACCTGATGGGTGGCCAAAAAATGACAACTTATCCCGAGCGTTTCCTTGCTTCGGAGAGCACGGTAAGCCGTCGGTCGGTCCCAGCTGTTGTCGATAGACCACAGTCGTTAAATCAAATCAGAGGCCATTTGGCGGTTTGAAAACTCTGACACCAGGTTGGTCAAGTTTGCCACAGACTCGACTATAACTAACCTACATGTTAAAGAAGAAAGCCTACCACCTACTACTTCTTATCTTACTTCTGTCCTACCCTAAAGTTGCTTGGAAGAAATTGCTACCTTGTTGTACACTATGTTTTATGTTCTGTTGATTGTGCTGTATGTCCTTGTGTGCAAATAAAGTATATTGTATTGTCTTGTAGTGTAAGAAAGGAACACCGCAGAGTTCAGTTTAGCAGAGCGGTTGAGACACATTTGGTTACTGGAATAGATGCCCTGAAGACTTATAGTAAACACTTTAAACAAAACCATGGATATAAGTCGCTAGCATTTGATTTGAAGTGACTGCTTACCCAAACTAAGCACGGGTAACACTTCCCCAGCTGAGAACCGGTTACAGATCGGTCACGGCCGATGTCTCGGTGTCGCTAATCGGTCATTGTTTCCATGAAAACATCAGTAAGTGAGCCTTTGTTCATTGGAGCGATGTTTATTGTTCGATGGAATTTCGTTCTGACAGAGGTGTTGGTTTTAAAAGTGCCTCATACACTATTACAGTCTTGGACGAATTGGCAGCTGGTACATTCTAAGTTTTCCTTTCAGTCCCAGTTCAACGTGGAAGGGGTAATGGGACTCGAGTTTTGCTGTATTATGGGCGAAAGGCTGACAACCTCTCACCACTGTACATCATGTTTCATCTAATAACCCTCAATTTATGTCAAACGTGGCATCAAGTGGTTCTGAATTACTGATGTTTTTTTTCTATTTTATTATTAAAAAAATAAATAAAAAAAAATCTTTATTTTACTTTAAACAATTTAAAAGTAAGCGAGTCGTTAGTGTCTCCATTTAGGCTTTTCGCCTGTGTTTGGAGCCACCGCTCTTCGTGAGACCATTCTATTCTTAATTTTAATTTTAAATCTATAGGTACTTATCACAAATTAACACAAAATAAAAATATATATCATATATTCATAATGTTAGTAAAAGTTGAAAGAGAGTGTAAGTGTGTGTGAATGTGTGTGTGTGTGTGTGTGTGTGTGTGTGTGTTTGTGTGTTACGAAAATAAAAATTAAAACTATGCTGCTTTTTGTTTGATTCTAAGTTAGAAAAGTACTGGTTTCATTCACATAAACCTAATCAGGCTTGATAAGCCATAGCCCAGTGATAGCCCAGTTGGTAATGAGCCAGATTTTTAATCTGAAGGTCGCGGGTTCAAATCCTGGTGCGGCCTGTACCACTAAATTCGTCTTTTCGGATTTATGTACGGATTTCTAATTATCACTTGCTCAACGCTGAAGGAAAACATCGTGATGAAACCAAGAAAATTCATTTTCGAAAGACGAGCGGTCCACCAACCCGCATTGGGCCAGCGTGGTAGACTATGGCCTAAATCCCCTTCGTGTTTCCAAGGGAGGCCCGTGTCCCTCGGTGGGGACGTATATGGGCTGGTAAGAAGAATCAGACTTTCCGGACTTAATTTTATTTTTTTATTTATTATATTTGGGGAGCTTACAGCAACGTTTACAACACAGAAACTTAATTCAATAACTAAGAGCTAATAACAAGCTTCAAACCCACATATTGTTTATTTTGTCCTTTGGGTGCTCGACATTCGGCATTTACACCTTGCGTCCTACACTTTCTTCGTACCGACAACTTATGAATGGCCGAAATACACACGCCGGTTCTTAGCACCATTATGTCACTTCCAGTCAACCAAATCTTGGCTTCCGTTGGCGCGTAAACTCTAATCGGTACCACAATGGCACTTCCAGCTACACCTTACAACTCCATTCAAAATTTCAAAGATGGAACTGAACGAATGGCTGTTTAAACATTTTGTAATTTAAAAGAAAATATCGGTTCCTTCTAAATTCGAATTTCAAAAGCTTATTCTTCAATTTGAACGTAACAGTTAAAGTTATCGTAAGTATCAATGGATATTTTTTTTCTGTTGCGTATTGTGGTTTTAAGAGTAATCCTTGTATTTACAATAACATAAAGGTTAGTTTAATAAAGTGCCGCCTACTATATCTATCTTTATACCATTCCCCACTAAAAAGCTTCTTTTTTTCACTGAAAATTGGGGATAAAGATCTCTTTTAGTCACAGTTTTGATATTTGAATTTAGAACCCTAAAAAGATTCTTTTTCTCCCGCAAAACACGTAAAAGAAGAGCACTTTTTTTTGTCAATTTTGGTGTTTAAAATTCGAACACTCCAATGTATAGACATACGACCTCCATCGCAAAGAATATTCGAAATTCAAACTCCTTGCGCAGATAACTCTTGAATATTTGATTGGTCAACATTTTCGACAGGTTTAAAACTTTAAAATAAAAATGTGTGTTCTTTGCTGTCATTAATTAGTTATACGTCGACAAGAAATAAATATCTCGTCACAGATTGATCACCCCTTGATCACTCTATCGACAACAACAAGAAAATTACTCTAAACTTTATTAATTTTCAAATGTTATGTACAGAGGGCCTCAAATTCTGTGCCGTTGCGGTAAGAGCGGTTTTGCAATGAAAATGGGGTAACCTGATGCGCTGGACATTTTTATTAATGTAACGTTCCTTTTTTCTTGATGTTTATTTCCGCTTAAATCTTTGTTTTTCTCGAGGTCATGGTATAAAATATAATGTGCAACTCTTGAATAAAACGGATTTTCATCGAGGGCTATGAATCACTCGCGTCAATCAGGACTCGCTTAAGCTCGTGATTCAATAATTTAGAATCCTTCATTTGCTCGTGATCCAACTTTGGCCCTCGCTTAAAATCCGTCTTTTATTCCCGAGTTGCATAATATACTATTAGAAGCATTTTATAGGACATATGTTTTTTTAAAGTAGATAGATACTTAAATGCGGTTGTAAAATGTATCGAATGCCTTTGAATGATGTTTTCTATTACTAAACAAAATATGTTTATTTTAGACTCGTAGCCCAGTGGCGCTTGCTGATCTGAACCAATCAGTGAGGTTAAGCAACGTACACAGAGGCAGGGAACCGGATGGGTGACCAAAGTGGCAATTTATCTCGAGCGTTTCCGTACTTCGGAGGGCACGTTAAGCTGTCGGTCCCGGCTGTTGTCGATTGACTACAGTCGTTAAAACCAAGTCAGAGGCTATTTGGCGGTTTGAAAACTCTGACTCCAGGGTTAGCCAAGCTAGCCACACACTTGACTATGCCTACACAATAATAAGAAGAAGAATTTAGAGTAAGAAATTCCCCTTGTGGTCATAGACCGGTATTTAAATTGCAGGAATTTTCACAAAATACTATTTGAATATTGAAAAAAAAGCCAAGTTTTCAATATTCAAACAGTTACCTTCACACATCGATTTAAGTATATGAATTTCAGATCTTATTGTAAGAATTCTTCCGCACTATCGAACAGTCTTAATGATTTCTCCTTAGAAAAGAGAATGTTAAAACGTAAGGCGACATAAATAACTTCTACGTTGAACTAAGAGTGAAAGAAAAACTTAGGATGTGCCAGCTGCCGACTCTTCCCAGGCATACTATAGAAGCCAGTTTTGATGTATCACCACTGTAGGTACTCATGTTTAATAATAATAATAATAATACGTTTATTTCTTCAGAACAGCCCACACATACATTAAAAAAACAAGTTCAAAATATTCTTATCCTATTATACAAGTTTAAGCTTGCATATGTCTGCCGCAGTGAGGAAAAAAGGCCTGGGCTCAGCGACTAATGCCAGACTGATTATCAGGCTGGCAACACTGATTTTCAGCTTCATCCAATAACCCTCAGACGTCGAACGTAGCGTCATGTGAACCACACGATGTTCTGCTAGCCCCGTCAGGGATTACTTAAAGGCGTGAATATACGGATGGATGGTGACATAAATAAGTCTAGACGTTTCTTTGTGACAAACCTCTTGAAAATCTTTTCTGTCTAAAATTAACAATTAAGTACTTTTAACAAGGCTACAATCTTGCTACAATAAATAAACCGGAACAAATTTTAGTACAAGAAAACAACTGTATGGGAACATTTTAATCCCACAAACTGGCCGACAGACAAACAGACGAAATCTGTGGGAAATCGACACAACGGACGTCGATAATCCTCTCAATACCCAATACTCATTTCGACCACCGTATTTGCTGTTGGTAAAATCAAAAACTCTACGAGGTACTTCTATAAAGTGTTTCCCGGCTGTGAAGTTAAATTTGTATCTGTGCAATGTTATTTTTGGTGTTGTAAAATAAAATCAGCCAATTAAATGTACTGGGCAGGGAGTTATGCAAACGCAAAATTAAGTTTGTGTCTACCCCTAGTGTAATAATACGACAATGCCGTTTGCGATTGAGAATACAATTAAGAGCAGTTTTTTGAGCCTTATTGTCTGAGGTATAAGGATCAGTATGTATTTTTTGCTCGGTAAATAAAAATAAATACGAGCTCAATGCATCGCAGTAGCAATATTTGAATGCAAGGCGAATCTTAAGTTTGAATTAGATTGTTATCTTCGTTAATACGATTTAAAATGTGGCTAGTTCGTCGGCGGCCATTTTATCTTCTATATCCGGTTGTAACTGGTCAATAAAACAACTATAGGTTTAGTAGAACGTCAACTCTTTGTGTTTTAAAATAAGGTCTATTTTTGGTTTTGAGCGAGGGATTAAAATATAATGACACAATTTCATTTAAGTCAAGGGCCACTTTACCGGAAGAAAGTATAGTGTACTAAGATGTTAATACTTTCTTTGGATGAAGACATCTGTTTTTTTTCTTCTTCATTCCACTCGAAATTCTATGGCCATAAAACCCATACAAATTAATGAATTGGTTACTTTGGGCTAACTGGTGTCGCGTGTATGAATAATCATGATTGAGGGATTTTGTTCGTTTGTATGAAATTGTATGGCTTGGCAGATGGGTTTGTAGATTGCAGAATTGTATGTATAAGCTCTTAAACACCTTGTGAAAAATTAACGGTAAAGTTTTCTCATAATGGTGAAACTGAGAATTCCATAGAAAAACAAGCCATAGAATCCTATAAGTACAGACGAAATGAATGAGATAGAAAATATTTATTTAGGCAACATACGCCCTTTAAAAGTTCATGCTAAAGTATGGATAGTCGTTTTATCCAGAGGATTTCATAAGAGTAGTTTACAGTTTCTCTCTATGATGAGAGATGTCTCGTTGTGCGAGTGTGGCCTAGACAAGGCCAATCAAATCTTTCTCAATTGCCCTAAATTTCCCTCTCTGTATAATTCTCTGCCCCCATCCTTAATCTCCGGCCAGTTAATCTTAACTTCCTTCTTTATTTTAATGTTCTGTATAATTATAATAATAGCAATAACATTAGGCTTTAATAATGGTTATATTTACATACATATTTGTTATAATCTAACTCAATAAATACCTAATATTTGCTTATATATTGTTTCCCATTGTTTTAGGTCAATTATCTGTACTTATCGCTGAGGTCCATAAGAAATGTATAAAAGTACAATATAAAAATATAAAAGATCTGATGTGTGGCCCTCTGTACATCATAATCCGGGCCTTGAGATAAGCAAACAACTTCAAGGCGGTATTATCACTCAATGCGACAAACCAAGTTAAATTAAACATGTTCAAATAAAAAGTGGCTTCATAACAATTGCACAGGTTTCACACACAACTAGTTTCAGCCAGATTGCGCCCACATAATGAATTTAAAGCAATGAGATGGTATCATTGCACCTAAACAAATAGGAGATTAAAATGCATTGGTTTAAGCTCAAGTGAAAATAAAGCTTGGACTAAGGGAGTATGGTTGAGTTTTGTGTGTTGTTTGCTAGTGTTTTGGGTTTCGTGGTTAAGTCTTTTATCAAAGTTGTACGCAAAAGTGTTTTGCAGTGTGGTCCAAACGTGTAGAAATTAAGTATAGTTAACATTTGCTTGCTTCAGTGAGTATAAATACTGAATAATTAAATCACACATCATAATTAATCTGCTTTTGTACAGAGAAAGCACTGTAATATGGTGGTAAAATTTATTGTGTATTACATTTATCTTATAGTTCTGTACCTATGTAAATAAATTAGCACAGGACCAAAAAGGTTAGCACGAGAGAGAGGAGGCTTATATCATGCTGTGGTCGAAATCTTCGACATTCGATTGCTTATAACCTTTAAACGACGAAGCCAGTTTTGGACAAATATAGCTAAGAACTGTTCGTTTGGAAGCTACGATGACACAGACAGACACACAGATACATACGTCAAACTTATAACACCTCTCTTTTATATCGGGGGTTAAAAACTGCTGAAGAAGATCTCAAAAGTGAGTTTTAGTCGCGGAGTCAATCCAAAAGTTAGCAGTGAAATAAATCAAAAGTTAGAGTAAATAACAAAGGGTCTTCTTCTTATCGTGTAGGTATAGTTAAGTGTGTGGCGAACTTGACTAACCCTGGTGTCAGAGTTTTCTAACAGCACAATGGCCTCTGACTTGGTTTTAACGACTGTAGTCAATCGACAACAGCCGGCACCGACAGCTTAACGTGTCCTCCGAAGCACGGAAACGCTCGTGATAAATTGCCACTTTGGTCACCCATCAGGTTCCCTGCTTCTGTGGACGTTGCTTAACCTCACTGATCGGTTGAGATCAGCGAGAGCCACTGGGCTACGAGCGCTTCCAACACGAGCGCTGGCTACTAACAAAGGGTAGGCAGGACAGACGCTTTTAACTTGTACCAAACCAACAGCAGCATCACCTGAATCCCCAAAGTCCCCATCAAATGATCAACTGAGATTAAGTCTCGCGCTCGATCGAAAATCAAAAGCCATTTAATGTGGTCCCGATGAATTCAAATCCATGCAAAAAGTCCCCGAAAACTGGTAGCTGCCATTATGTTTGCAAACTTGGGTAATAATTGAATTAGTATTTAGTACCCGTACAATTACGTGGGTTGGGGAGTGATGGGATGAGGTAATGTCGATTTATTTGTAGGTAATTTATGTAATTCAAACAAATTACATGAATACACTTATTCCTATAATTCCTGTCAAACGTGTAAGACATAAAATTGTTAAAATATCTGTTGTATTTGCCAGCGTAGTGGAGAGGCCCAGAAGCACACAAAGAAAGAAAAAAATAATACAAACACACACACATTTACTCATGCCTACTATGACCTCGTCTAGGATAGAAAGAGTGTCATACAGTTCTACAACAATTCGATGCCAAAGATACGTTCTGAGGGTCTCAGACAAGTAGATGGAACATGAGTATAGTGGTAATGGATCATTAGTCTTTTTCCCATAAGGCGCAAGCTAAACAAAAGGGCGCGGCGCGCATCACTCTGTTGCGCCTAACATAGCGAAATCCTCGCATCTCATTTTCCGGCATCTACCTACAGTATACCTGAGCAAGAGTTGGTACATGGCACATTCTAACTTTTTTTTCACTCCCAGCATGGAAGTACTACTTAATACTATTTAAGGTTAAAACATTCAAGCTGTTATAAACGTACACTTGTGCACAAAGTAAATACCGTTATAAAAACACTCCATCAACAATTATAGTAGATATTTACTTAGTTATCTACTGTCTGCCTTTGTAATAAGCACAACATTCAACAACAGACGCACTCGACGCCAAAACCATTCACCGTTCGTTCAATATCGATAGCAGTCCATCGATAAGTGGCCAATGGCCATCACTGCCCCATACATTTGTGAGAAAAGTAAATAATTCTTTTTGACAGACATTTTGCGTCACGAGTGTGTAATCGTTAGTACAATGTCACATTGTCGATGGTTTTATGGTTTGCCGTAAGTTGATGTTGGTTTTGTCATTTGGAGACCAAGGCCAATTTAGGCACCTGTGTCGGTGCTTTGTACCTACTGGTGCATAATTCCATGTGATATTTTTCATAATAAACAAGCTACAGACAAACGCTTCACTAAGATCAAAACGTTTGTGTTACCCCCTGACGTTGATCTATACTAATATCATGAAGAGGCATAAGTCTTGTGTTTTTGTATGTCTATATACCATGTATTTATAAAGAGGAAAGATTTGATTGTTTGTTTGTTTGAATTGAATAGGCTCCGAAACTACTGGACCGATTTGAAAAAATCTTTCACCATTAGAAAGCTACATTATCCCCGATGGACATAAAAAAAAATTAGTATTTTGTTATGAATAAAGAACTTGAAACTTGAACTTGAAACTTGAAACATAGGCTACGTATTTTTTCCGAATTCCCACGGAAACGACGTCCCGAGCGGAATGCTAGTAGCTTATACATTTTAAAGGGCTGAAAAAAAAGTTAAAATATAGCTAATGACGACAGCTTTCAAACAAAAAAAAATGGGTGCGTGTACTTATGTATGACAGCTTCATACTGTTAATTTTGTGTCACAGATGCGCGCGCATCTTAAAATTTCACTCTCATCATTTTTTCATAACGCGCCTAGCTTCATACTGTTAATTTTGTGTCACAGATGCGCGCGCATCTTAAAATTTCACTCTCATCATTTTTTCATAACGCGCCTAAAGAAGTATAACTTCAAAAACATCGAAATCAGTACATTCATTTATATGCTACGATGCTGCAGACATTTATTTACAAAGAATCGACCCATTTCTTTACACACAAGTACAAAGGTTTACAGATTATGTCGTAACTAATTTAAGAAAATACCTATGATGAAAATAAAAAATGCAATTTAAGATTTCCGTAGAAAAACCGAAAAAAATCTATCGTAACAGTGTCTTACTCACATATTTCATATGCCGTGCCATTCAAGTAATATGAATAGTAGGTATCAACCCTTTCTAGGAGTCTCATATATTTTTATAGCTTCTAAAAATACTTAAGAAAAAACGGGCATATGCGCATATATCCAGGGCCAATTTAGTTTTCATTGCCTAGTCATTGTGAACTAAAATAATATAGCATTAGTTATGAGCTTAAGAGGCTAGTATAGTAACTTTGCAATGTATATATCCAGTTGTAATTGTAACGCATAGCCTTTCTTATTTCCCTCATTTTATTTGAATACAAACATTTAAATATCAATAAATCACTACCAATTGATAAACATTTGCTAGCAATTGATATTTTATTGTACTTCCCTCTGGCTACAATCGATCGATCACTTTTATATTTTACATTTTGCATTTATGTACGCAGATTCGGTTGCAGTATGTTAATTTAGAGAATTGGGTCAAGCGAGCCCTAAATTTCTAAAGATGGTTCTGTATATTTTCCGCTTAAATTTTTTCTAGTAAGTAATTTGATAAAATTATCGGTGGCCCAGGGTGACTACGCAGTAGATACCCTAAGGTCACCGTAGTCGGGGTAGACCACGAAAGAAGTGGCAGGATGACCTCACCAGATATCGGAGGAACTGGTGCGAGTTGGAAAATGGGGAAAAACAATTATAAAGAAATAAGACGATTTGTTTGAATATACCTACCTACATTTGATTGGTTAACAACTCATTAGGTGTCTAGCCGTGTGAGTCCCCGGCAGAGTAGAATAGGACCACCCTCTTTCTTGCCGAAGTGTCGTACAAGGCGACTAAGGAAAATATGCAAGCAAGTTCATCTGCACACAGAGAAGGAAAACTCTGTAATTATATCAAAACCCTCGCCAAGCGTGGTGAGTACGGCATTTACCCCTAATGATATCGAGGGAGGCCCGTGCCTCAGCAGTGGGGACGTATATGGGCTGATGGAGATGAAAAAGGTGTTTTCATATTTAGATTGTAGAGTAGCACTTTTTTCAAACTTTTGTATTGCATGCAATTTTTTTTATTGTTTTTGTATCGAAAGGTTTGATTTCGATCACAACATTCACAACCTAGCGTAGGGGCAATAATGCACGCAAACGCAATGTACTACGTATTTACTGTTGTTAAACGATGCATCCATGATTTTATAGACATTTTCGCTAATAAATAACCTACGAACATTTTTTTTAACTTAGATCACATTATTGAAACAGAACCCTAAAACGATCACTCCCATTCAACCATTCTTTCACGCCTCATTCATGCAACATCGAACCAAGAAATCTATCAATTTAAAATTAGTAAAAAAAACTACAATTTGCATAAAAATATTACTAACGGATTTGCACAGAGTACAAAACTGGGCACAATGCGTGACAAATTCGATAATGGGATCCATTTTATACGTCAGTGGTATAAGGCCATAGATATAGGTATTACTATGGAATTACCATATTGGCTACAGTATAGTAACTCTGGCTTCTGTCACGATCGAATGGTAATGTTGCTTTATTGTGGCAAGTGTGTAATTCGTTTGCAAGGGAAGTATGGCTGCATGGAAAAAGTCGAGTATGATTTTTCTTATACAGTATGTAAGGGTCAGCTTAGCAAAACTGGAAGCCCCAATTCAGACCATCGTTCCGAATAATTTTCCAATATCTAGGTCTAAATATTTGACCTATTAAAAACATTAACTTTGTGTTTAAGTACTGTCTAGACCAGAGGTTCCCAAACTTTTTTTCTCATAGACCACTTTATAATTTTGCTGGTTTCGGAGGACATTTCTACATTTCTACCATATTCCCAAAACTCGACAGAAAATTAGAAGTTATATCTAATTAAGAGAATTTTCGTTGCGGCTAAGTTTCAACCACGAATTAACAGTTTTCAAAAAAAAGCGAGAATTGATTGGTTAATTAATTAATTAATTGTGCTGTGAGTGGAAGTCAAAAAAGTATAAGGTGGCCATTCAAAAAAGTTATTCCATCCAACTTTACATTTTTGACATCTTACTCACAGCACAAGGAGCATTTTAGTTTTTCACTATCGAAAACAGATACATTTTTGTGGACCCCCACTTATACGAATTGCGAACGCCCATTTTTTTGTCACACCAACGTAGACCCCCTTTAAGTCTCCCGTGGACCCCTGGGGGTCCACCTGGACCACTTTGGGAATCAATGGTCTAGACATTCAAAGAAGTTTAACACTTCTAAGACCAACGACACACAAAAAGCATTATAATATTAAAGTTTAATATGGTCTTGAGTATACATGGAGAAATAACGAGTTTTGTACACCTATTTTTTTTTGAGTATGAATTGTATTGTTATATTTTAAGTTTTTTGAATGAGGTAATATTTTTGACCTTTACATTTATTTTTCCAATAATATTTTAGTTTTATTTTTTTTACGAGAATTTGTGCAGATCTGTTAATATTAATTCAATGAATCTAGACAACAGTTACCATTGTTTATCTTATCTTCATATAAATTAATAAGTAAATAGTCTAGACAGGAGAATGTATGTAACTTCATAACTCTTAAGGTAACTGGCGCATAAAATGCAAATATTATTTATTTTTACAACTAATAAATAAAGTATAACAACTTGATAAAACTAATTTGTAGCAGCACTCGCAAATATTAGCATTTAATATCGTTTATTTAAAATAGAGTCATTTAGCTATTACTAATGTATATATATCACTCCCAACAACAAGATTTGTAACGGTCTGTTACTTTCAGTTGTGAACCAACAATTCAATTTAAATTACAGTTCATTGCAATAAAATCAGATTGCTCACAGGTAGCTTTATTTGAATTTTAGATTTTACACATGTTACTCTGTCATATGCAAAAATCATTTATCGCCGGTTTAAAGTTCTTTTGCAGGGCACATGGGCTATACGTCGCGAATTGGTGAATAGATTTTTTTATAGGCGATAAAAATTCAATGCATATGCAGTTAATTTGCGTACGGTTTATTGTGGACCGCACACTGCAGATTGTGATGTAACACGCCCCAGGGCGCGCCCTACTGCCCTCGTGTCATCGTTTTGTAACGACAATTCAATTTCATACAATCCTAACACAATTGTAACATTATTCATAAACATTTTCTCACTGGTCATGTCGATTTTGTCACAAAACATTAATTTGAATTTCAATCATTTGAGTGACATTTTTAAAATTTCAAATTTTTTTGATTTCATTTCGTTTTCGATATCGGTTTCGAAATTTGCATGTAACTTTTATTAGAGTGTTATTGGATCATATCTTGGGTGATAGACGTATGTTAATTTTTTTATTGAAGTGCATTCTTAACCGTCAAGGAACCTATAGACTTTTTAATGTTCGATACGAATGTTATTCTTCAATCTAGCTTCCGTTATATTTCTTTTATATGAAAATATTTCTTTAGAATTTCTAAAATATTCCAACGGTTCTTTTGACTATGAAATTGATATGGTTTTGTATTTCATATTTCATAATTTTAAACTCAGTGTTAAAAAAAATATTCGGTTGCAAATTTTAAACGTTTGATCTCGTCACTGAATTTTAGTGACTACTTTAAAAATAATATTGGTCTGATGGAAACAGTTGTGATTGTGGAAAAGTTAGGTCGAATTTGGTAGTTACAATGACATATTTCTCGAAAACATTGGCGACTCGCTGGGATGGAAAAGCTGTTGAGTAGCAATGGTTTTAAATGATCTCTCAGAATAAGAATTTTGTCACTCACATAGAAAGGTGTTGAATGTATGTACTTACAGCTTAATACAGACCGTAGTAGAACCCCTTGAGTGTGGTCCACGTCTAGCACGCGTCATTGAGAAACTAGGATTACAAAACAAAATGTGAACTTTTCTCAGCCTGAATGAAATAAAGTTCTTCGAAATAAAACATTTTTTTTACTGAATGTTCGGCTTCCTATAGATAGGTGAGCTAAGTACATCTTCGAATGCATTATTTCTTCTGACTGGGTTTTTGATTTTTTAAATCATTTTTTTAAGCATTATTATTAAATTCAGACGCAAACCTCACTCCCTGATGAAGTTCCTTGTATAAGATCAAAACTGTCGGCCTGACGCCGATTTAAAGTAACGATTTAACCATTTCAATTTATAATTAATAAGATTTAATTATCCATTGTTCTTACTTATAATCAAATAAAGCTGTGCTTCCCAAATTGTGCGTCTCGACGCTCTAGAGTGTCACACACCACATACAGCCTGTCTGTAACGATGCGATCGAGTCGAGTGAACGCCGCGCATTCAGCCTGATCTGGTTCAGTGTTTGCTGGTCCTCAAAAGTAACGTAAAATAGATCAGATCATGTTTTTATAAAAATAATCGTCTTTTTTTCGTGTTTGTCTTTTCGTATGAAATTGGGTCACAAGTATGTATGTAGTTTCTTTATCTGCGCGAGAATCGCACAGAAACAACAAACTCCTGTAAAAATAAGTTGAGAAGTCCTGAAATAAGCATAAAGTAACTCGATCAAAATTGTTCGGCAAATTATAGAACATTTGTTTAGACCAGTAAATCATAAATCATAATTTGCCAATTATTTAATTTTGTAAATACAAAACCAAGTAAAGGCTAAGTGGCCCATTGAGTGGCTCCGGTAAAACAATTGGGCATATCGTGCCTAGTAACGAGCCAAACCATACAGATTTATTTTTATTTTATGCGGCGAGCCATCATAAACAAAACAAAAAGAATAAAAAACAACAACAGAACAGAAAGAGAGCACGCGGCACCGTGCGCGATACAAATTTGTATTGTACGTACTCCAGCAAACGTTTAAAATCTTATTTCGAATTCGAATAGTTGGTCTCATTCTGCACAACAACATCCGTAAGGCAATGGCAGTTGCTTGGCCAATGAGCATGCGGTGTTCGTTTTCGTGGGCGTTTTGGAGGGCTCTGATTGGCTGAGGCGCGCGGGTTTATCACTCGATTTGTTAGTAGCGCCGTCACCGCAGTCGAGCCGCACGATTGTCGATTGTCGCCATTGTCGATCGAGCGGCTCACGCGGGCCGCACTGATTCGCGACACGCGATTTTATCGATAACGCTAATTCGCTCAATCGATCGTTTTGTAATCAAATTATGAATACATAGTAGTTTACTTGTAATTTAAAAGAGTGGTTATTTACGTGTGAGTGCCGTCGGGACTGTTTATTTGATTTTGACGGAGAAAGCACCATCGTGGAGCTGGATTTACACCAACGTGCCAGCGGTCACTTTATGAGGTAGGTACTCACAAATAAATTCTTCACAATCACATAAGAATCTTGAAGTTTTTAAAATATTCCAAGCGTGGAAAGGTGAAAAGTAACAGGAAAGTCGTTGAACTTGAGGTTGTGACAAATGGATTTGTTTTGCTGTTTGTTTAACAGACGCGCTTCCTGTCCAAGTTTATGAGAAGTTTTCGACCTACACTTCATAGGCTTCGGTCAGCAGTACCACTTAACGCCCTGACTGAATTGTCCTGCCTATGTAAACGATTTACCATAAATTTAGGCCGTTAAACACTTTATTTATAAGTTTATTTTAATTTTATTAGAGGATGCCGGGGACTAAAGTCCCGTGGGTTTCTTATTGGAATCTAGGTTTGATCAATACAAAACCTAAATGAATTACGCAGTGAAAGTTCTTTTTTAATGACGTATGTTTATAATGTTTTAGATAATTACCAAAAACTCAAAAAGGAATGGTTTAAAACATTCTAAGAAAATAAATAGCTTACAAATTCTTTACAAAAATGATCACTTCTATTTTATCCTGAAGAGAAGTGTTTTTTGTGATTGTTTCATGTCAAAAAGAAGAAATATTCTGAAGACAACGGCTGCATGGACATAGATTCCTTTGCCTTTATCGAAAGGGATACATTAGACAAGAAAAATAAGAAGCAATAAATCGCTTTGATTTTTTTACACAAGGATAATTTATAGAAAGGCTGAAGAGTGTCATAAAATAATGTTAAAGGTCGCGAAAAGAAAGCTTATTAAGAACACAAACATTCTGCATATTTATAGACTAGCTTTCCGCCCTCAGCTCCGCCCGCGTGCCCAACTGTGGTATAAAATGTAGCCTATGTCCTTTCTCAGTCTCTAATCTATCTCTGTACCAAATTTCATCGAAATCGTTTCAGTTTAGGCGTGCAAGACGGATGGACTGACCGACAGACAGAGTACTTTCGCATTTATAATATCAGTAAGGATTCTGTTAAATTTTTTGAACAATAGCGTCCACAATATCCTGTTTTTGCCTATGTCCGAATATTTTGATCAAAATTAAAATATAGAATGGCGAAGTCACCAATATCAAGTAAAGAAACTCTTTACGGGTTGTGGTGCCTCAGAGCCTCGTCAGTTGCTCAGCAGGGAGCACTGCTAGCAGTTGAGTGTGACGATTTTGGAGTACTAGGATGTTATGTTATGGTTATGACCCCACGTACCCCAAAAGAAAGTAGCTACCGAAACAACTAACAATCGCGATCTTCTTCTTATCGTGTAGGTATAGTCAAGTATTTGGCGAACTTGGCTAACCCTGGTGTCAGAGTTTTTAAACCGCACAATGGCACAATCGCGATTAAGCTAAAGTAAAAAAAAAATCGGCAGCGACGTGTAAAAGTATAAAGCCAATTAGTACAAAACATCGCCTTAATGAAGGCTCAATCAGTGCATCTTTACAACAGAAGTGGTAAATTTTTATTGTTCTTTTACACTTTTACAATGATCCTTCTTTGTGCCGCGCCGACGGTGAAGACCTTTCAACATGAATATTATGGGTTATCGGCTTAAATGTATGGGATGTGATGGTAAACTTCTTATGGGTATTATTGAGAGTCTGGATAAAGGATTGAGTCAGATTTTTTAAATTAAAATTTTAATCAAAATTTTTGAGCACCAGTTTTCTAAAATCTATTTCTTTTTAATTCGATTCATTTTTAAAGGCGGATGGTTTTGAGTTTACACCTGTTTTTAAGATTTTCTTTTGTAATGGTTTTTTGTAAGTAAGTAATTTATGATAATTTTTTTCGCAATTATGAACACAGTCTGATTTGGTTTTCATACCTAATTGTATCTAAATAATTCGAGTAGTTTTTGCAATACTTTGAAGACAAAGTTTTTTTTGTTACTTTGATGTAGTTTCTGTAATAGCATTTGATTAGATTAGATTAGATCATTTATTCCAACATTATCAATTTCATAAATTACAATGGATGTCAAAAATGTCAGAGAATAATGTTTTCGTCAAATATAAAAAATATGAATATAAAAATAAAATTAATAAGTAGGATATCAATGTCAATCAAATAAGTAAAATAATATTAGTACAAAATTGTACGTAAAATCAGGATTATTTATAATACAACAATAATTATAAATACGTCAATATCAAATCATCAAATTAATTATTCAATATTTTGTATATTTCATCAGTAAACTCTTTCAATGAATAAAATTCATGTTCTAGTAAAAAGGATTTTAGTCGGCGGCAAAAAGTTTCGTCACAAGTTTCGTTTGGATTTCGGTTGGTATATACTTATTCATTATAGATAAATAGTAAAAACAGTTTTTTCCTCCTAGTAGCTAGACACCGTTTTTGTTAATAACCTTTTTCTAGTTTTTTTAAATCATCATTTTCATATAAAATTCATGACTAAGTTATCAAAATTTACTATTATCCATATCATCGTAATCAATACCAAATATAATTTTCATCCTTAATTAGGTATGTCATTCATTCAACTCTAATTCATTCGAAAAATTGCGTCAAAAATCGTGATTTTGCCAGAACTTAAAATAGTGAATGGCGAAGTCGCCAATATCAAGTAAAAAAACCCTTTATGAGTCCAAAGCCTTGTCCGTTGATCAGCAGGGTGCACCGCTAACAGGCGAGGATGACGATTTTGGAGCACTATAAGATCTTATGACCCCCCCCCCACATTCCCTTTTATTATTTACGCTGGTAGTTTCTGTAGTTTAATTATAATCTAAATATATAAAAGGAGAAACTGACTGACTGACTGACTGACATATCAACGCACAGCTTAAACGGCTAAACGTAGGCACTTGAAATTTGGAAGAGACGTAGCTTAAGTACCGTAGAGGTGCACTAAGAAAGGAATTCCAGAAATTCCCACGGGAACGGGAATTAGCGGGAAAATCCTTTTGTATGAAAAATATAAACCGCTTAAGTTAGACGCTTGAAATTTGGCATGCAGGTACCTTAGTAAACTTAAAGCTTAGTTGCAACAGGATATTGCAAAATTCCTACGGGAACGGGAGTTAGCGGGAAAAAACTTTTGTATGTAAAAATCTAAATCTTAAACTAAATCAATATTTAATAAAGTGTAATCTGTTCAAAAGAAAAAATTAACACGCAAACGAAGTTGCGGGCATCAGCTAGTTACCTATTTATGTTCTTCTTTTCCTAGCCCAATATTTATTTATAATCTGTATGAAGTTATAAAAAAATCTTTTTAGTTTGAGGGGTCTTTGAGCTATCTTGGGCATTCTTGGGAAAACCATCCGCTACTCATAAACAACTTAGTAATCAAATAAACAATTCGTGATTATTACACATATAGAGTAAAATCAATTATTGTGAACTTAGTGATCAAAATGAGAATGCGACTCAGACTCTGATCTATACTTACTTAAGTAGCAGTCATCTTTTTCATTTTGATAGTAAGAGAAAAAGACAATCGTTACTTCAGTATAGATCGAGACTTGAGTCTTCGTCTCTAATACGGGCCTTAGAAAAAATATGAACTTCGAAAGAGTGTCAAGCTGTAAGTACGTTGTACTGTATTGAGTTATGTAGTTTTACCGGCAAGTGGCTGTTCCTCTGTTCTCGCCGATGGTAAACAATCGATCATACATGCGTTTGCGCCGCTCGTTAGCGGGCCTGCGCGGGCGCAACGATTTCACTCAGCTCGCGTCCGTACTGAGACAAAAGGTATTTTCTTTTGAAGTTGTTTAAAGGTTCTGTAGGTAGTATAAAATATGAGACTTAGGGAAGTAAGAGAGTATAGGGTCATAATGGATGCTACGGTTTGTCAAAAATATATTATGGTTAATTTTACAGTCTTTCGTTTTTATCCAATAAAACCTTCGGAATTGTTTTGAGACTCTTAGACATCTGGAATACTGTGATGATCGGTTGAGAATAACACCACCCCATCTCTTTCCGTGGGTGTCGTAAGAGGTGACTAAGGAAACACAAATGAGACCTGCCTCCTAGTAATCCATCCCAGGCAACGACACTTTATTTTTTTCTGAATCTGAGGTATCATCCTATGGTCTCGTGCGGTGTGGTAGGCTCTGTAAAGGGCCGTCTGGTTCGCGACCACCCTCCTACCGAAGTCCGACGCCAAAAAGCTTGCTGTGTTCCGTCGGTGCGTGGGAGTACCAATGCTTTTATAGGCATTTTCTGGGTTAACTCGCTCCATCGTCGACCTCATCTTTGGCCTTTATAGTATTTGGCCTTTATAATAAAAAAAAGAAAAAAAAAACTATATGTTTAACCCCCAACAAAAGAAGATATCATAAGTTTGACGTGTGTGTTTGTGTGTCTGTATATCTGAAGCGGTTTTTTTGTTTGAAGACTGACGTGATCAAGATGGTTCTTAATTATATTTGATCAAAATTGGTTTAGTAGTTTAAAATTATAAATATAAGTCGAATGTCGAGGGCTCGAGGGTAATACAATTTTTTTCATTTTAGAGTTATTGGCCCTTTTTATAATACGAAAACGGCACGGCAAAATTGTATTACCATTGCCTCCTACGCACTAGTGATACTAGAAGCTGGGAACACAGAAGGCAATGGTAGTACAAATTTCGTCATGCCGTGCAGTGCCATTCGAATTATAAAAAGGCCCATTCAGTGTTGCCATTGACAAAAGGAAAACAAATCAAGAGGTGATCAACGGACTAGGCTCTGGTATTGTAACCTTCAATTTAGGGGTTTTTTTACTTGATATTTGTGACTTCACCATTCTTTATTTTAATATCCATTACATACTCTGTCATTGGAAAAATTACGATCGTGGATGCCGTTTTTCCAAGAATTACATTGAATTGTCAGAAATCGGTACACAATAAAAAAATTGGATATCATGAGTGAAGTAAAAAGCGGCCTTTGGTCGAAAAATAAAAAAGTCAAATTCCCCGTCGTCGTATTTGACTATTTGACAGTAGCCCGAGAATTCAGCCCAAACATTGACTGAGGCACGTAACTTGGTAGGACTCGGACTATATTTAGCTGAGCTTTGTTCAAGTTATGTGAGGGTAAACAAAACTGAGAAAGGAAATGGGTAATCGTTGCTGTCTTTAGCATTAGACTGATTTTCCTTATATTCTCTTTCTTATTAACTTAATCAACGCTAGAGTTTATAACTTTTTGCATTTGAAATAGAAAGAAATGTCTTCATACACACTTAAGCTCACGCTTTTGTCCCATTGGTGTAGACAGAGAGCACAGATTACCACATGATACAATTCACAGTCATGCATTCATAATTCGCGTCATACACGCTCGTCGGAATCGGATATTTCTGAAACGGCCTTTTCAAGGTCTCATTTTTGTTTCTAAAATAAATACTATGATTTCCATAAATAAAGATACAAAAACCCCCAGATTCAAAAACAACAACAGATCTGTTTCTCAATAATCGACTGCGATTCAATTCCCAATTTTCCTTTATACCTCTCTTAGCAGAGCTCTAAACCAACGACTAGTTAGCTTAAACAAAGAGATCAAATAAGCCACAGTAAACTACTTTGAGGTCGCATCTCAAGTAAACGAGACTCTACTTTACACTTCCAATTAACGCCTGCTCGCGGAATGTTAGGATTTTACTAGACGTTACGATCTTTAGTTTTTGAGCAGACCAAAAAAATCCGAGAGACCCTTTGAAGGAGGTGCTAAGTCCGTAAGTAAAATCATCAGTTTTTTTGTTGATAAAAGCCTTCCTACTGTTAAAGACGGAACGCAAAGTTTAAAAGATATATTAGTCTTACAGAGACACATTTTCTCTACCAAATTAAAACATAATAATGAAAATAACATTGCTGTAAAATTAAACGAGAAAAGCAAAGATATCGGAGTAATTTTTTTTGGTGATTTTTGGAAGATATCTTTTTAACGATAAATTTACCCCAATGCAATGGGACATAGGCGTGAGCTTATGTACATGTATGATTTATTTAAAATTTATCTCAAATAAAAACGTTATATAAGGTACGGGACCTAGCAAAAAAATGATTTAAGGTATTTAAGTCACAATAATAAGTTCTTGAACAATTAACACATCGCCGTCACGATTCTAAACTTCAAATGACACTGCTAAACACCGATTGAGTATTAAACATTTGTATATGAGAGTAGGTAGAAGATAGGCAGATGATATATAAACATGTAAGTATTTCAAAACCTAAAAGTAAAACTTATCAAATTAAGCACCAAAAGTCCATGTTAATGATACGAATACTACACAAAATAACATGTCCAGAAAGTTACTTAACGAAGTCACAAGGAGTGAGGTTGTTAATCCCCAATTTGAATTATAATTAGGGGGTGCAAAGTCCTCCCCCACCCTTGTGCGTGATATAATCATAAGAGTGACACAACGGGAACTTTTACATAAATGCTTATAGGCAACATGTTGCTGTAGGCATGTTGTTCTTTCTTACTACAATTAGTTTGAGATTTAAATGCAGCTGTATTTTATTCTCATTTGGCTGAATTGCCTTAGAAGTTAGATGAGATCGGGCAAATATAAGTATTTTCACTAATTAGCCATCAGTTAGGTAAAAAATACCAGGTAAATCACCAAAATAACATTTCAAACAGTTACTTCGAAAACCCTAAACATGTTTTATCTGATAGCCCTTTAAATTTGACTGTGTTATCGAATTTTTCTGTGGCTGCTAGGTACTCTGCATGTCTCGATTTGTAGTGTAGGAGTGAGTTAGTGTAACGTATAATAAAAGTCATATCTTTTCGTCGCCACTCCCGCAGTATCTAGAGACCAAGGTCTTTAATCAATGCGTCCAACCAGTTATGACCTACGGAGCCGAAACGTGGAACATGACAGTAAGGTTAGCCCACCGATTGCACGTCGCTCAGCTAGTTATGGAGCGCTCCATGCTCGGGATGGCCATGTCTGTCGCAGAACCGACGAGCGTTGGAGTAGACAGGTTCTCGAATGGAGACCACGGCTTGGCAAACGTAGTGTAGGACGCCCCCCAGCCAGATGGTCAGATGACCTAAAGAAGACAGCGGGTAGTGGCTGGATGCAAAAAGCGGAGGATCATGCAAAGTTGCGCACCTTGGGAGATGCCTAAGTTCAGCAGTGGACTGCAATAGGCTGATATGATGATAATGATAATAAAATTAAAGTAACGTTTATACAAGGTTTGCAATCAGCAGAATAATTTAGTACCTAACTTAAAAATATCATTTCAATCCAAGAATTTTGTCAGCCTTAAGTCAGTCACACAAAAGTGAAATTGGGAACCAAAGGAATTCCAAAAACAAACGCTCAAATTAAAAACATCATTCTTTCTGAAGTAAATTCCTGTAGCCAAACATTAATTTTGGACAATAATCCCTTAATTAAAAGTCTCCGTATTGAAACAAATACAGTTTTAAAATTAGCATTAATACAAGCAACTTTTGAGTCATTAATTTATCGTATTTACAACAGCTACCCGTCATAAGAAGCCATCACAAGGAGCAGGTATAAGAGCAAAGACGCTTTTAAGTGTCTTCTTTGAGACCTCTTTTACTGGAGGGATTATACCAATCAAAATCAACTTTTGGAATATCAGCCGTGTCATAAGTAGCCAATTTATATCTCCCCCTTTGCACATCGCTTAATATTAATATTTTCCGGTTTTATGAGCACAGTAATTGTCGAGATGATATTAAAAGCGTTGTACACGTGGTGCGGCGTGTATGGGACTCACAATGGATAAATACCTGTTAGGGCTTTATTAATTTTTAGGGAGTTCAAAAATCTGCTTTCGAGTCAGAAGATTCATTGTCTCGCTTAAAAAAGGGCTGTAACTGGTGCTGTCCAGTGTCTCAGATATTGCATTTTTTTTATATATCGTTTACTTTTAATGCGGTAGTAGGTGTCCCCAAAATACATATTTACTCCATGTACATTGTATGTAAAGTCTCTGAATATCATCAATGATAACAACAGTAGAGGGATGTTCTTTGGAAGACATGTTGAGATTGAAAAAGATTATTAAAATACAAGTTTTTTACCCTATTTGGTTGGAAACTGTAATAATATCTTCTTGTAAAATGTATGTAAGAATATAACTAATTTGTCTTATTGGAATTAGTGTCAAATTAGACAAATTGTGAACACTTTACATTAAGAAAAGTTTCTTAGATTCTAATAAGTCTCTCCAAGATATATTTCTAAGACCATTTTACTGTTTTGATGGTAATCTCTTGTCCACAGTGCCGCTGGTGCAATGTGCGACCGGACCGGATTTGGGACCTCCATGGGCCACTTTACCATGGGTCCCATGTCCGCGATGGGGGCCATCGGCAGCATGGGATCCATCTCTGCAATGAACGGACAACCGCAGCCTAAGAAATCTCCAGAAGAGAACATAAAGAGACCAATGAATGCCTTCATGGTATGGTCCAGACTACAGAGACGAAAAATTGCTCAAGACAACCCAAAGATGCACAATTCAGAGATTTCGAAGAGATTAGGTAAGTTTTATTTATTTCTTTAGTATTAAGGTTTATTTTTCAGACCAGAAGAGCTTAGTAAATGAAAGAACTTTGTCCATGGGACGAGTATCCAGAAGAAATATTCACGCAGCTTTTAAATCACTTGATACATTCACTCGCATTTCTACTATTTTCATTATTTCAAGTTCAACGAGATTTTTCATTTTTGTAGATTGATTCAATTTGACTGGCATATTTAGAATAATTCCTGCAGCTTTAAAATTAACTACTAGACGAGCCATTACAAACCGCAGTAAATTATTAATCGAAATAAGAATTTAAGTGGTTCTAGAACCACTGATGCTCTGCCTAACCCATTAGGGATTATAAGCGTGAGCGTATTTATGTATGTATGCAAGTTATTTTTTTTCTGTGAATCACACACCTTTATTACAATTTCAAATGTCTTTTTAGACTTGACATGTGTTAATTAATGCTTTATTAGCGGCTTGTCTTCATTTGTTGATTTTAGACTAGTCAAACTCTAAGATTCGCCTCTAGCATTTTAGTTATGCAAAATGGTGAATTGGTGATACCCCAATATCAGTACAATAGCTTTGGGATGTCAGTCTACATCGATGATACAGTAAATACACTGGCACTTCTTAGTTCTGTACTGTAAATTTAATCATCAGCATATAGGTCCCTCTAGGGGCATGGTCCAGCAACCTTTCAAAACAGTGAAGGAAGTTAAAGCTATACTCTATCACACTGGCGCAATGCTGTCTTTAACAAAGACAATAAACTTATATTTTTTTTCTTTGCACAAGCTAGAAAAACATAAATTTAAACCTAAAAGAGCTAGTGAAGAAGTAGCATTCGATAATATAGTTCCTACTTTATATTTCATTCAATGTGTCCATGTTACTAAGGTGATTTGGTTGCAAATTGATCATTCTGCTTACCTGAGCACCGACTGGAGACTGAATAGTGTATTTGCATATCAATATAATTGTTTTGGTATTATTATTCGTATGGATTTTGCATTACAGGCCCATTTTTCTTTAATTATTATATCCACAGAATGACACAAGGGTGCTAAGCTTTTGAAAAATCATTGCTTCAATGATTTTCTGTACAGCTTATTTATTATTCGTTGTTTCTAAATAGAATAAAATTACGCCTGCAAGTAGAATTAAAATGAATCAAACCGTTTTTCTTTCCGTTTGTATAGATTTGAATAGTCATGGTTACTCTGACCACTAAATGACTGAAGATTACTGACTAATATATTGCATAAGATTTTGTAATTAAGGACTAAAATCCATCCCTTCTCGTACTAAGATAATAACCCGTCAACTACGAAAGTTCTTACCAAGTGTTGTTATGACCTACAATAATTGTACCGTCACTTGCTGGTCAACGGGCATTTTACAAATTATGATGATACAATTTTTACACAAGGGTAGCCTTCTCACATCTACCAAATAGCTGCAAGAGACCGTTGATGTTCATATCTTAGCTCTCGTCATATAAGAAACTGATTGAAGTAGTGTCTCATTTTACCATACCGTGGTTTAGAATGACATTATGCGCTGCCTATTTGGAGGTTGCCTTTGCCTAGAAGAGGTATAAATAATTTTTAATGTAAATCAACATCACCGACAAAGGAACTATGTCGTGCACATCTAGTAATTTTTTGCGAAGAAACACGTAATCGCAAAGAAATTCATTTTGGGACACAAAAAGTTTTGGAAAAAAGACATCGCGATGAAACGACAGGAGCTCACAGTGGGAGGTGGCCACCGAATTAATCAACGGACCAAAGTAAGCAAAGTTGTGGATCAGCGCTACATTTTGGAGCCAGAAAAACGGTTGTGAGGTTGAATGGGTTCCGTCTAACAACGTTTTTATTAAATTATTTATTTATTTTTTAATACAAATCCCACAATCAATCTTCTCCAAATACGCAAACAGGATCGTTGTGTTGGGTTAGGTTAGGTTACTTTTTCGAACTTTATTAGATCTTTTATATTTTTTTATGAATCATTTTACTATTAGATCCGAATAAATAAATTTGATGTCATAAATAGGAGAGGATATTTGTTAAATTCCTTTGATAGATCCATGTTTCGCAATAATTATATCGTCAACGTAAGCTCGTTGACATCCTCTAAAAACGAAATGATTAAGCCAAGAGAGAATTCTATGACATACTGTTGAATTTAGACCTACAAAAATAAAAAATTAAAAAGGATCTCAGTAAGTTCGACAATAAGAAGGAAGCGAAAGTATGATTTTATTTATTTATTTACGTAACAGTTTATTGTACATAAGACAAATCACAAACATTTATACAGAAAAATAGAAAAACGTACACAAAAGGCACAGCTTATTTCTTTAAGAAATTTCTTCGAGCAGACCTGGGACTGTGAGAGGCGTAAGAATTAAAGACAGACGTGCACAATTAACCATTCAAATAAACTACACATAAATACAACTACACAAACATATATAATATAATAAATACATAATATATAATACACAAATATATAAATGTTTTGTATAACACTGTTTTTGAGCAATAAAGAATTTACATACATACATACATACATATACATACATACATATTTTATACATACATAATATAAACAATACACACAATATCACATTTATAATACTGAAGAGAAAGCAATAGTTAGAAAATGTACTTTAAGCTTTGATTTTATAAGAAGTCATCAAAATGTTTGAAATCTAAAGTTTTACCATTGGAACCCTAAAAATATTCAGAAAAGGGTAGACACGAAGAGATAGGAAAATAAAAACATCCATGCCCGCCATTCTGGCAGTGACGGCGAGAGGAAACGCCATTTTCTACTTTTTTCCTTTTTACGTAGAGGCACCGTGTTGTGTGCTGCTGCTGGTTAGATACCTCGTTTCACTCACCTTTATCATATTTTTATAAGTCATCTATGGTTTCGTTTAGTCTCCGTTTTACATTTTAACATTTCTTGGCCTTGAGGTAGTCGTGTATGCTCTAAGGATCAGTTGGAATGATTTTGAGAAGTTGACTGTATTAGAGAATGTTGTGCCTTCTTAACAGAGCTCCTAATGACTGTATCTAAAAGACCAGTTAAAAAATTTGTGCACTCAACGGCCTTAGTTTTATGGCTAAGTTATTTCTATGGAAAGAAACTTGGGCTTATACTTAATTTAAGTCTTTTTTCTTCTTATCGTGTAGGTATAGTCAAGTGTGTGACGAACTTGGCAAAACCTGGTGTCAGAGTTTTTAACCGCACAATGGCCTCTGACTTGGTTTTAACGATTGTAGTCAATAGACAACAGCCGGGACCGACAGCTTAACGTACCCTCCGAAGCAAGGAAACGCTCGTGATAAATTGCCACTTTGGTCACCCATCAAGTTCCCTGACTCTGTGTACGTTGCGTAATTGAGGCAACCTATTGTGATTACCTCGGCTAACTTCAATGTAAGACAGGTGTGTGAATGGGTATTCAGGATTTTTTCTATCATTCTCATCACAGTGTCAACACCCTAAATGGAAAACGTTGTATCTTCTATAAGTTTCTTTTTGCGATTCGCGAGCACAGGCACAATGCTTCGCTTACGTAAAAGTGCTGCTTTTGTCCTCTGCAAACACTGCATGTATTATGCATACTATGTCTTTTAGATACTGAATGTGTTTGGTCGGAATTTGTGTGAGCTGCAGGGAGGGTTGCTGTATTTAAGCTTAAAAATTGATTATTAGAATCAGTAATTTCACTCAAAATTTTTGTTTCTCTTGTACTTCTGTTCACTAAATTGAGTAGGCACTAAAATTGTTTAATGCTAGAAAAAGTAGGATTCTCATCATCGTTTGATCTCTACATATGTGTTTGATTTTATATTTTATTTGTGTTTCTTGAGCTCCTTATCTTCTTATTAATTTTTATTTTCTGTATAAAAATTGATATTTTTGATTTTTTGAGAAAAGCTGTTTTAGAAGTTTTAATTTTCATTGTTCGTAACTAATTATAAAGTTTTACTAGTTCGTTATTGGTTCTTATTTACATTTTGTTTTACCTTTCGAATATTTTTATTCAAACTTCAAATAGGAAGGACCCTACAAAAACATTCGATTGTGCATGCTCGTTTTACAGAAACATGATCCTCAAAACGTATTGCACCACCATCTGCACCGTCGAGCCGTCCAATAACCTGTCAATACGGGGTTGTGCCAGCATTGTCTATTGCCTAATAAATGACAGCACAATCGCTCACAAGCGCTAACAAACGCTCCCGACGCGTTTTGTTTACGAAATCAATCGAAATCTAGCGCGACAAATGTCGATGCGTGCGACAAAGCTGCCGGTACAATGCAGGCAACTTTTTACCACTCGGTTTAATGGGACTCAGCGTCCGATGGTATGTCGAGCTTACTGTGAAACATATTTATTTGTCTAATAAGAACAGCCATTTTACCTAAAAGAAGGGCCTCCTTTTGCTCTAAGTCGGACAAAAACAGCTGACAAGAAAAAGCTAAGACATGGAAGGAAAAACTTAAAACGTTAATAATTCACCGGTAAATTGCGTAATTTTGACCCGAAAATCGAAATACTAAGCGATGATTTGCGAGACTTTTGACATTTTCAAAAGGTTTCCAACTCAAATTCTAGTATTTAATAAAAAAATGTTTCGGACCTTTATATAATTCGGAAACGGCACGGCAAAATTGTATGACCATTGCCTCCTACACGTATACTAATAATAATAATACTAGAAGTTGAGAACATAAGAGGCAATGGTAATAAAAATTCTGCCGTGTGTTGCTGTGCCGTTCGAATTATAAAAAGGCCCAATGGAAAAGTCACTCATCTATAAAGTGTCATAAAAGTCAACCATTGCGATAACTTTTTAAGTACAACAAAAGCCATTTGCGAGTTTCAGCAATACTCAATGTCTTGACTTTTTCATCTTTTTATAACAAGCTCGTTGCAAAAAATGCTCGTGTGTCACATGTTTGTTTTCATCACTGTCTGGTGCACCTTCCCCAACTCCCTGCCAACTGTCGGGGCGTCGCTTCAATGCCCGGTTAATATTAATTAAGCCAGGGCGCGCCTGTGTAATGGCTGCCTAACAATCACCTTTTAGGCACCCCTCCTTGTACTAAACTTCAATGATAGTTTATTGAAATGTGTGGGCGTTTCTATTTTTAATATGTTCCATTTCGATTTCTTACTTATTTTTCTAGCGGTATAGCATTCGTCTTCTCCAATTCTTTGATGCCGAGCTAGAATCAAGTTAGAATCTACTTCTTTATATTCATCGTAGTAGAAAAGTGATAGCCCAGTTGGTAATCAGCCATACTTGTAATCGGAAGGTTGCGGGTTCAAATCCTGGTGCGGGCCTGTACAACTAAATTCGACTTTTCAAATTTATGTACGGATTTCTAATTATCATTTGCTCAACGGTGAAGGAAAATATGATAATAAAACCCGTCCAAGAAAAATCATTTTCGAAAGACGAGCGTTCCACCAATCCGCATTGGGCCAGCGTGGTGGACGATGGCCTAAAACCCCTTCGTGTTTTGAAGGCAGGCCCGCACGGGTGGGGACGTATATGGGCTGATGATGATAGACAATAGTACGTCAGGTTACCCATTTGCACTAAGAAAGTCGGCGCTATTACGAGCGAGATAAGGGTGACGTCAAGGTCAACATGTATAGCCTGATGTGCTGCGATGTGTACATTAAATTAATTGAATTTAGATAGAAATAAATTAAGCTCAGTCAGTTGATTACAACTGTTGTCGATTGACTACAGACGTTAACAAAATTCTGGCACTTGTTGGCAAAGAACGCTTCGCAGCAGTGACACAAGATGTAGCAACGATCGGCTATTTTAACTATACCTGCAGAAAAAAGAAAAATAGGATCTAAATCCAGTTTCCTCGGATTCGGAAGCAATGCATAAACAATCTTGTGTCTTTAGCATTAGCTGTATTTTTCTGAAACCTTCTTCTGTCCTTTTCTTTTCCTTTTCCATTCTGTCGTGGCTGTTCGGGGTCTTTCATTAGTATACGTTCTCATTGTTATTCGAGTTCACTTCTTTGTACCTAAACTCCTTAATAGATAACCTCAATTCTTCGATCGTGTGTATAATAATAGCTCCTCTTTTAACAATTTCCTTTTGGTTCTACGAAGTCATTACCCATTAATTATTTACCAAATTATTCACGCCGCCACCGTGCCACCAACCAACAAAAATTGCCTTTCTATTACATAATAGAGCGACATATGTTCATCATCCAATACCAATTTAGTACGATTTTCCTCGCTCTACCTTATGTAGCTAGCGATCGATGTAGAGCTTTTTGCTCATTTTTTATCGCTTGTTTTTTGTTTCAACCTCTCGTTTTTGTAGCAGATGCAGTAATTAAAGCACCGTAGCTACAATGGACAACGCCATTGGCTGTAACCCAACATGGCATGAAGGTATGCCCAATAGTAACACCGTGAAAAATCGTATAAAGAACCCCGTTGTGGTATTACAAAAGTTGTTTTTTTTCCACGACAGAGAAAAACCTGTATACGAGCGGCCAAATAACTAGCTATTGTGTATTAGGAATCTATTAAAAAGACTGTAGCGCGGTAAATTTTGATAGAATGACTAACTATTCTGTACGGTTAGAACGGGAGCTTTTGGTTAAAAAGATCTTTTATTTAGGTAACTGATATACAACATCAATGGCTGAATTGGTTTCTTCATCAGTTGTTTGGAATTGATGGGTTTTGTGAACGTGTTCAGTCAAGAGCTTTATTGACGCTGTGGTTTTTAACATTTGAATGTAGAGCGTTCAACTTTACTTATTATTTTTTTATTTCGTTTTATGTTTTGATTACATCTTCCCAGTGAGTTATTTGTGACCAAAAACACTCCAAATTTTCTTTTTACAAAAGCAAAGCTTAAGATTTAGGAAATTGCTATACGTACTTTTTTAAATCTTGATATTAACCTTCTCCTGAATATTGGGTTATCAATACCAATATTGAAATGTAGGAATTGGAAAACCACACTTTTAAAATTATAACTTAAGCTGCCCTGAAATTACTGTTACATTCTATCATATTAGCTTACATAGTCCTCCAAAGAACGGTACAAGATTATCTTGACGCTTTTTGCTGAGATATTATATTTCCTTTGTGTAGTTTACAATGTATATTACGCTTATATACTCCATATACTGAAACGTGGGGTTTGTAAGCTTATCGCGCCGAGGCAGGCTTCGCCCTACTGTGGGGGCACGCAACAAAAATACTCGTTGTTTCGTTATTTTCCTTATTGTACCCATCTCTTGTCCTCTGTTGCTATTCTACGTCATGAAAAGGCCCCGTTTGTATACCCTTGTTTAATTACTGAACCGTTTTTGTAAAGTATTATTAACTCTGTTTTGTTTTTTGTGTACTCGGTCTATAAATGAGTTGTTAAATTGTTCTTTGCTGATTTTTTTTGTAAGAAAGTTATTTTTCCATTTTTATGCTTGAATAAACGGTTGACTTTGAATTTTCCGTACCTTGTCCGGGTTTCAAAGAATTTCAGAAAAATATACAAAAGTTGTATTCTGGAGGAAAGATGTTATACTTAAGGTCAACTTATAAAATCAGAAATTGGTTAATGCAAGTACGTAACTATGTATATTACTAGTGACTTCAGAAAATTATTCCACTTTTTTTGGAACATTCTTATGAATACTAAAACGCGACACCGAGAGTGAAAAACAAAGACTCCTTAAAACCTATTAAGCACAAAACAAAATCATGACCTATATACGTTTCTTCAATTCAATTTTCCGGCCGAAAGGGTGGCGCCTCGCTATGCGTCTTTGTCGCCCCCTTTCACCCCTACTTCTCCCCCCTTTCGCCCCTACATCGCCTATTGTCGCTTGCTACAGGGGCTTTCAAAGTAATGAAGAGCATTTTCGTCCGATTCTGTGTACAATGGTAGCTTTAATACAAGGTACTGTGAGAGGGAATGCCATTGTCCCATGCTCGTATTGTGTCCTACGTGTATGTTACATACGTCTGTTGTTTTTTGTTTGTTGTTGTTTTCAGGATTGTCAACGACAATGCTTTCTATGTAAAGAGATTTTATACAACACGTGCTGGAATTTTGTGCTGCTATTCTGGGTGATTTTTCTGTTGTTACGTTTAGTTTGGTTTAAAATTTGACGGATATAACATGGTCTTTGTTTCATTTTATTTTCTGTTTTATATTTGTAAAATAAAATTTAGTATTATTGAATGTGCAGGCCTCGAAGGACCTCTGTCTCACTTAGAACTGCGACAAGTAGGTTTGCTAGTAGCCGAACCCAACCAACCCTAAACGGTTGTCGGTTAGAACTGCGACCCTCAACACAGCCGAGTGAGCGTAGCGAGCATGCCGCGGTAGCGGCCGGCGAAGTGCCAGAAACGACTCGACTGTGGTTGCCTCTTAGGTTGTCGCATCGACCAATCAGAGAACAGTGTATTATATTACGGATATCAGTTTAACGTAAAAATGTACACTGATCAGCGATTGGTCCATTCGTGTATGATTTGACGTGTGGCAAAATCGTTAGTTGATAAACTTACAGCCAGGCAGCGTAACTTGATCAATTAGCTAAAATTTATTGCGTTAAATAATACATTTCAACTGCCGTGTATGATTTGCCGAAAGTTGATAAACTAACCTCGGAACTTGATCAAATTACGATTCTTATTAATTTCCGGCGACATATCCATGTAGAAATGTGCAGCAAACACATGCTTAGAATTATATAGTATGTAAGACCAATACTTGCCACGCTCAAATAACCCCCACATTTTAATTAACATTGATTACATGAAAAGGGCACGTGTTAGCACTCCAGTGTTGCTACTCTACAGTAATTACTTCCTACAACTTGCCTCTATTACGGGGAAAACAATGGCACGTTGGCAACATCGACAATTGAACCCGCACCAGTGAAGTATATTAACCGTTGGTTAAGCTTTGTTTATGTTCTAGGCTTCTATAATAACACTAGCTGTTCCCGCGGCTTCGCTCGCGCAGAGCTCTCTTTTAGTCACTCATTTCATTCTTGACCCCTAAGAGGATGATTTTCGAAAAATCGCGAAACACGTGTCCGTTTATTTGCTTCAAGGTACATCTTAACGAAGTTTCGAGTCAAAATATCAAAAAAATGTTTTCTCCATACAAATTTTGAACCACCATTTCACCCCCTTAGGGATTGAATTTCAAAAAATCCTATCTAAGTTTCCTTAAGTCATAAAAGACACCCTTTTGCCAAATTCCAGCTTTCTAGGTGTAAGGGTTTGGGCTGGGCGTTGATGAGTCAGTGAATCAGGACCTCCAATTTTATATACAGGGTTTAAAGGACAGCTTAGCAAATATTTTAATGGAGGAATCTACACATAACTATCATCAGTAATCTTTTTTTCCTGGAAATGTAATGTTAAGAGTTTTCATTATTTAACTACCTCTACTTTGGCGTTACGCAACGTATCGTCCCCCCGCGCCGTGCTGCTATCGGAGTGCGATGTACATTACTGGTTTTCGTGTTTTACGTTTTTATGATTGTTTTTTATTGCAAAATGAAGTGTATTCAACTAAATAACAAAAAATATAACTCAATATTCTCAGACTGGCAAAATCATATACGGAAGTGCCATTATCCAACCAAGAAAAGTCCCGGTTTTAGGTTGTTACACTTCATACGAAATTATGCTACATAGTTTATTTATAGTATCTGCATAGAAAAAAACCTACCTAAATGTTTTTCCTCCGTTCCAACTTTCTTTAAAACGTATAAAAATCAGTTTCATAGAAAAATTCAACTGGTGAAAACACTTTCGCAATTGTAAGTGATTCTGTAAACTAAACATTAACACACGCGTGTCACTTTGACGATTGCGTGACAAAAAGTGACACAAAATAACATGTGACAGACAGAAGACGCTTTGGTTTTGTCTTTACAGACAATGTATTGAAGCGGCTGTCATGTAAATTATAATGACATTGAATACTATTAATATAGGCCCCATTGGAACTGTGCAAGTGCTTTTGAACCAAGGCGAATACTTGTTCTGTGCATATGTTGCACAAAGGCAGGTTTGGTCGAGTGGTAGTGACGCTTTCTCTTGTTCGACGGGTCCTAGGTTCGATTCCCAGTCGGGGGTAATATTTGTGTAAAAAGCAGATGCTTGTATCTTGTGCCTCCAAAAAATACAAGGGCTTATCCAAATTGGAATTTCTAAATGCTCAGTTCTACTTGAAAGCTAGTAATTTTTTTAAATTTTCCTTTTGGATCCGTGATGTAAATTGCGGGTTCGAATCCTGATATGATTCGGTTCTTTTTTCTAATTTATGTACGGATTTTTCATTAATCTCACTTGCGCACCGGTGAAGGGAAACATCGTGATAAAACTCGCACGTCTAAGAAAATTCGTTTTCGAGAGGCGCGCGGCCCACCAACCCGCATTGGGCCAGCGTGATGGACTATGGCCTAAATACCCTTCGTGTTTCGAAGGGAGGCCCGTGCCCCTCGGTGAAGACGTACTCATATGGGCTGATAATAAAAAAAATACAATATTTGAAAACAGAATCGTATCGTACTACATGTACTATTTTAAATTTAAAGAATCATCTAAAAGTAAACAGTCAATATGGTTTTGATTTTGATAAAAATATATGTTGTTGGAATATTAATACATAAACAGAGAAATCAAGCTTTTCCTAGAGAATTTCACAAAAACATTGCAACACAAAGCGTTTCACAATTTCAATTCTTTACAAAAAAAAACGTCAATACGAAGGAAATTAAATGAAACTCATTTTCAATCCGTCAAACGTCGCCACATCCTACTTTCATACTTATTATTGTCCCTAAGCTCGGGATCCTTATCATCCCGAAATCACAAAAGCTGGAATACCCTCCCTTGTGTATTGACAGAATAACGAGGACAAAGGCCACAGATGATATAATGTGGATGTAACAATATTTCAATGAAAGCGACGACGTTCGTCAAATCCTAGTTATGACAATTTCTAGTTTCGTCAGATGCTTATTTCGCCAAATCTTTGTTTTGTCAACCTAAGTTTCGTCAAATGTATTTCTGAAGTACACATGAAGAATTTATGTACCTACACACGACAGCATATCAGGCTATACATGTTGACCTTGACTTCGCCCTTATGTCGCTCGTAATAGCGCTGGCTTTCGTAGTGCAAATGGGTCACCTGATGTACTGCTATCTGCATATTTTGAGTAACTTGATTTTTTTTAAACACGCGGTGATGCTGTCCTCATAGTTTTTTAACCCCCGACAGAAAAAGAGTTATAAGTTTGACGTGAGTATCTGTGTGTCTGTGTATCGGTATGTTTGAGTTTCTTTGTGGTTGTCTGTGGTATCGTAGCTCCTAAACGAATGATGGACCGATTCCCATGTGATTTTCTTGTTTGAAAATTAAGGTAATCGAGATGATTATTAGTTATATTTAATCAAAATGTTTAAGCTGTTTAAAATTTATAAGCAATCGAATGTCGATGGTTATACAACCATTTTAATTTTAGAGTTAATAAAGTTTTGATCTTTAAGCTCCAAAAAATATTTTGAACAGATTGGAAAAATATTCGAATTGTTGATTATTTTTAATTTTTGCATTTTGAAGAGACAGTACGCGTCTAGATACCCGTGATGAGATGACTAGAGGAGCTGTTGGTCAGCATGAGAATTATTTTAGCTGAGAGGAAATTATTGGAACAGAAACATGGTTCAGCTCGTCATTTGTCTGCACAGAAACATATTTTTACTACGTAGCATCGCTGCGTAAGCTTAAAAAAAAATCGTAAAAAATTCATGAAAAAAAGTAGTTTGATTAATTCTTATTTTATGACTTTTGAAATGAAACCACAGGTAAAACATCCACATTTAAAAAATGATAATGTAAAATGTTAGAATATGAAAAAGTCTCGGTACATTGTATCTGTGTACCACCAAAGAACCGGGAAAAACTTGTGTAGCGGAATGAAAAGCGCAAATTCGTCATTAGGCGGCGCTTCACCATTGTTATCTCTGTCTTCTTCTATCTAACGAACAAGAGCTTCTGTTAGAGTAGGATGGGTAATGGTCTCGAGATTGTTCCTTTCTGCGATGCTACATTGTTTTCGCTTTTATGTTCAGCTGAATCGGGAATTGTCTAGTATTTTGAAAGGCCCCTCCACGGTATCAATGGATGGAACCAGGGTTCTATAAAAGGGGGGACAAAGGGTTGGTCTCATCCAAAGGGAGACAGGTCGTTGGAGGTTCGATTATATTGTATCGATTCAATGGTATTGTTCTTGAAATGAACGATGGTTAGAGCAAATTACTTTTCTGTTTTTGTTGGCTTAGTGGCTCGTGATTATGACGGTGGTTTGTGTTTTGACTTACACGTATTGCTTTTATTCGTAAAATGACTTTGGAAGAGCTTTGAAGAAGCTGCTACAATTGTTGTAGATAAATTCGATTGCTAATTAGCTTTCCTAGATGTTGAGTTTCATGAGAATAATCAGTCTCTAAAGTTCGTTAACTAATTTATAGTCAATGAAGAAAATTGTAAATTTATAATAAAATTTATAATTGTTATTACGTATATACCTAAGCTTATAATTTATATGCCTACAGTGCATGATTGCCATACGACTAAATAAATAATGAAGAAAATGTACCTTTTTCTAGAACGGATTTTTAGATACTTAATACATATTTCTAGAACGGATTGATTGATTTCCACGCAAACGAAATCGCTGGGGAAAGCTAGTTTATTTAAAAATACTTCATTTTTTATTGCAGGAGCAGAATGGAAACTTTTATCAGAAGACGAGAAGAGACCATTTATAGACGAGGCCAAAAGACTTCGGGCGATGCACATGAAGGAACACCCGGACTATAAATACCGGCCGAGGAGGAAACCCAAGACCCTCAGGAAGGAAGGCTACCCGTACTCCATACCCTATCCGAGCGTGCCTATGGATGCTTTGAGAGCTGGTGAGTTGAATCTTTTAAACCTTCGCGCGATTCTTGCATACCCTTGTGTGCCGGATTTGTATCGGACGCGCCGTATAGACCGAGCTCCCGTTGCACGCACGTCTAGTGCAATCGATCTGCATCAATTACATCTTGCCACCTGATCTATACAAGAAGTTAAAAAAAATACTTCTTCCAGGATATGCGATGGCAGAATAGAATAGAATAGAATAGAATAGAATAGAAAAATCTTTATTTTATAGGACATTCAGGATGTCACTTAAAACAAGTCAAGATTACAATGAAATACATACAAACATACATTAAACGATTTAAATACATACATACGCATTCGTACCTCTGATCCTACTGACTCTACGCCTATTCGCAAAGGTGCAGTCTTCTCTAGAGAAGAACAGGCAAGAAACTCTGAGGTTGCTCTTTTAAATCGCATTACAAATTTTCTTATTTACTAATTTTAACTAAATCTGAAATAACTCTAGAGCTGAGCAGTTCATTCCCATGGCTGCCTATCTGATAGATAATCAGAAATTTTGTAATAGCCCTTTTTGCAAAGTTTTTGTTTAACCACTGTCTTAAGTTTTTGTTAACCACTGTCTAAACAAAGTTTTGTTTAACCACTGTCGGCAAACTACTAAAATCCATTGTTCCTGAGTAGTATACATATCTATCACTACATTACATTTCTGAGCTGCCCCCTCTTGAGGTAGTGTTTCGTGCAACGGGAGCTCGGTCTATTAAACAAGCGCGCGCCAGGTCCATATTACAGAGCGCGGCTCAGACTCTGATCTATACTTAAGTAGCAGTCGTCTTTGTCATTTTTATAGTGAGAGAGACAATCAATATTTAAGTATAGATCAAGATTTGAGTCTCCTTCTGTAATACGGGCCTAAATCTTACCATATAGCTTTCTGCATAGTTGAAGACCATCGGCTTCTGGAAGACCATGACACTGAATTAGATCAAGTTGAGTTATTCAGTTTACGGCTGATTCATATCCTGAAACCCAGTAGCGCTCGCTGTGAACTCAACCGATCAGTGAGGTTAAGAAACATACACAGAGGCAAAGAACCTGATGGGTGACCAATGTGGCAATTTATCACTAGCTTTCCCGTGCTTCGGAGAGCACGTTAGGCTGTCGGTCCTAAGTTTGAGACCATTTGACGGTTTGAAAACTCTGACACCAGGGTTAGCCAAGTTCACCATACACTTGACTATACCTATACTATACGATAAAGAAAAAGAAGATATCCTGACTTTTCGCTAACTAATTTATAGTCACCAAATACAGCAGGCCGAGTACGATAGTCATAGCGCCGCGACAGCACCGCGGTCCTATGTCAAAACATTGACAATGCCATAGGGCGAGCAAGTCTTTGCGCGGGACCCTCGCGCAATCAAAGTGAAGTTTCAGCGTGAGCCGAGCGCGAGTTTGTCGTTATCGTGCTAGAGCTGCTGTTTAATTCAGCTTTCACTGTTCAAATTTCAAAATTCAATTCAAAAACGAGTGTAACAAGAAATTAAACGAACACTTGATTACATCCACGTCAAAATACGTATTATCTGACCACACTATTGTATTCACTTCAATGGCAACCCCAGCCCTCATATATTACGTTTACAAACCGCTGTTAAAATTCGATCGAGACTCTTTCGAGTGACACGAAAATAGCGGCCATTTTATTCGAGCAAACGACAACATATCATTAAGGATTGTAAAGTTCCGTTTATTATACTAAAATTAAGTATTTTGTCGAGATTATTTCGAGTGATGTGTAATTTTGAAGTGTAACAATTAGCTATTTAGTTGCAAGAGTTTTGTTTATAAGTACAATACTACAAGAAGATCGCTATGTACAGTCAGTTCCATTAATTGTTGTCCATTTGCCTTAGTTTTTTGTGTCAACAGTGTTAACTAGTGATTTGGTTGCGCCGGCTGGCTGCGGGAGCAGGGTGAGTCGGAGCACGAATAATAAGATTACATTTAGGCTGTATTATATTTATTATACGAAACACTTAAAACGGTATAATACATAAAACGGTATATTATGAGCGGGCGTGCGCCTGCGACAGAAACTCAGGTAGGTCTGTGTCATCCTAGCGAATGACAACTAGAAGAGTTAAATTTTGAATTTTATTTTATTTTATTTTTTATTTTAACAAATTGGGAAACATACAGCATTAAGTAAATCTACTGGACATGAAACAACTTAATTAACACAGAAGCCAACAAAGTTTCCACTAGAATCTATTACATTACCGTCTAAGTTACGCATTGTAAAGTTCTACATGATTATTATAATTTCGAAACCAGACTTAGTCATAGTTTTAAGTTTTAAATAGTATACATATTTTTGATAAAAAGATAAAAAGAAACATATACACATCAACGCGGTCTAGGGATATTGCACGATTTTTCATACAAAAGAGGTCTGTTTGAGAAGCTACAAAAGCATACTCGAGATACATGGAGGGCTATAATTTTTAGACGAGCATGTGCTAAACCTGAATTTTCAATTATAATCAATAAATTTTATTTTACTTGAAATTTGTGAAAACGTGACGAAAATGAAAAAAAAGTTTGCCTAAAATCGACATTTCATACAAAAAGCACGCAAAAAGTGCATTTTCGTTTTCGTTTCCGCCACGTTTTCACAAATTTCAAGTAAAACAAAATTTACTGACTAAAGAAAAAATTTTAGGTTTAGCACTTGCTCTTGTGAAAATTATAGCCATCCATGTATCTCGAGTATGCTTTTATAGCTGCTCAAACAGACCTCTTTTGTATGAAAAATCGTGCAATATCCCTAGACCGTGTTGATGTGTGTACATATCTTATAACTCGTTACACATATCGATGGGTTTTAAATTTATGGTTTGGGTTTGTTTTTTAATTGCTTTAATAATTTGGTGATGATTTGGATTAGGAATGCCAAAACTGAAGAGTAAAAATGTCGCAAAAAGAGAATGGAGAAGGAGGATGAAGACGAGGCGCATGCCGCCTCGTTACATGGTTTTTAATTAAAAGGAACCTCTACTTCAATAGAAAAACCGCAAAACTCATTCTTATTATGTACAGGCTAGATTCGATTTCAATGCTAACCAATGTAACCGTGTGGTGATCGGTTGAGAATAACACCACCCCATATCTTTCCGTGGGTGTCGTAAGAGGCGACTAAGGAAACACAAATGAGACCTGCCTCCTAGTATATTTCAAATAAATAAAACCGCATCGAACATTAGGAGCTACGATGCCACAGACCAGGGTTTCTCACAGTTAGGGCTGCCATCTCTAAAACCTGCCCCCCAGGAGCGGAAGCGTAAGTTCCCCGGATTTTGGAGCTTTCACCCCGGACGTCTCAATACTTTCTTCATTCACATACATCTTAATTAAAATATATTTTACTCCGTACTTGATAGAAGAAAACTTTAATTTTAAGCCTCTTTTGTTGCATGAAATAGTGTGTTTAATCGTCCTTGTGACGACAAGTGAGTAATTTTGATTTATTTTGTAACCTTTTTAGGTATGTAGGTTTTACATAAATTATGGGAACGGGATCTGATCGAAAACCCAGAATTTTATTGTAGTCCGGGTTGCACGCGGACTACAATTTAAACCCCGCCCGGACGCTCCCCGGACGTCTTCCAAACTAGGACAAATCCGGGGAAACCCGGACGGATGGCAGCCCTAGTGACTCACAGTGAACCTCTATGGGTTCGCCATTCCTCGGTAGCGTTCGCGGCAAGATTTACGTGATGGCAGCTAGATGACTGGCGGGCACGTGCGGCACTTTGTCCTAAATTACTTCTAAAATTGACTCAATTTGCGACTAGAAACAAGCCTACCCATAAAAATACAAAAGGGGTTCGCGGAGCCAAAAGTTTGAGAAACCCTGCCACAGACACACGTCAAACTTAAAATACCCCTCTTTTATGTCGGCGGTTAAAAGGATATAGATTTAGAATTTTTGAACACGTCCGCGACAGTCTAGCATTCAAAATCAAATAAACAGTTCTATAAAACAAAATCGTAAAACAAAAGACGATCACCAATCAGCACAGCGTTCTGCAAGTTGCGATACAAAATGGCAGAGATATTTTAGTTATAAAAAGCGGTTATACAAAATGCGAATGCGGACAATGGGGCTTGTACTGAGCGTTATCATAGAACCGCCTATTCATTGGATGTCATCGGATCCGCTATGTAGAGAACACTGGGATTACACAATTGCGGTGCCTCGTTCAAATGGGCAAGCTGTTGAGCAAGTTTAGTTGAGACAAGTTTAGGTGAAAAAATATTGATAAATAAATAAACAATTTAGATGCTACACACGCAAGGTTTCCGTATTAATGTTTGAGCTTGGTTTTAATACCGGATATTAGACACAAAGTTATTTTATACGACTTTTAAATATTTGAATTTTTATTATGTTTATCGTGTTTCTTGAAGCAATATTCCCTTAAATTGATAGGGTGCGTTTTACCCGTGGATGTGGTTCAGATTTCTTTCTTTGCCATTTTCTACGACTGTTAAAAATACACATCTGAAATATTGTTAGGTAATAAATTACACTATGTTGTGCAATATTAGCAATGTCAAAAAGTCAAAAGTGTTTATTTCATTGAACATATAAAATGATACTTGAACACGTCAATATTATGAATTACATTAGCACTTTTGACTTTGCGCCTATTCGCAAAGGTGCAGTCTTCCTCAGGAGAAGAATAGGCAAGAAACTCCGAGGGTCGCTCTTTTTTAAATCAATCATATAAATTTTCTTACTTTTAATTTCAATTGACTTAATATCTGAATAACTCTGGAGCTGAGCAATTTATTCCCATGGTTGCTTGTCTAACAGATAATCCGAAATTCTATAATAGCCTTTTTTACAAAGTTTTTGTTTAATTATCGTCTTAAATTTTTCTAAAGGTAGGTTTTGAATACACACGGGAATCTTATTGTAGAAGCGTATACATTGACCCATAAAAGAGTTTGTTACTTTGTAGAGACGGCTGTCTAGTATCTCCAAGTTATGTTTGCTTCTAGTGTTTACATTGTGCATATCACATTTTTTCTTGAACAATTGTTCATTTTTCTTTACATATAAAAGATTATTAAATATATACTGGGACGCAAATGTCAAAATATCTATTTCCTTAAATCTATTTCTAAGAGACATTCTAGGTCTCATTTGATAAATCGTGCGAACAGCCCTTTTCTGCAGGACAAATATCTTATTAATGTCGGCAGCATTACCCCACAGCAAAATGCCATATGACATTAGGCTGTTTCTGAGGAAAATGTTTATCATGACTCTAAAATCAACTTAAGAATTATTTACGAATTTGTTTTCCCACTGCAGAAACTGACAGTAAAATTTCAGCAGGCCAAACGCGCTAAAAATGTGGATTGAAAGAGGCTGCTTCACAACTTTTGTCAAAAATGGTAGCTACTTATACCGCGACAGTATTTTGGTCACACTTAAACGCAATTAGTCTGCGGATATAATAGCAGGTGTTAAAGTAGCAGCTACTTGAGAGCCGTTGTATTTTTTTTTAAACGGCCCTTAGGCGTCCCCACCGAGGGGCACGGGCCTCCATTCGAAACACGAAGGGGATTTAGGCCATAGTCCACTACGCCGCTGGCCCAATGCGGGTTGGTGGACCGCTCGTCTTTCGAAAATTATTTTTCTTGGACGAACGGGTTTTATCACGATGTTTTCCTTCACCGTTGAGCAAGTGATAATTAGAAATCATACATAAATCCGAAAAGACAAATTTAGTGGTACAGGCTCACACCAGGATTTGAACCCTCGACCTTCGGATTTCAAGTCTGGCTAATTACCAACTGGGCGATCACCGGAGAGCCGGTTGAAGCGATGTAAACAGAGCACAGTTTAGGTCAGTTGCCTCGTGCGACCATACACAAAAAATGTCGCCCACTGTCACGACTTTTTGTCGTGACTCTAAACGCAGCGTTTTTATAAAACTTTAAAGAACTTCCACTTTAATAATAAAACTTGTTATTACGATAACGGATCAAAGGTGAATCGTTATCGGTTTGTAAAATAAATAAAAATTAAAATACTTATTAAAAAAACAGTATTAAAATTTTGTTCGTTTACAACTTGATTGTCTTTTTAGCTGATTTTTTACAAGTTTTATTTAATTTCATTTATTATCTTACTTTATATGATTGTTTACCGTTTTAATTTTGACTTCTGAGGCTGCTGCTCTTGAACAAAGCATACAGTAATCAGATACTAGCAAAGCATATCCTGCTGATTTAGTCCAAATAGACCAAGTTGACTAAAAATCATCTCAGACAGACAGACAGACAAATCATTTATTCACTGTTACATGCAGTTCACAATAGCTTATTCTAAACAAAGAATTTGATCTATTGAGACAATGAACCATGCCACAAGTGGACTGCATCTCAAGGGTTATTTCGACATTTGCACAATTTTTTTGTACATTATAACACTCTTAACACACTTGGATTTCACCTTTCTGGCTTAAAAATTAACTACTTGAACTATTTAAATAATTTAATCACAAAAGCGATATGAATCATCATCTTAATATGAAAGAAATAATAATAATAATAAAAATAAAAATACTTTATTTCTCCCAAATACATAATTTTACAATTTATTTAGTTCTTACTATGCATTACTATTTTATGTAAACGGGAGACGATTCCAAACTAGGATTCCCTGTGCTATGGTTTCCATGAAGCTAAAAATAAAGAATTCAAGAAACCTGACGTCACATGACAAATCATTCAAACCGCAACCCTTTAAAAATTCAATAACTTGCCCCTTGAAAACATCTTTCTATAATTTTAATCGCATGTCAATGCTTTTGCCCTGCGTGGGGTTTTGACGCACCCTATAAAACCCCTACTAGCCCCAAACTAACCCCCTATTGTCAAATTTGACAAAAACTGTCAACTGTCAAACGCAGATATGGCGGTTTAAACTGAGCGTTCTGTTTTCAAACAGTTTTCTTTGTGAGGAGCCTTTGTAAGAAGCTTTCGCCCTGTGGTGTATTTTAATAATGTGGTTTTGAACACTAGTGTTAATTTGTATGCAGCCTTATTAATACTGTAGGTTTTTAAAAAATATTTGAATGAAAAATAATAATATATAAATAAATCTAATTATAACACGCTATTGTTTTGGACGTGAGGTAACTTTGAGTTAGGTAGCGAAACATTAGAGGGCTATTAACATGAAACTGAACTACTTTCCCCGAGGAACGTGGTCGAGATATGAAAAAAATAATAATACTAACGAAAACTAACTCGAGACCAAGGACCTAGGTGTTTTTTGCATTATGAACTGTGAAAAAAAACCAGCATCACTACCATCCTACTACAAAAATTTCTAAAAAATTAAACAATGTTAAAAAAAATTTTGCCTTCCGGGTTGAGTTTCTGTGGGTATGGGTAGTGCAAAATTATTTGAGTTTGTTGCCACCGTTTTCGAGTTCTTGCATTAAAAAAAACGTAAGTGTGCTAATTTTGTGTAATGTCTTTGTAATTCTAGTCCTAGGCTTTAATTAATTACATTAAAATTCAATTTAAAAATGAAAAAAAAAAAAGATTTGTTGATTCCCAGTGCGGTGCTAATACAAATCATAGGCGGGGTTGACACGTGTGCAACCGCCCTTAGCACCTATAAGGGTCGCGACACACGAGCTTTTAGCTTAATTGCCACTGCAAAATAATTTACCGAAAATAGGGTGAATTAATTTTGGTTGTTTTATTTTCTAGTACTTATTAACCACATTCTAAGTTCACTCAAGAATTAACTAAACTTGCATAACGTAGTGAAAAATGATTTCCCAATTCAGGGTTTGCTGTTGTCATAACTAAAATAGCGTAGCGGCAAAGTTTTGCTCAAATATGTAACAAGACTAATATAATGAAACACTAATGAGACCTGCCTTCTAGTAATCCATCCCAGGCAACGACACTTCATTTTTTTCTGAATCTGAGGTGTCGTCCTATGGTCTCATGCGGTGTGGTAGGCTCTGTAAAGGGCCGTCTGGTTTGCGACCACGCTCCTATCGAAGTCCGACGCCAAACAGCTTGCTGTGTTCTGTCGGTGCGTGGGAGTACCGTGCCTTTATAGGCATTTTCTAGGTTAACTCGCTCCATCATCGACCTCATCTTTGACCTTTATTGTCAAGATTGAGGTCAAGAGTTAACCCGTCTTATAATAAAAAAATAATAGTATAGAATATGATTATTCTATACAAACATGAGATTCTGGTATGGAAGTTTGGTACTCATTCAAACAAAATCTGCGATGTTGATAAAACTTTGCAATAATAGAGCAGAGACATCAGAATAATTTTTAAAAATTCTCACGGGAACGAAGTCTCGGGCGAAAAGATAGTGAATTTTAAGGATGTCGACAGGGTAAATGCTGATATCCTACGATGCGTCTGGGCCACCCATCCAACACGTTGCTTAACCTTACGGTAACGGGCGCTATGTTTAAATGCACATGTAAAAGTAAAATGTTCATAAAAAGGGCTACTGCACACGCGTCTCGCACGTGTTGTTTCGACGTTAGGGCCGGCGTACACTTGGCCTTAAGGGCGGTGACACACGCGTGACACCGCCCACTTAACAGCAATTTGACCAAAATTGATAGGCTGTGGAACATTTTGGTTAATAAGAGTTCTGGATTTGTGGTTCAGTTTTTGACAGTTACTTATTAAGTTGTCTTACTAAATAGCCGGTCAAAATCGATGTTTTTTATAATTATTAACTAACTTTACGCCCGGGACTTCGTCCCCGTGGGAATTTCGGAAAATTATGTAGCCTATGTGTTAATCCAGGGTATCAGCTACCTCCATACCATATTTGATCAGAATCAGTCCAGCCGATCTTGAGTTATAAGTGTTGTAACAAACACGACTTTCTTTTATATATATATAGATTTCATAGGAGAATCTTTACTATGTTGGGTTTGCATCTATATACAAATGTATTATACACAGTTGACGGCCGGTTTGGTCGAGTGGTAGTAACACTGCCTCTTAATCGGCGGGTCCTGGGTTCGATCCCCAGTCGGGGCAAACATTTGTGTGAAAAGCAGATATTTGTTCTCGGGTCATAGGTGTTTGTGTTTGTCTTTATGTGTGTTCCAAGGGACCCACGACACAAGGGAAAACCTTAGTGTGGGCCTTTGAGTGTGTAGCGTTTAATTATTATTTATTTATTTACTATGTAAAGGGTAACCTAAAAACCGGCCAAGAGCGTGTCGGGCCACGCGCATTGTAGGGTTCCGTAGCAGCATGGTTCAAATATGCAGCTGGCTTCTTAATTCTACAAGCATATTGTCATAGTTGATGTTAAAATCCCCAAATACTATACTTAGTATTATAAACAAATGTACCTATTAAAAAGTTTGGCCTAAATATAACAGAATGGAAGTGTTTAATGCGCGAGCGAAGCGAGCGCGAATTTTTTTATTTTTTTTGCGACAATTTTATTGTAAGGAATAATATAATAATATCAAGCTAAGCAGGTGCATATTTTTAATGTCGTTTTCGTAATTAGCACCCACAAAAACCTATTAAACGACACCTGAAATGTCAATATGTTACAGCTTGGCTTTCGGCTCGCCTCACTTTTAGCGTGGAACCTTGTATGTCAACCATTTTGGATTAGGGTACACTTCGTGGTAAATGCTACCCTCGTGAATTATTCCACATTTTTTTTCGTTATAAAAATTAATGTTTCCTAAACGGATTGCTGAATCGAAAAACGTTTGTAGTAAATCCCTTCTATCTTTTAAAATCTATCCTACGATAACGCAATCGATGATATCGGCTAGAAAAAAAACCATCGCCATTCACGTTAATGGGAAACACACGAAAAAAATTTTTTTCCTCCATTTTATTTTTTAGATTTGTAACCACAATCAATAGGTATGTATGACCATGCCAAATTTTAGCTCTGTACTATTAAGGATCTAATATTAGTAAATATATTCTTATTAATCCCAACTAAGTTTGGCACTTGGTCGACTATTACTCGCAAACTTGAAGGGCCATCTTATGTGTGATAGTTTTTCTTTTAATTTCGTTGTATATACTACCACCGTGAATTGTTTTACATTTTCAGAAACAACCGTTTAGCTGGTAGAGAGGTAGACACTTGTGTTTGACAAAAATTTTTACTTTAAAAATGTACGTTTCGCAAACGGAGTGCTGAATCGAAAAACGTTGTTAGAAAACTCCTTCTGTCTTTTAAAAAGCTGTCCTATGACACCCTATTTTATGATATAGGCGAGAAAAAAAAATTCATCACCCTTTCAAATCTATGGGAGACACCCGAAAAAAAAATCTAGTTCTGTCGGCTTAATTTATATGTATGACCTTGCCAAATTTCAGCTCTGTGCTACCAAGGGTTTCTTAGGAAACCTGCGGACAGACGGACATGGTGAAACTATAAGGGTTCGTAGATTACTACGGAACCCTAAAAACAAATGTATTATTAAAGAGTTTGTAATTTCTGAAATAATGTTTGTTTTGGTCTAAATACAACCAAATGTAAGTATAAAATTCGCGAGCGAAGCGAGCGCGAATTTTTTTTTGTTTTTTTTACGGCAATATTACTGTTAGAAATAATATCAACCCGTTGTTAAAATAATTTTGATGTCATTTTCGTAATTAACACAACCAAAAAACTATTTAACGGTATCTAAAAATGTCAATATGTTACAGTTTGGCTTTCGACCTCCCCTCACTTTTAGCGTGGAACCTTGTAAACATATTCTTATTAATCCCAAAAACGTTGGTCGACTATTACTCGCAAACTTGAAGGGCCAACTTATGTGTGATAGTTTTTCTTTTAATTTCGTTGTATATTCTATAACCGTGAATTTTTTCACATTTTCAGAAACAACCGTTTAGCTGGTAGTGTCCCCCCCGGAAACTTGTTTTTAACAAAACATTTCACTTTAAAAATATTTTTTTCTCAAACGGAGTGCTGAATCGAAAAACGTTCTTTGTAAACCTCTTCTATATTTTAAAAATCTATCCTATGACATTCAATTCGATGGTATCGGCGAGAAAAAAAAATCCATCGCCCTTTCACGTGTATGGGAAACACCCGAAAAAATGTTTTTTCCAAAATTTTATATTTTAGATCTGTCGACGCAATTAATATCTATGACCATGCCAAAGTTCAGCTCTGTAGTACCAAGGATCTTATATTAGTAAATATATTCTTATTAATCCCAACAGTGTTTGGCACTTGGTCGACTATTACTCGCAAACTTGAAGGACCAAGTTATGTGTGACAGTTTTCCTTTTAATTTCGTTATATATTCTACCAACGTGAATTTTTCCACATTTTTAGAAACAACCGTTTAGCAGGTAGAGGGGGGGGACACTTGTGTTTGACAAAAATTTTCACTTTAAAAATTTATATTTCGCAAACGGAGTGCTGAATCGAAAAACGTTCTTAGTAAACCCCTTCTATCTTTTAATATGCTATTCTATGACACCCCACTCAAAAATATTGGCGAGAAAAAAAAATTTCATCGCCCTTTCACGTCTATGGGAGACACCCGAAAAAAATTTTTTTTCTAAGATTTTACTCTACAGTTCTGTCGGCGTGATTCATATGTATAATCATGCCAAGTTTCAGCTCTGTAGTACCAAGGGTTTCTTAGGAAACCCGCGGACGAACGGACAGACGGACAGACGGACATGGCGAAACTATAAGGGTTCGTAGATTACTACGGAACCCTAAAAAGTAATCGATAAAAAAGGGTTACCCCGATGTTCATCGCTTATAATTATAACTCTTAGACGGCTGAAACAATTTTGATTAAATACAAGCTGAGAACCATCGCAAAAACGTCAGTTTTCAAACAAAAAACCGCTTCGAAATTGGTATATTTGTTTAGGAGCTACAATGCCACAAACAGACAAACACACAGACAAACATTAGACATCGTCAAAATTATAATAATCCTCTTTTTTGTCGGGTGTTAAAAATAAAGTACATAAGCCTACTAAATATAACAAAATTGCGTCTCATTTGATAAAGCCACTATTGCATAATAACCCTGAATATGACAGTTATTACCAATGAAAGACATGATTTTTGACACTAGTGCTATTTATTTCTATTACATATTATGTATATAAGAGGAAAGATCTGATTGTTTGTTTGTTTGCATTGAATAGGCTCCGAAACTACTGGACCGATTTGAAAAATTATTTCACCATTAGAAAGCTACATTATACCCGATGGACATAGGCTATGTAATTTTCCCGAATTCCTACGAGAATGCTAGTATTTTATATTTTTATGCGATCGGTTTTAATCCGTTTAGTTAGCTAGTGGGTTTAAATCTAAGGTCGCATAAAAATATTGAACAAATAAGTGGAACTAGTGTAAATCATGCCTTTCATTGGTAATAATATGCAGTTCCATTAAGAAGCCGTGTGGTGATCGGTTCAGAGTAACACCACCCCATTTCTTTCCGTGGGTGTCGTAAAAGGCGACTAAGGAAACACAAATGAGACCTGTCTCCTATTAAGTACCTCAGGCAACGTCACCTCAATTTGTTCTGAATCTGAGGTGTCTTCCTATGGTCTCATGCGGTGTGGTGAAGGCCGTCTCTCTGTGAAGGCTCTGTGAAGGGCCGTCTGGTTCGCGACCACCCTCCTACCGAAGTCCGACGCCAAACAGCTTGCTGTGTTCCGTCAGTGCGTAGGAGTACCAGTGCCTTATTGGCATTTTGTAGGTTAACTCGGTCCATCGTCGACCTCATCTATGACCTTGGTCAAGATTGAGGTCAAGAGTTAACCCATCTTATAATAAAAAAAAGCAACAACATAACAACACAAAGTGTAAACTACATATGACAGTTACATAAATTACTATTTTATTAGTTCATAAACAATTGCAGCTAATTATCTGAATGGTATAACATACCTACGTGTTCGACGAACAAAGAGTCTATTTGTCGAATAAATTCCGTATGTTTCTCATTGTAATTTATTTTATAGCACTATTATAGGCCATTGTTTCATGTGCTACAATACTAAAAGATACGCCACTGATATGTACACACGGCAGCACATAGGGTTATTCATGTCGCCTTTGACTTCACCCTTATCTCGCTCGTTATAACGCCGGCTTTCGTAGTGCAAATGTAACCTGACCTGCCACTGCTGTCTGTACTTTATCAAGTGTGTACAATGAGCATCACAATTAGAGTAATCATTTTTAACATAATGTACGTTAAAATATCAAAGTTTTTTTTTTCTATAATTTCGATATCAGAAGAGCTATAACCTAATATAAAAAGAATATATAGGTGCACCATTGCCTAGTGGTGTATTTCATATACAGGGCTTTAGGTAAATTTCTTTTTTTTTTTTTTTTTTTTTATAATAAAGATATTAGCATCCACAGACTTGATGTCCGTGCCCTTGTCTAGATTAAGTGTTTTATTGTTAATACTTGCTTTTTCTTTTAAAAATATTTTACTATACTTTTCATAGTAGTTTACAGTAGGTAGATAAATAGCTATAATAAAGATATATATTTATATATTACATAATGTATATTTCTAAACCAGTGACGGTTCCCCGCTGTTGCATCCAGACCTCAAAGCATCCATGACGGCTCTGTCTCGACTTTTGATCGCCATTCTGAGGTTGTAATTGACCACTAAATTGACCAGGTAAATTTCTTTTAACCTCTCGGGTGCTAAATCAGTCCATGAAACTGAACAACTTTCCCCAAGGAACATAGGTCAAAATAAAATAAAAATTTTGATCTCCCATACAAAATATGCTGATAAAGTTTGTATGGGAACTCAAATTATTTTTTTCGTGTTTTGACCTATTACTGGGGAAAAGTTGTTCAGTTTCATGGACTGATTTAGCACCCGAGAGGTTGAAAAAGATTTACCTAAAGCCCTGTATAACACAACTAGGTAACATACTTGTTTTATTATTTTCCCAAGCGACAGAATATTTATGTAACATGATTTTACTAAATGTAATTTTGTTCTTCTTATCAAATACACACATCAAAAAAAGTTTACGATCAGTAGCAAAATCAGGTGTATTCTTTAAAATATAAATTATTTAAAGAAACTGTTTACGTTTTATGATTTTATAATGAAAATGCACTAAGTAAATAAAAGAATCATTATTAATTATTTACTTTTTATTAACAAAAGCTAGGAAATGCAATTTTGGCTTAAATGTAATGTAATGAAAAATTTGAATTAATGAAAAAACAAACAAAATTTATTACGAAAAAATTAATAGTTAGTATAAAATGACTCCTCCCCTGGCTCGCACACATGCGGAAACCCTTCTGGGCATGCTAAGAATTAAGTTATCTAGCATTTCTTGTGGTAACCTGTCCCTCTCTTCAATAGCAGCTGCCCTGATTTCTGACACTGTTCGCGGAGGTGGCTGACAGTTCCAAACAGCTCGCTTAAGAGCATCCCACGCATGCTCGATCGGGTTTAAGTCAGGCGAGCCGGCAGGCCAGTCTAACCTGGTGATGTCGTATTGCTGGAGAGCAGCATCAACACGTCCGTTTCGATGTGCGGGCGCATTATCATCTACCATTATGAATTGGCGCCCGTGGTTGATGCGGAATGGTCTGACGTATCCATCGATTGCAATCGTTTTGTACATGGCTCCGGTCATGGTGCCTTGATACGGGATTAAGGGCGTCCTAGCCCCAATCATTATCCCGGCCCAAAAGGACACTGATTTCCCGCCCTGCTGAACGGTTCCAGTGGCAGTTCTCTGCCTTTCAGAGTCGCCAGGTCTTCTCCAGACACGGACACGTCGGTTATCTGGATGTGTACTGATCCGCGTTTCGTCAACGAAGAGGCAGTTCTGCCAGATGCTTTCGTCCTCAATTTCTTCATTTTGACGGAGCCTAGCCCATTGCAATCTGCGCCGCTTCCGTTGCTATGAGTTCAGAGGTGCTCGCCAGGATCTCCTTGCTCGTAATCCAGCTTGGTGTAAGCAATTTCTAATCGTTTGGGTGCTAACTTCGCGGCCGGTGGCAGCTCGCAGCTCTGCTTTCATTTTAGTAGCGTTCATTGTTGGGTCACGGGCAGCCAGTAATCTGATATATCGCTTCTGAATTGCAGTAAGAACAGTTGGGCGACCACTGCGAGGTCGATCAGCTAAATCTTCCATGCCCTGATACCTCTCCAACGTGGTCACCACGCAGGATTGGGATACATGAACTCTGCGTGATATTTCCCTCGTGGAATAGCCTTCTCCACTTAAAGTTAGAATTCTGGCTCGTAAAACTGCAGTTAATCCTCTCGGCATCGTTACCAACTTAATTTTTTTTGAATAAATTGAAAATATTGATAAGTTGCGACTATGTCAGATTTCTGAATGAAAGCAAGCAAGGGTTGATTGTCTTTTTAAATGAAAAAACATTTGAATCACGAAATTATTTTATATTTAAATTTCATATTTTTAAAAAAGGAATCAAAAGATAAAAAGTGATTAAGTTTTATTCTTCTACAATAAAAAATATTAGCACTTTTCCAAGTGATCGCAAACTTTTTTTGATGTGTGTATGAATAAAAACTATTTTTATAGTTAATTTAAAATAGTTACTGATATTTTATAGCTGATTGTACTCCATTGCTTTAAACAAATTGACACAGATGTGTTCCATTATAAAGGTATGTGTTATAAAACATTTACAGACATTGTATTGGTAAAATAACTGTTTGTTTTTCCTACCTACCAAGTCAAGGGACAGTGTGTTTTGTCACCTTAGTTCAATGTGGGTATTGATTTAGGAATAATTACGGCTTTGAATATGAAAACAGGTATTGACAGCTGAAGTGTTGTAATTACGAGGTTGTGTCGCGTTATTACCGCATAGAGCGCGTAATTATGAGATAGTTCACATGTGCGGTAAGTAGCCGCTTACGTATAGGTAGTAAAGCATTGTACACTTAGAATTATTTTACATGTAATACATTTTGTAGTCTTGAAGCTTTTCTGGTCAAAATTCGGTAGAAGAATCGTTTTGAAACTCGAAGTATTAAATAATCTAGATTTCACATTGTTTTTTTTTGTTTTTTTTTTAAATATTTATTTCATAATAAATATTTAAAAAAAATATTTCTATTTGCCTGGGATGGATTAATAAAAACTATATAGTTAATATTTAATTTAAAAACCTAGAACTGGAGAAATATATATAACTAGCTTTTTCCCGATGCTTCGCTCGCGCAAAGAGCTTTTTAGTCACCCATTTCATTCCCAAAATGACTTTTGAAAAATCGCGAAATACTTGTCCGTTTATTTGCTTTAAGGTATATCTTGACGATGTTTCGAGTCAAAATGTCAAAAAAAATGTTTTCTCCATACAAACTTCGAAGCCTCGTTTCACCCCCTTAGAGGGTGAGTTTCGAAAAATCCTTTCTTAGTGCTCCATAGACCTCATAACATTTTGAAATTGAAATCTCTAGACCCAGCGGGTTGGGCTGTGCATTGATTTGTCAGTCAGTCAGTCAGTCACCATCAGTCAGTTTCTTCTTTAATATATTTAAGAAAAAGATAGACTAATAATTTTCCACGTTATAAAAAACAAAGAAAAAAACAACAACAATAGTTCGCAAATGTCACAAATTTTGTAGTTTTTTTTTTGTTTTTGTTGATTTTTTAAAAGCGCTGAATTATTTTCGTTAAAATTTATATGGAACCACCTCTGGAGTTCCATATAAATTTATAATAAATTATAATATTATAAATTTATATGGAACTCCATAATATTTATATAATTTATATAAATTTATTTTTTATATAAGGAACTCAAACAAAAAAGAATTTTGAAAGTCGGTCCATAATTGGCGGAGAAATCGATGAACATACATTAAAAAAAAAAAAAAATACAGTCGAACATAGTACCTCCTCTTTAAAGTCGGTAAAAATGTACTTTTTATGCATTTTAAAACTATTGATATTACATAACCAAATTGGTTATAGTTATCAAATAATATTTTCTGACAAGCATAACATAGTCTCTTATTGTCACAAGTGGTCTTAAAGGAGGATAATAAAATCCACATATGTTTAGCATAATTAGTCTGTTCTGTCGCAATACCCGTAAGTAACAAAATAATAAAGTGATTGTCACAAATTTGTGTAAACTCCACTAATTGTTATGTTAATTTGCTACATTGTTAATGCCATTTACGTATTAACCTTTTCAAAGTTTTATTGTATTGTTCATCGATATTAATAAAGGTAATTGACGTAAAATAATTATTGTTTTTGTTCTTTGTTTGTATTAGTTGTAGGAGTACGTGTTATACTTCACGATACATGTTTTGTTATATTTCAAAATTGCCTTGATTTTATCTGCCTTCTTCAAGAATTATCATTATATTTTAACTAATTTAAACAGAACATTAATAAATTATACTTATAAACCTTCCTCTTTAATCACTCAATCCATTGGTAAGAACCGCATGAAAATCCCTGAATGTTAGTGTAGTATTTTGTTTTAAACTAGTGGTACATGCAAAGTGCCATGATAGTAAATACACGTGACTACATACAAATTATTATACACCCACCACTAAGCATGTCAAAGCATAAACAGAACAAATTATCCAAAACATTAATCCTCAACGGACCAGTCCCACACCCTCAAACTAATCCGGACAATAATCCAATAAATTGCCTCATCACGATTACCATATTATGCCAGTATAAAAAGAAGAAAAAAATAGTTTGTTACCAAACGGAAGTGACCAATCGCGTGCGCTGCCGGAAGCCCCTCCCCCCGCCAAACTGCTTCCGGGCGCGTGACGTCATTTACATGACAGTTGCTCGCGAGACGTCGGAGAGATCGCACGTTTTTGTTTATGGCTCTAGGAAATGATATGCTGGTTTTGTTTAGATGTTTTCCCTGTTTTATCGAAGACACTTAGGGAAATGTTTTAAAATTGATACCTAGTAAATCGAGCCTACAATTCTTTAATAAATAATTAGATCTATTATGGGAGTAGTTTAAATGACGTCATTCAGTAGGTAGTAGTGATGATGTAGTTTGATGATCGGTAATTTTAAAGATACAGAAAAGCTGAGCTTGGTTTTTTTTTAATGTGACTCTTTTTAACTCCTGACAAAATAATGGGATGTTAAAATAAGTTTAACGTGTGTATCTGTATGGCTGTGTATCTGTGTGTCTGTCTGCGGCATCGTATCTTCTAAACTAATAGACTGATTTTGATATAGTTTTTTTTTATTTGTAAGATGCCGTAATCGAGATGGTTCTTAGCTATATTTGTTCAAAATTGTTTAACTAGTTCAAAAGTTATAAGCTATCGAATGACACGGGTGATACAAAAGTTTTAATTTTAAAGTTATTAATGTTGACAATAATCTGACCTATTCGTAGGTTACGAATGGGCTATGTACGACATTTTAAAAATATTTTTAATTTCGTTTAATTTTTTATTTAACATAAAAGAATAAGGTCCCGTTTCCTAAAAAAAAATATATAAAAAATCTATCTTTTGAAATAAAAATATAATAATTAAAAGTTTCTCAGTAGGGTAAACTAATCATAAATACGGCATTATACAATCGTGTCTTTGCCAAGCTGTCATGTCAATAAAAAAAAAACATAACCTATTTCATTTTGTATTTGGTTGTTTATTTTTGAGTTTTATTTTTGCTTTTGGTTAATTTTTTCTGAAGTCTTTTACTGCTACCGCATACCGGATTACGATTTAACTTTGCACGGACTTGTAGTGCTAGATTTTGACTGATTTTCTCACGACTACACCTTATTCATACCGGACTCCGAGAACTGCTTCAACGATATGATTAATACTCTTCGGATTTGTGGAATAACACTAATAACGACAGCGCAGCAGGCTTTGCTACTCAACATGGCATCTGACGAGTTACAGCGGTGGAGAGAACCAAAAAATGTTTTATACCTCTTTGTTCAAACACTGACATTAACTCACCAGATTTGACGTTTGTTACCATTCCAAAGGAATTGAAAGAAAGTTGGTGTAAAATGGTTGACAGGAATTGTCCCAAACGTCCACTTTTTTGCTGTGAGGATCATTTAAACGTAAGTACATTGAAACGTATCTCTAGTTAGTCTGTGATTGAAACTTAAATGTTGAACTTAAACTCAAAAACGCAACGGTATAGGTTATATGTCAACCAACTGTCAATCGTTTTTTTTTTTTTACTTTGGCAAAGGAGTTAATCTGTAGAATGCTGTAATAAGCAACAAATCGTAACCAAAATTTTAAAAATTAATTATTTTTATATCTATGATCAAAATTATTTGATATATTTTTTATTTGAATATGGGACCTTAAGCCTGCTTAAAATAAAAAAAACAAATTATTTTAAAAATCTTTCACATAGCCCATTCTCTTTTTTTTAGCAGATCAATTACGTAAACATGCGTGACTTGCAGATAGTTGCTACTAATCTATCAATTTATGCACGGTTAGTTAGGTCTGCCGGTTTCGGCCGCGGTTGTTCGAGGGGGCTATCTAGTGCTATGAAAAGGCGAAAATTTTCGCTTGTCATTTGTTCCGTTAGTATGGCAACTGGCTTTATCATATCCCTTGTAGCATAGAAAACAAATGCGATCCTTCCGTTGCAGACAGAGCTCGTAGCCTGGTGACTATACATACACTCACGCCATATATTTCTATAGGGGTAGGCAGAACATCATGTGGTTCTCAAACCACATTCTGAGGGTTATTAGATGGAACATGAGTATAATGGTGATAGGTTGTTAGCTTTTCGACCACAATGTAATAATAACCTTATGTCCCAATTAATTGTATACCTGGGAAGAGTTGTCAGCTCGTACATTCTAAATTTTTCTCCCAGCATGGAAGGACATATCGATTCGAAATCGATCAGTGAGGTAAAGAAATGTGACGGGTTTTTGATGAATGACTATCAAAATTAGTTTTTGTCCAACTTAATAGATTTTCCAAAAGTGCTATTAAAATCTACCTACTAACAAAGTGCGTAGGTCGAATATTTTTCATCATATCATCATATCAGCCTATTGCAGTCCACTGCTGAACGTATGCCTCCCCCAAGGTGCGCCACTTTGCACGATCCTCCGCTGTTTTCATCCAGCCACTACCCAAGTATTTTTAAAGTTTGATATTTGTTCTTCACTCCTTTAAATTTCATGCCGACAATTAAGTCATCAACGTACGTATTCAACTTATAAACCCATACAAATCAAAGCCTGCACTATTACTTAACCCTAAAATATCGATATATCTTCAACAAAAACCCAATTAATTCTCCAGTTGATTAATAAAAGGGGTAATTTGTTGAAACCTCAAAAATGTCACATCAAAGTAGCTTTAAATGGCTAATTTTAATTAAAATTAAACTGTTGAAGAGTTAAAAGAACTTTGAAGTTGTGTGACGTGGTTTTTTTTAGATTACAAATTTCAGACTGAGATTCAGACTTCAGACTTAACAAAACTGCGGTTGTTTTTTGTTAGGTTGAAATTTTGTACTTTCAAACGTACTTTGAAAGTACAGCAAAAGTTTGAAATTACGAGATTCCGAAACAATTTGGTCTTAGTAAGTTGTTTGAGGAGCACTTTTCGTTCATTCTTTTACGTAAATGCGAGCCTTCCATCATGATTTTGTGACTTTGTAGGTTATTTGAAGTTTCTTCTTAATTTTTGCAAGCTATAAGAAATTTCTTTCTAATTATAAGCAAGTTTCTCTAATCCCTCACTTTGTATATTCCTTCTTGAGTCTAATAGACAGTTAGTAATATAAAAATCTTACCCACAACATAAACTAAAGATGCTTTGCCTACCCCGATATTACTATTCTAAAGTTCCGCTTAAGAATAGTAATTCTGACTATTATTTTGTTTCAATCTTTTTAATTGCATCGCAACCCGCGTCACCTGTGTCTCCTCTCAACTACTCTAAGGTAGACTGGAAGAGATCCGGGTAACTTAATAGCAAAGTCCGCCTTTGCTATTAATTTACCTATAAAATGTTTTGTATAACACTGTTTTTGAGTAACAAAGAATCTACATACATACATACGTCTCAAATAAATAATAAGTAGGTGTAATTTTATAATTATCTGTATCATATATTCAAGATTCTAATACGTTTATTTGAAATACACACTACAACACAACAAAAACGTTACATAAGGGATAACAGCACAAAAAAAAGAATGGAGTTTTGATGTAGTGCGATGACAAACAGTACTCACCTCAGCATGTATTTCAGCGGAGGCCACAACGCTGGTTTTCAATTGAGCCCCTTAGATCAGGTAATCACAATTGGATTTAATTATTGTGAAACAAAAATTATCAGTTCTTTCTCAGCAATTTTTCCCAAAGCAGGTATACTTAAGCACATTTTCCAGGGATTTTCTTCCCAACTCACGTTTTTCCTTCAATAAATCACCAGCCCCTGCATAGAAACACCTGGCGGGACGAAAAATAACCATTTTCCGTAAAATTTAACACATTCAAATGTTCGGACAAACGGAATTGAAAGGAAGCCTGAATGGAAATCCCATTTTCGCCCCATGTCCGACCTTTTCTGTATTGAGCCCGGACAATACTTGGGCACTGTATTTACGTATTGAGGGGATTATTCACTGGCTTACTCGTGATTGTGTATAAAAAATATTATACATTAAATATTAAATTTACAACATCAATATCCCTTCTTGTAAGGTAAAAAACCTTAAAAAATGCATGCAAACAAATTTTTTTTGTAAATTATTTCTAAAACGAAAAAAAAACAGAATATTATGCTACACTTACAAACACAATAAAGTCATTTTTGAGAAACAAAATTTGAAAAAAAACTACGCGTTATTACAATTTCACGTAAAAGAATTAAATATCGAAAACTGGTCCCATAACAAACACTTAATAACTCCAAAATTAAAAATGTTGTATTTCTGACATACATCGCTTATTGCTTCTGAACGGCTCAACCAATTTAGATAAACCGAAAGAATCATCTCGGTCACGTCAGCTTTCTAAAAAAAAAAACGCATCTAAATCGGTCCATTCGTTTCGGAGCTATGATGCCACAGACAGACAGATACACAGAAACATACCTCAAACGTGTAACATCTCTTTTTTTTGTCGGGGGTTAATAATACAGCCGTGTGAAAATAACTCATTCACAAAATAAATAAAATATGATATACATTCTATTTTGTTAAAAGCTGTGGTCTAAGTTTCAAGATATTTTCAACCAGTATTTTCCCAAAAATCGTACCAAGTGTAAAGGCAACTTTATCGGACTAGGAAGCCATTATTAGTGGCCATAGAAGGCCTCGGGAAATGGACGCATTGTGTATATGTCTTATGCTGTATGATATTACTCTTATTGTGCACTCGGTTTTATTCAAAAAAGGATCCGGCCAGTATTGTAGATGGCTGGAATTTGAATTGAAAGAATGACTGTATAGAAAGCAGAAAATTTGTTTTAGAAGCTTATGTGAATACGTTTTTGTTACTCTCATTTTTGTATCACCTTGTATACTGAAAATATAAATAAATAAGTATTGGAATAGAGAACAGAGGATGAGGTCTTTTTTGTTGTTTTTTGAAGTCAGTAAGAAACAATATCAAAATGACACCTAGAGACGTTAATATCTTATGATATTAACGTCTCCACCTAGAGTCCTTGGAGCATTGGGCCAGCGTGGTGGACTATGACCTAAAACCCCTTCGTGTTTCGAAGGGAGGCCCGTGCCCCTTGGTGTAGACGTATATGGGCTGATGACGATGCAATTTATGCTGGGCAAAGGCCATTTTGTAGGCTAATAAAAAAAACTTTAAACTATTGGAACTAGAGCAAGAGTTATTACACATACACACACACACACACACACACACACATTACATCCATTCGGGGTAGACAGAGCATCAGCGGATCAAAACCACTTGATGCCACGTTTGATATAAATTATGAGCGTTATTAGATGACACATTATGTAAAGTGGTGAGAGGCTGTCAGCATTTCGCCCACAATACGAAGGAAATCCATACTAATATTATGAATGCGAAAGTAACTCTGTCTGTCTGTCTGTCTGACTTTCACGCCTAAACTTCTGAACCGATTTTGATTAAAGTTGGTACAAAGATAGATTAGAGCCTGCGAAAGGACATAGGCTACATTTTATCCCACAGTTGGGCAGGATATAACCTGTAGTCCACGCGGGCGGAGCCGCCTGCGGAAAGCTAGTAGATAGATAAATACTTTATTGCATACTTCACAAGGCAAAACAAACATTTACAATACAATCTTACAATCAAAAGTGTGCAAGGGTGGCTTTATCGCTAAACAGCGATCCCTTCCAGGCAACCCACAGCGAAAGGAAAAACACAAGAAAAACCGAGAGTAGCGCAAAAGTACAAAAAGAAAAGAAAGAAAACAAAACAAAATAAATAAATATAAGTCATTTTCATACATATACTTTAACTTTAATTGGATATTAGTGTGAAAGTTTCGAATTTAAGATAAATTTGTAAGCTGTTGTTATCCCTAAAAAAAAATAATAATAAAAAAATAATAATATACTAATACACAAGTAACTCATAGCATACATAAGTAAAATATATAAAAACAAAACAAAGTGTTAACAATTACATTTCATTTTAATATTACTTGTGTAAATATGAATATGATATGAATCCACGCTTCATACAACAGTTTTTCTATCAGACTGTACTTAATTAATAGAAGAAAAATTAAGAAAGAAATATCCTCATACCCGTATGTTATCTACTCATTAGCTCATTAGCATCATATACTTCGATCAATATATACATATTAATATATTCAGTGTTAAATTTTAAATAACCATACATAGATACATGGAAAACGTGCGATACTTCCATAGTCGACATAAAATCTTCTCTTTATTTTTTGCGGCTGCTGAAAAATTGGATGGACCCAGGGAATCGATGTTTTCTAAATTAATAAAACTCTTGGAAAACTCCGTTTAGAATTTCCATCTATTTTACGCCAATAGCAGACAGAGACATCGGAAAAACCCACAAGAGATGACAGCGATTTAATTATAAAATATAATAAAAAAACCTCTACGGTCCCTTTCGAAAATCTGATCTTGCCATCAGAAAACAAATTACCAAGCTATATTGAACTCTATGTCCTTACATTACAGAGATTTTTCCCGCATTAAAATACCAAATAGAATTTTGCGGTATTATAATATATTGTAGACTCGATTGACGTCACCACAATAGGGGTGTCTCATATATTTTTTTATTTAAATTTTGATTTGGAATATTCGCGATAAGACATCGAGTGTTCGATTTACATGTAGTGGCGTGTCAAGCGATAAGTTGACATCCTAATTTCGGTGTTTGGTTTATTTTCGAGATTTCATACGACATGAGATTTTTTGGAATAATATTTTTTATTAAATTTGACATTCATTGCGGAATCTTTGATAATGGCGTAGAATTCATTTTGTTTTTGCTTACGTTGATGACATTTTATTTTATCTGAGTATTTTGAAAATGTGTACAAAAGCGCTTGTTTTTGATGTTTTTTACTGTCATTTCGTCACGCCCTCTATCTTAAAATTTGCTATATATTGTAATATTTCAAAACCAAATAATTTATGAAGTTTTTGTATTTAAATATTCTATTCATGCGTAGTCTTCGTGTGCTGCTGTATCTCTTTTAAAATGGAATTACTAAATCATGAGAAATTATCCGAAGCCTCCAAAAGTCCCACGCAACCCCACCATCCATTCATCTCTTTCACGCAATCCTCTCTTAACCCTGCAAATTCACTTACAGTCCGTCTGACCCTCAAACTATGCCTCTATTAATAAACACCTCTAAGGAACTGACCGTTAGTTAATAGCACTCCAGGGGGATTATTCTGTACACAATGAAATAATTAATTGGTACTCGAATCAGAGTTCGGGCGAGGCATTCTGCTGGACTGAATAGACCTCTGTCCATTACGAAGGCCACTTGCCCACTGAGGTGTGAATTGCTAGAATTTGGAACTATTTTGAATTCCGAATTGTAGAAATTTCTGAGATTTGATTGGCGATTCGATATTACATTAAATTCACGTCTCCACGATACGGATGAATAATTAAACCTGTTAAAATTTTGTTCCGAATTGTGGTAAACAATTTAAGCTTGTAGTTTCTGAATAACTACTTATAGAGTAGTATGCGTAGGTGTGAATTCGGACACTTGAAAAAAGTCACGATATTCCGACACTAGGTGTACACACAGCAGCAAATCAGGTTACCCCACTTTGACCTTGTGCTCGTAGTGCAACTAAACAGTTGCAACTAATAAGGTAAACAACCTGATATGCTATTGTGTCTACCTTCACTAGGTACTACAGTGTATACGTGCAAGTTTGATATGAACAGTTACATAAACTTCTATGTTCTATTCTATTACATAAGAGGAGAAGATAATAATTTTATTTAATTTTATATTTCGTTTTGAATTTAGATACCTTGGATTTCCAATGAGGAGCCGCCCATGTATTACGTCGCAGTCAATAAAGACAGGGAGGGGTAATGTTATGTTTAGTTAGCAACTGTAACTTTTGTATACTTAACAATATTTTTCTAGATTATAATGGTGTACGATGTGGCACCTTCACAGGTTGTACACTTAAAATGATCTAATGTTAAGTTTTGTAAAATGTAATAGTGTAACATCCCTTGGTTGTCCGAAATAAATAAAATAAATAAATAAATGTACAATGTAATAAAACCCGTTGAAGAGATAGGAAAACGAGTGAAATAGTCGAAAATCTATGCGAAATAATTAAGCATTACCTGAGGTTCCTAATTTGTTGAATCTCTTCGAAAGAATATGAAATCATTTTCACGCAATTAATCATGATGTTTTGTTTCATTATGTTGTTTGTCCCCAGGCATGGCAGGTGGAGGCATGGGGCAAGCGATGGGGGGGTACTATGGAGCAGCATACGGTCCTCTTGGTGCCAGTATGGCGGCGGCAGCAGCAGCAGCGGCGCAGCAAAACGCCATATCCGCTGCTTTGTCGCCTAACGCACAGGTAAACTCTTCACCAACCATGTAGTCCCAATACATCATCATTATCATCAGAAGCGCTTGTAGCCCAGTGGCGCTCGCTGATCTCAATCGATCAGTGAGGTTAAGCAACGTACACAGAGGCAGGGAACCTGATAGGTGACCAAAGTCGAAATTTTTTATGAGCGTTTCTGTGCTTCGGAGGTCACGTTAAGCTATTGGTCCTGGCTGCTGTCGATTGACTACAGCCGTTATACCAATTCAGAGGACATTTGGCGGTTTGAAAACTGTAACACCACTGTTAGCCAAGTTCGCCACACGCTTGACTATATCTGCAAGATAAGAAGAAGACCGTCAAGCCTGTGTTAGTCCACTGTTGGACATAGGGTTCTCGTATGGCACGCCACTGAGCTCGGTCTTCAGCTCTCCTCCTACAACCACTGCCCGCTACCTTACGAATATCGTCACCTAGGTTACAGATCGCCTTACGCTAAGTTTGTTCTTGGGTCATGGGTATTTGTAAGATAAGATAAGATAATTCTTTATTTACTTTAAACATGGTTTAAAAAGATGTTATACAATAAAAGTGGCCTTACATGTTTAGCTTAATAATTGTAGCATGCAAATATTAGTGGTGATTAGGTACAGTTTAAAAAAATAATCAATATCATCAAATAATCATAAATGCAGTCAATAATAATCAAAATTATAATCAATATCATCACAATAATAGTCAATTAATTAATCAAAACAATAATCAATAACAATCAATATAATCAAAATAAAATCAATGTAATCAATCATGAATAAACAATAATTACGATTTCACAATGTATCTATCTTTGTGTATGTTGCAAGGGACCCACGACACAAAGAAAGTCTTAGTGTGGGCCTTGAGTGTGAATAAAAAAAATCAGAAATTTACTAAGCTTTTTAGACTTTTCAACTTATTCTTGTTTGAAAATCGAAACACCTAACTTTTCATAAAACGTAATTAGAGCAATAAAAATGCCCATTAACACCATCACCAAAATCTTGTAATTATTCCATCAAAAATTAACGCATAAAGCGGAAGAACCGTGACTTTACGCCGTTTAAAACTTAAACGGTTTAAACCATGAAAGTGATCCGTCGTGCGAGAAAAATTCCTACCTAAGTTCAACCTTAAAAGATGTTAAATCCCAAATCATGCTGATACATCATCAGTAACATAATTATTTAATTTTACAATTTTTGCCACCATTTAGCGGCTCGTTTGCTAGATAAATCAACAGCCATTTAGTTTTGAAGATGAGTTTTTTCTAGAAAAAATCTTGGGCATAAAATTTTGATTATAGCATTTGGCCCATGAAATTGTGTATGATTTTTTAGTGGCAAGGAAGCATGTTAAGAGTATAATTTCTAAGGTGTTAATAGTTAATAATGATTCAAGTAAGTAACAACATTGTCTTTGCAATATTTTTGACAAAAATGTCAATGTGTTCAATGCCGTATTTTTTAACCCCCGGCGCCGACGCAAAAAGAGGGAATTGTGAGTTAGATCGCTATGTGTGTGTCGCTGTCTGTGCGTCTGTTTGTTGCACAGTAGCTCATAAACAGGTGAACCGATTTGAAAGCGGTTTTTTAAACTTTAAACCAGGTCTTTAGACCCGTTTTATCAAAATTGGTTCATCCGGTTGAAAGTTATCAGCAATGCATGTCGGGGGTGGTACATTTTTTTTAATTGTTGTGTAACAAAACATCAAACGAGACGGTAGATATCGTAAAAGCATCCGAAACAACCCCTTAGACAATTAATACTGAAGATTATTCCAATACTATCACTCGCCTCTTAATTTTCAACTCACAATAAGTAGTGTTCACACCGCCAGATGGCGTTAAAATCTCAGAGGGTTCGCCCCTTGCGATTTTCGCTAATTATTTCGTGACGATTCACTGCTTTCAACCGTAAACAATAGTAAACAAGGGCTTGGATCACTCGGGATTATTCGCTACGGTGTAATGTGAGGTATTCGTTTGTCATGAGATGTACAGAGTTATGAATTATTAGGAGTGATTCGGGAATCGCTCGTTAGTGCTTTGCGTCTTTGTTACGTCGGAGTTTCGATTTTGATTTGAGAGCTTAATCAATCTTTGGATGTTTTGTTCGGTGAATCGTGTTTTGAATCTCGTCTTTGTATTATTGTTTCGGAATTGGAATTGGGATTTATTCCTTATTTCTTATTATTTCAGCATTGCTTGAATAGTCTGCTATGGATTTAACATCTCTCTGATGATAATTATTTACATTCATTTCTCGTTTGTATCTCCGATAAAAAAGCGGATGTTATAAGTTTGTCATGTGTATCTGTGTGTCTGTTTGTGGCATCGTAGCTCCTAAAAGATTGGACCAATTTCGTACGTATTTTCGTTTGAAAGCTGATACGTAATCGAAATAGTTCTTAGCTATTTTCATCAAAATTGGTTCAGCACTTTAAAAGTTATAAGCGATGAATTTCAGATTTATTCTATTGTGTCAATCAATCCCATATATTTTACAATTTTCTGTTTCCTTTATTACTAAAGTAACGTGACACTGTCTAGAAGTCCTGTTCAATCAAACAAATTAAGATCCGATCTACATATTTGTTTTTAATAAACAATCCAATAAGTCAGGAACATAATCTCTCAATCCCCTTGTGCTAAACACATCTACGTCACCTTCACGAGATTAAATGTCAAATGGAGAAGGGAGGGAAGAAGGGAAAGATGGAGCAGTTTTAAATCGGAGGGAGAGGTCTCAGAGGGCGAGGCTTAATTGTCCAAGTTTGTGTGTCAAGTAGTGTTTTAATATGATTTTTGTAAAGGGCAGTTTTGGTTTTGTCTTGATTTGTAATTGAAAGAATTGTGATTTGTAATTGAAGTACTCGTAGCCTAGTCGCTACTCAACCGATCAGTGAGGTTAAGCAACGTACACAGAGGCAGGGAACCAGATGAGTGACTAAAGTGGCAATTTATCACGAGCGTTTCCGTGCTTCGGAGGGCACGTTAAGCTGTCGGTCCCGGCTGTTGTCGATTGACTGCAGTCGTTAAAACCAAGTCAGAGGCCATTGTGCGGTTTGAAAACTATGGCACAATGGTAAGCCAAGTTCTCCACACACTTGACTATACCTACACTATAAGAAAGAGAAGATTGTCATTTTTTTGTAAATAATTTTTGGAAGGATTGGTAAGATGTCGCTTTTGTTGTGATTGTTTAAGGGATGGAAAAAATGTAATTTTGCATGGTTGTAAAATGTAACCATTTAATTTGCAAATGGAAAACTTTGGATTTGTTTAGGTAAATGAATAGATTAAGGATTCTCGATTAGTCTTGGTTTACAAATAAGAACTAACAAATCAAACACAATAAGGCATACCTAGATAACAAATTAAACACTTATAAATGTTGCACTAATGATAAGATAAGAAATTCATAAAAATGTTAGTACGTAATGTGCATTTAAGAGAAATCAAATATCAAACTGCATAGATTGAGATATGTTTCAGAACAGTCACTTAAAACATAAGTACTTACTTTAAATATAAAATAAAAATAAGAACAAGTTCAAACATAACTTGTTTTTATTAATTGATTTTATTAATTGTAATTAAATAAAATCAATCAAACTTCAACACTCTTGGTTTTTAAATTGACAGAAGATAACCCATTGATTGCAATCGATCAATTAAATTAATTCCTCGAACTGCACATCCGATCTTATCGATCGACTTTCACTAATTTAATTAATCTGAGCGAAAGTTTTCGAGTATGGGTAGGGAGGACTATTCGATCCGTCAACGCTAGGGTTGGTAGGTATTTCTTCTAAATTTATTTTTAAAACCAATATTCTAATTTAAAAAAATACTTATTAAGGCACTTGGTGCAGGAGTTTTTTTCGGATTATCTCTAACAAAATATTGCGTATCTATACATATACTAATAATAATAATGTAAAGAGGAAGGATTTAATTATTATTTTTGCATTGAATAGGCTCCGAAACTACTGGACCGATTTAAAAATATTTTACAATTAGAATGCTACTTAAATATCATTGAATAACAAAGGCTACATAATTTTCCTGAATTCCCGCAGGAACGAAGTCCCGGGCGGAATGCTAGTCGGAAATAAAAACAAACCACAAAGAAGTACGCAGTAAATGAAAAGTATTGCACACGATTTTGTAATTCGTGCAAATAGAAAAGTTCCGTTTGTAGGAATATTGAGGATTGCCGTGGGACATTCAGGGGAAGCTTCTGGATGATTTTGCATGGCGTAAAGAGGTGATACTGTTTTAAGGTTCCAGTTTACTTAAATTAGTTAATCTTTTAGCTTACCTATTAGTTATTTGCTTCATAAACCTTCACTTATGGATAACAAATGCGAGTATTGGTGAGGAAATATTTATGTTACTTGTTCATGCATAAACGGATTTGATGAACTATCAGAATAACACCTAGGAGACACATAATTTTCCCAAATTTCCATAGGAACAAAGTCCCGGAAAAAAGCCTAGTAATCTTATTTCTGGCTTCTGATTTTGCAATTGTGCACTAAGGCAGCCCTAATCAGATGTATTGTACCCCTTAATAGACTCTGAACTATCGGATGAAACGCATTTATTTCGATTAACGTGTCAAATTGGACCCTAAACTCGGTAGGAAACAATATAATCAGCTACCATTGAACGGACGTATTAAGTATTAACATGTTTGGGTGCGAAGTTTACCAGGTAGGTATTAAAAAAGGTGATGAGGCGTTTTACACTGGACAGGTAAAGGCAGCGAAGAAACGATGCCTTTAACGAACCATTGTGATTTTCGTATTCGATTATTGTGATCGACCATTTATCTTTCGAGCGGTTACTGTAGTAGGGGTTTCGTGTTTTACGGTAGTTCGATAATGACGCATACAGGTACGTTTTTGATATGCGTGAAATCAGTTGCGGATGCGTTGCAAGTTTGTCTATTAGGGAGCAGAAAATCTTTGAAGTTTTTTTTTCTGCTGCAGTAAATTTCGTTTCGCCACTTAATTATAGGTAGAAAACTTGGCAGAAGTAGTGTAGGACGCCCCCCAGCCAGATGGTCAGATGACCTAAAGAAGGTAGCGGGTAATGGTTGGATGCAAAAAGCGGAGGATCGTGCAAAGTGGCACACCTTGGGGGAGGCCTATATTCAGCAGTGGACTGCAATAGAAAACGAGGCCGAGCTCAGTGGGTGGCGTGGTATAGGAGATGCCTGTGTCCAGCAGTGGACTGACTATAATTATGATGATGAACGAAACAATATTAAATATTCCGGTTTTTCATGTGTTTTTATAAAGGGTTTATTTATGTGCTCTGTTCTCGAAATAGCATCTCGAATGAATTGCTAGACATAAAGGTGACTATCTAACCATTTAGGTATCATCACATATGTCTCCACTAACGGGTTTCTATTTGAAACAGTTCACATTCCCTTACTAATGTTTTGCGAGTCCTAACCTTATTAACATTGGGTGTTACTTTATATTTAATTGTATCCCTTCATTGAAAAGATATACAATAATCTTACAGTTGAGTTTTTGTTTTCTGTGTTAGTTATCTTGCTAGAAACCTAGGTCAGAATGTGAGAAGTTATATTGGCGAATTCCCCTCACCAACCTTTCTCCAAGCATGGTAAGGCAACCTCCCTCGCAAATAGGGGAAGCCTGTGTTTCACAGTGGACTAAGGTCCGAATAGTAGGGTAGTGGTAATAATCTAACAGCCCTTTGCACGTGCAAGGAATCCTATCTAGAAAAACGCTAAAAAGACAACAAATCTCAGAGTCTTAAGCCGTTCTGTGTAAGTCATGTGTAATAAAATAGCGTGGAACTGTAAAGGCAATCGTAAAACGTGTAGTTGATGTCGCGTCGTCGTACTAATCCTGATTTAGCGTGCTAGCTGTGACCGAGGCTCGTATGTTATGCGCTAACGCACCGTACACACGGACAGGCGAAAACGTGAACAAAACCTTCAACTTTTAATGGTGTTATTATTATTTTTAAATTTAAAATTAGATAGATGCTTTAGATCACTCTAGATGACTATTTTAACCTTATTAGAAGACTCACATAAAAACCAAGGGAGAAATTCGGTCCTGCGCTTATTATACAAACACATGACAAAAAGATAAAGCTAAAGAGTTTAGGAGGCTAGAGTACATCGCTAAGCCCTGGATTTATTTCCCTATTTTGGAGGTTGTTCCTATTAATTGTTGTTTAATTGGGATTGTGTCTGGTAAAAAAGAACACTTTCGTGGAGACGAGTGAGAATGTACTGAGCTTTGCAAAACGTTTTTATTGACTAGTACTCCAAAATTCATATCTTTTTACCAGACAGTAACAATTACTTAGGAAACCAAAGCAGAACACACTTGATATGTTACAAGATTCTGTAACTTAACCTAGAGGTTCACATTTATGATAAGTGTCAAAGTCATTGATGGTTTAATGATCTTTGAAAAGCTGTAATGATGATGTGGTAGGTATTTTAAGTTGAATGGAAGTTTTGAATCATTTCTAACATGTTAAGTAAAAAATTCTAAGGAAATGAGTTGTAATTCGTAGAAATGATACAAACTCTCAAAAACCAACACAGGCAGATGATTATCACAAGATGCAAAATATGTTGTGCCGAGCTCGTACCGACTGTGTGTCTCGAAAAGCGATATTTTCCTCACAATATTGTGTACGGCTCACTTCATTAAAAATTTTAAAATTCGAGGCTTTATTCGTAAGCTTTGTTCAGTTTGATTTGTGTGTCTGAGCGTGTGAAATACAATACGACATTATGTTTCTATGGACACAATATTTTTACGACTTCTCAACTCTATGGCATTGAGATAAAGAATATTTTTAAGTGTTCATGTTTATGTATTGATGGTCATACGAAACTTTTTATTCAATTTTCAGTGACTTATGTTTGAATTTGGTTATGGTTATTGCATCTACTTATGTTAATGCTGTATGTGTTGATATGTCAATATATTTACTTTTCTCTGTGCATAGATTTATTTCAGCTTAAATATTTTTATTTCTAGTAAATTATCTTTGAGTGTTATCTTCGTGTAACTTTATTGGTTGCATCCTTTCTGTTTTTAACCCCCGACTTAAAAAGAAGGGTACTAGGGTATAAATGTAACGTGTGTATCTATGTATTTGTCTGTCTGTAGAATCGTAGCTCCTAAACAAATGGACATGATTGAGATGGTTGTTAGCTATATTTTTCAAACTTGGTTCAGCTGTTTAAAAGTTATACGCTATGAATGTCAGTGACTTTTATTGTTTGAATATGATGGTACAGCATTTTTAAATTTTGTCCGCAAAAGATTTAAGTCCGTCACTGGCCCACACCTATACATCTCCACCAAGGCGCAGGAAAAAATGAATTTTAAATTTAATAATGAATACTTAATGATTTTTTCAAAATCACTTTTAACAGTAGACAAGTCGTGGTTTCTACCTTAACACTTTCTGATGCGTGCTTTCAATTTAATTAACTTTACAGATGCATACGCAACATAATTAGTCAGTGATACAAATATTACCTCTTTTTTTGTGTAAAAGATTTTTCTCGCTGTTTTGTGTACTTTGTATCTAAACTGTTTTTTATTGTTGCAGATGGGTTCATCAATGGACATGTCCAAATACTCCATCGAAGCTGAGAAATACCGCAGTTACGGCATGTACGCAGACCCATCTCGAGGGTACATTGACTCAGCCACCCTATCCAAAGCATACATGTACATGGACCAGCAACAACAGAGAGCCTACCCTATGGACATCAGCAAGATGTACTCTGAAGCCTCAGCCGCTGCTATGGCTGGCTTGAGTTCCGCTGTCAATTCAGCCCCTTCTAGTCTTTCGCCACGATCACCAACTGATTCACCAGATATGACGCCAAAAAACCAAGACCGAGCTGAAGGTAGTTCTTCTTCAGGGTCAAATCCATCTCCGTCGTTGCCGTATTACCAAGGATCTTCAAGTATACTGATGCCCCAGTATCACGGGCAATACGCCCAAGGGGCCCAGGGTGGTTCAGAGTTTCGGAGGCCCTTAACAGTCATATTTTGACCTGAATAGACCCCGGTTGTTGTCAGTGCCGTTTGATCACGGTTTTGTTTGTGTAAAGATGTACATTTTGAGGCTATGGAGGTGTAGATTTTATGAATTAACGTAGAAAAGGCATGTTTCTATGTGAACATTATATTATGTGTAAGTACATTTTACTTGTTTGAAATCATTTTGTCTGGTGAGTATTGTGTTTTTATCTCAGTTCAGGTTTAATTTAGCCTTTTTATTATAATAATTAAAACGCAACGGCAAAAGGGTAATACCATTACCTCCTACGTTCCCAACTTCTAGTATCACTAGGAACATAATGGGCAGTGGTATATACAATTTTCCGTAACAAAAAAGTCCATTTTCATATTTGCATTAGCAATACAGTGCTGGCATTTGAGTCGAAATTCGGTTTTAACTTTTGTGATTTTTCCAAAAAGCTTTTAATTGAGAAATATTAATTTTCGTCTATCAGTTTTCAAGTAGGTAAATAGTTATAAGTATGCCATAAATTGGCAGTAACATGCGTATGGTTTCAACAGTATTTACTAAGAGGATATGTCTTATTTCTTTAATGTTAATCTTGAATTGTTTTGTTAATACTTGCAATCTTAAAAAGTTCCTTGTTTGATTTTTCTTAATAGTTGTTGTTAATTAATAGTTGCTCTATTTAAAACCGAAAGTAAACATGCTATAATAAATATGTACATGTAAATAAATAGAAGAACCGTTACTAGAAGATAAGATCTAAAACTAAGTACAGGTTACAAGTTATTGTTGAAAAAAAAAGATCTTTATAAGAAATAGGTATGTACCAACTTTTTTGGCAGTTTTTTTTAGAGTAACTTGTAATCTTGGGTGTTCTGGAGTCCAAACATACGATACAACGATATTATTAGCAAATATTCAACTTTTTTGTAAATATAGTTAATTTATATCAATGTATGATAGTAAATTATTAAGTAGTAATAAAGAATAATTAAAATTGTGTATGTACTTAAACATTTAATTCAAAAGCAATTCTCAGTCATGTCAAAAAAAGCATAGAGGCATAAAGTGGCTTTTTAGCGTTCCGTAGTAAAGTACGACCCCTTTGCCGTGTCTGTCTGTCCGCAGTTTTTTTCAAAGACCCTTACAAAGCTGAAATTTTGCATAGTTACATATATTGATAATGCCAATCAAATTGTAAAATAAAATTTAGAAGAAAAACTTTTTTCCCACACACGTAAGGATTTTTTTTTCCACGAATCATTGGATATTTTTTGAAGTGAAAACTTCTTTAGCGGTGTTATGCACTTTTTGGGATGGGTAAAAAATTTTAAACTCACGTCAGGACACGTGACCTGATCAAAAATTCGTAAGTAGAGTAGACCGCAAGGATGTAATATATTATGTTCAAGTTTTCACTTCTGCCGGCACTCCCGGAGACTTTTTTTTTAAATAGTAGAAATAACCTTGCTTTTCAAGTTAACAAGTAAAATGGTCGATCAAGTGATAATGATAATATATATTTTTTTACTACGGAACCCTAGACTGCGCGTGGCCCAGCACGCTCTTGGCTAGTTTTTACAAAAATGTGTGTTACATGATAGGTACTTAAAAATATGCCATACCATAACATTGCATTTATTTTGTTGCCATAGATCTTAATATAACAGAAGATCCCATAATTTGGGTTTAAAAACTAGAATGAAACATAAACAAGTATCTGAATTATTATCAGTACTTAAGTAGGCGGTGATATTTATTTGCCTTCAAATGCATTTAAAATCGTCACTAGAAAATCTGTATTTAGGAATATATTACCTTATTACTATATGGATTTATTCATCAACATTCGCTTTATTTCAGGTTAGCGATATACAGGGAGATAAAAAACCTAGCTATATTCAAAATCCTAAAACAGTATTACTCAAAGAACACATTTATGAAAAAAAAATTAAATTTTTTTTCAATGGGAATAGTTCATTTTTTGCCTAAACGTAGACATTACTCCTACACCAGGCACGCGAGGTGAGCGGGTAGCGCTCGAGAGGTGCACCCAAGTTATGTCTTCGTTTAGGAATTAAAAACTTCCCACCGAAAAAAATAAAATAAAAGTGTTCTGTAAGTGATACTGGTTCAGGATTTTGATTATAGCTAGGAGGTTTTTTTTCACCCTGTATAGCCAAAAAACTATTTTTTTTCATATAAAAATTTGGCGACATTTTAGGAGGACATTCTCCGCATGAAACAACTTTGGAACCAAGGTAAAATTCCCATACAAAGTTAAGTAAGCTGATTGCACAAAATGTATGGAAAGGCGAACTTTTTTTAATATTTCGTCCTAGGTTCCTTGGTGAAAGTTGTTCAGTTTCGTAGACATCCTTAATTTTCCTAAACTAATTAAAAGTTACCCAACATGGCTAACTTTTTATTGGCTGGGAACCAGTTCGACAGGTAAAGTTGGGCCAGTCTAAAAAAAATTATATGGTTCGCCCTGTATTTTGGTGTCGTTTCGACAGATGTGCCGATTTTTTCAAGTGGCGAACGGGTACTAGTATTATTTTAATTCATCGAAAACTAAGTATGTAAAGAAAAAGTGAACCGACACATCAACGAGGGTATTATTAAAGCTCTACCTACCCTGTAGAATAATCTTGCGAGTTTTGTTGTAACCTATTTAAGTAACTAAATGTTGTAACTGTATTAAAAAGTTGTAAAGAAGATGTATTGTAAAGTGAATTTGACAAAAACATTTGTCTTCATTTAAATATGATAAAAATTAATTAATAAAAAACACAAAATCCAATTTATTTTGTTTTATTTAAAAGTTTTTAGAAACGATCTGGCATTTTTAACCTTACTGGTATTTTTTTTTAAATTAAAATAAGTTTAAATGTTTGTGACAACTTTTTACTTGAACAAGGTGTCAAAAAAACTTTTTAAAAACGATAATAAAACGAACTAAAAAATTAAAAAGAGCCTGAACCCGATGGGGTTGTGTTGTTTTATTGCCGAGTTCCTATGGCAACCTTCCAGCTCCACCATCAGCAGCTCTAGCACGATAACAACAAACTCGCGCTCGGCTCACGCTGAAACTTCACTTTGATTGCGCGAGGGTCCCGCGCAAAGGCTTGCTCGCCCTATGGCATTGTCACTTTTGACATTTTGACATAGGACCGCGGTGTTGTCGCGGCGCTGTCACTATCGTATCTACTTGGCCTGCAGATCAGCTCCATGTCATTATAATATTGAATTGTCACGCGATATACATAATATGCATGCAAAATTTCAGCTCAATCGGAAACTGGGAAGTGGATTAAATTCAACTTGCAAGATTTCATTACAGACACCGAGGCAGGTGAAAGTAAAATAAAAGATTGTAAAAAGCTTGTAATAAAAAGGAATTCATTTTTTTCCTAAATAAATTTTAAATTTTTCTACCTACTTTAGAGATTTCTGTTATTAAAAAGATTTTATAATATCAATATTTTGGATGCCTTTAAAAAAATTACTTTCTTAACATACAACCAGTTGCTGAAACGTCCATTAAAGTTAAAGATTTATTAAATGTAATGGCGTACTTGTTAACGCCAGAGAAAGTGACAGGGTATATATTTAAAGAATCGTTAGCTTTGACGGAAGTTTTTGCAACAAATTTTTACGGAAAGAAAAATATTCGGCGCGAATGAGACTTGAACCCACGACCCCAGGATCAGATCTCCTGGTGCTCTAACCAACTGAGCCATCGTGCCTTCAGGTCAAGCGGAAAAATTTCTCATTCGTTTACTAAGCACTACGTTGTGCTAGTTTTTGCAACTGTAAGGCAATCAGCAGCTGATCGCATTGTCGTATTGAGAGGTAAATTTTTATTTTTCTTATTTTGACCTATGCTCCTTAGGGAAAGTTGTTCAGTTTATTCACATCCTCAATTTTTGCTATTCATTTGAAGTCACCCCATTTAACTTTAATAACGAAATTGAACAGTTGCATAAAAGTGGTTAAGTACTTAAAATAGTTCAAACATAATATTAAACCGACATACTTTGTAACTATTGATATTTCCATTTGTTTTTTATCAAAACATGCGCAGGATAGATATCATTGGGGTACTGTACTGCAATGATTTGGCACAAAGTAAACGCCCGGCCGCCTTTTGTGTAGAAAATACGCTGAAATAACATAAACAATTACACCGCCCTCCGTGCGAGATAGGTAAGGTTATACAGTGTGTTAGTTTAGAAATTATGATTATAAAATACAGTTTTAAGTTAATTTGATTTTAAGAGATTATGCAATTGTCACAAGTTTAAAAAAAAATTGACACGTTTTTAAAACCGAGCGCAGTGAATTGATACTGGTATCAAAACTGGCAAACACCACTAACAAAAAAAATAAGAAGTGTGATTTGAAAAAAGGATCCACCTGATTTCCTTTTGATTTTAAGCTGAAAGTTGATTTTATTTTGAATTTCTTAAAATCAAATTAAGTATTCAAAGTTTGTGTGACACAAAGTGTGTTTCACCATTACTTACTATGCAAAATAATTAATTAAAATTTATATTAAATATAAATTACATAAAATTTAGAATTTCAAACTATGTGCTACAGATATGTTATGTTAAAATAAATTACCAACAAACAGGATCATCCTGTAGACGGTACAACACCTCCCCCACTATGCTTTATTACGACAAAACGAATGAAAATAAATAATCAAGCCGTCGGATGCAGACCGCGATTGTTTTCACAATAAACACAATCTGGACTAATAAAACACCATGTATATTGAGTGCCCCGGTGAATGTGACGTCATTAATGATAATGCGGGTATCTTGAATTTTTAAAATGTTTTTTTTTGCAATTTTGTTTAAATAATACTTGATAAATTGTTAGGGGCTTTTTAATAATAGGTTCAAGGATTCTATGCTGAATTTGAAACTCGAATCTTCACTATAAACGAATAGTCTTTATTGCTTGAATATATTATTTGTTCCGCCGTTTCCGAGATTCCCGGTTGCCGAAACCCCGGAAAAACTTGCGGGAGTGTTGATTCGTTTTATTTATTTTATTTAATAATATTTTAATGTATGTTAGTCTAAGGTATTTATCAATGAGCCTAGATGCCTGATAATAAATGATTTTATTATTATTATTGCAATTAAAAGAAAACGCATGATACAGGCTTATTTGGAATTAGAATATAATCTTGTAAGGGGGCAAATAACAGTACACGTCATTTGCAACACCTTTGTAAGGAAATTCACATACGCCAGTCATATTTAACACGAGAAATGTCTAAACCAACAAATTAACGGCTAATTCTGATTTTAATATAATAATATGTTGTTAGGACCACTAACAGTATTGTATATCCAAGTTTGCAGCTTTGACCTGTGCTAACTCTGCAGCACTCGAAAAACCGCGAAATTTTCGCACTTTTTTTAGTATTCTCAATATAAAATATAAAATTAAAATTTATACGTTTTTAAAGTAGAACAAAATTGCGAGAACCAGCTCTGTACTAATCGAGAAAGTACAAAAATAATATTTTTTCCAAAAAAGTGAAATTTTAAAAAAGCTGATGAGACCAGGTTGCTGTCAAATCTCAAACGAACAATATGTTTCGTTTCACGCAATATTTTTAACCGAAAAAAGTGCCAAAATTTTGTGATTTCCCTAGTAATTTACCTGAAATCTCAGGAAATTAGCACAGGTCTTTCGAAGCTGCAAACTTGGATATACGATACTGGTAGTGGTCCTAACAACATATAAAAAATCAGAACTAGCCGTTTGTTTGTTAGTTTAATATTCGATATGACTGGCGTAAAAAGCAAAAGTAAACATTGAAATATTTGAATTAGTGCTTTGTTATAAGTATGGGTTATCAGATGATCGTTTCTTGCGATGCCCTACCTACCCCGATAAGGAATAGCTTGAGTAAATTTATGAATGGATTCTTTTCTTCTCCGGTTCATGAGGTAACCCCACTTGACCAGAAACTAAAAGTCAATTTTCGCCACGCACTGACCGCCCGCCATTTTCATTGTCACATTTGACAGTGACCTGTCAACTGTCAAACGCCACGTGTCGGCGTGTGCGAGTTTAAAATGTTATCAGAGTTTTGACAGCATCCTGTCAAAACCAAAGGGTGTTTTGAGCTGTGGGTGACAGTGTGTGATAGTGATTTTGGTTAACGATAATAATTGTTGTTACCAATTTTACTTTTGGCCTCAACTTTTAATAATAATAATAATAAACGCTACACACTCAAAGGCCCACACTAAGGTTTTCCCTTGTGTCTTGGGTCCCATGGAACACACATAAAGACAGACACAAACACCCATGACCCGAGAACAAATATCTGCTTTTTACACAAATATTTGCCCCGGCTAGGAATCGAACCCAGGACCCGCCAATCAAGAGACAGCGCCGCTACCACTCGACCAAACCGGCCGTCGGCCAGTGTTCACGTTGAACAAAAAATTTTAAACAACAGAAAGTCAGATATATTAAATAACAATTTTACAATAAAACACCAAAAGCGCCAGACGTTTCGTTTTATTTTTCATGTTTTCGATCGTCTTGTTATAATATAATTATATCTTACAAAACAGTAATAAAATACGTAATCCTAAACTTAATTTTTATAAAAAAAAATAAGTTCTTAAATTCTAAATTCGCTGATCGCACGTCCTATTTACAAGTTAAATAACTGTTATTTATTAGTTTAAATTTAGGATTACATATTTAAATTACTGTTTTGTTATAATGTCAGATGTGGCGCCTACAGTAGTTTTAACACCACATGATATTCTACCTACCGAAACTCAGGTATGGATGGATGGATTTAAAATTAAATATACACACGACAGCACATCACGCTATACTTTTGGCTATAATATTATATATATATATATGTATACTTATATATTTGTTTATTTGTATTATTTATATATATATAATTTTATGCACCACCAACTACTTCATACCTTACTGCTGTCCTACCCTAAGGTTGCCTGGAAGAAATTGCTACCTAGCAATAAGGCCGCCTTGTTGTACACTATGTTTTATGTTCTGTTAATTGTATTGTATGTCTTTGTGTGCAAATAAAGTATATTGTATTGTATAATAGTTGTTAACCTTGACGTTGCCATTATCTTCATCGCAATAGCGCCGGCTTTCGTAGTGCAAATGTGTGAAGAACCCTGCCGTAGTTGGTCGAAGCAACCAAAACAACAAATATAATGCCCTAATCAAATAAATCTCATTGCTACTCTTCCCAATCTTCTTTTAAATATATAAAAGGAGAAACTGACTGACATATCAACGCACAGCCTAAACGGCTAAACGTAGGCACTTGAAATTTGGAAGGGTAGTAGCTTAGGTACCGTAGAGGTGCACTAAGAAAGGATTCCCGAAATTCCCACGGAAACGGGAATTAGCGGGAAAATCCTTTTGTATGAAAAATCTAAACCGCTTAAGTTAGACGCTTGAAATTTGGCATGCAGGTACCTTAGTAAACTTTAAGCTTAGTTGCAACATGATATTGCAAAATTCCCACGGGAACGGGAGTTAGCGGGAAAAAAAAATTGTATGTAAAAATCTAAATAAACACGCAAACGAAGTTGCGGGCATCAGCTAGTTTCTTTTAACCAGCAAACTATACGCCACAAAACAGAGTCAATAAATTACCTATCAGAAACTTCAAACCTACGTAGTGAGTTTCCAAAGAGTTTCTGGAAAACACATAAGTTTTTCCCCAGAACACATAAGTTTTCCCGAAAACACATAATTTACCGGAGCTGTCACTTAGTGAGACATGCATTGTCGAGGAGGGACCCTGTTTATGTATGAAAAACACCTTTTGTCCTCACCCTCACGGGACTTTAAAAATAGAGCTGTGAATAGTATAGTCCAACTTTTAATACCGATTTTTAAACTGAGGTTTATTTTATTTTATTCAAGAGATAAAACAGCAATACTATTATTTTATATAGAATAAACCGCAATAATATACAAGTATGTAACTTATCTTAATAACAAAAACTATGATTTTCCACCTTGTTTTCGTTTTCCACATTGAAAATATAAAAGCTTTAACAGACTACAATCTGCATTCACAAACAATCTAAATATTTGATTTTATACTTACAGAATTAACTTAAAATCTTCTTCTAGTAAGCAGAATCTTAATAAATCATAAATTGCAAGTCCTGATTCACTGACTCATCAACGCTTAGCCCAAACCCTTGTACCAAAAAAACAGTGGTCCAAAGTTTTTTTTTTGTAACGTAGGCTAAGAATTAGGAAGGATTTTACGAGATTCCTATGGGAACGAAGCCCGGGCATCCTCTAGTCTGTAGATAAGATTCTATGGCCTAACTTTCTTATTTATATTTTTTTGGCACACATTAAAAAACCCACATAAGTTCTTCTGCCTACCCCGTTAGGGATACAGGCGTGAGCGTATGTATGTGTTTGTGTGTATAAGTTTTTCGACATAATTTTGAAAACATTTTTACATTTTTAGGGTTCCGTAGTAATCTACGAACACTTATAGTTTCGCCATGTCCGTCTGTCCGTCTGTCCGTCTGTCCGTCTGTCCGTCTGTCCGACTGTCCGTCTGTCCGTCTGTCCGTCTGTCCGCAGGTTTCCTAAGAAACCCTTGGTACTACAGAGCTGAAACTTAGCATGATTATACATATGAATCACGCCGACAGAACTGTAGAGTAAAATCTTGGAAAAAAATTTTTTTTCGGTTGTCTCCCATAGACGTGAAAGGGCGATGAATTTTTTTTTTCTCGCCAATATCATTGAATGGGGTGTCGTAGGATAGCATTTTAAAAGATAAAAGGGGTTTACTAAGAACGTTTTTCGATTCAGCACTCCGTTTGCGAAATATAAATTTTTAAAGTGAAAATTTTTGTCAAACACAAGTGTCCCCCCCCCTATACCTGCTAAACGGTTGTTTCTAAAAATGTGAAAAAATTCACGTTGGTAGAATATACAACGAAATTTAAAGGAAAACTATCACACATAACTTGGTCCTTCAAGTTTGCGAGTAATAGTCGACCAATTGCCAAACACTTAACTATGACAATATGCTTGTAGAATTAAGAAGCCAGCTGCATATTTGAACCATGCTGCTACGGAACCCTACAATGCGCGTGGCTCGACACGCTCTTGGCCGGTTTTATATTAGTTATAGACAGCGATGTTGTTGTTGCAATTTCTCGGACTAAACAAAGCTTTTAAAAATACGACTCTAAAATTTACTGTAATAAATAATGCGTACGCGAAATCCATCTAACAAATCAAATTTTACTGTTCTTTGAATGGATTCACAAAGGTTGCACTAACTGTAGAGGCAAATAGACTGTAGGATTATTTACGTTTTGTAGTTGTATTAATTTACGTGTTGTATATTGCTCACTATCGCATTGGGGTACATCTTGTAAGTGTAAGTTTTGAAAAAAAAAATTGTTGTAAATACAATACAATACAAATATACTTTATTGCACACCAACATTACAGGACATGATACAGAGTAAAAGTTACATTATGAACAGTAATAAAGTTAGGATACAAAAGGCGGCCCCATTGCTAAGAAGCAATATCTTATCGGCAACCTTTGGGTATGGAGAAGATGATATTACACCATATAATCTACTATATAAAAATAAGTCGGGTTTTCCTTCCTGACGCTTTAACTCCAGAACGCACGAATCGATTTCCACGGTTTTGCATTCGTTGGAAAGGTCTCGGACTCCGTGAGGTTTATAGGATACTTTTTATTTTTACAAAAAATTAGGACGCGGGCGGAAAGCTAGTGTAGGTATACAACTTTGTTTTAAACATAATTACTTAAATTCCGAAAAACTGTTTGTTTAAATCCCGCACCCCTCTATTTACAGTCCCTCCGTCACTCCTTAAAGATTACCCCTCTTCAATTGTTGATATTGATTATGAAAGATATTATTTGCTATTGACGTTTGTTTTTTTGTTCTTTGCAGGAAGAAATGGGGCTTTCTTGCCTTTTGTCGAGTCTCCGTTTTGTTTGTTTGAGTTTCAAATTGTATTTTGTGAGACTGCGAGTAATTTTCTTATTATTAACCCCGACCAAAAAGAGGCGTGTTATAAGTTGGACGTGTGTAGGTGTGTCTGTGTATCTGTCTGTGGCATTGTAGCTCCTAAACGAATGGATTTTTTTTAAGAATTTCATAAAGGTTCCTTGGGCAAAGTTATTTAGTTTCATGGACAGAATCACTTCCTAAAGTTTTGTTTACTAATTTAAGTCACCCCCGTATAAAGTCAAAGTCAAAAATAGCTTTATTTCATTCAAGCATTCCGCTTGGGACTTCGTTCCCGTGGGGATTTGGAAAAATTATGTAGCCTATGTCCATCGGCAATAATGTAGCTTTCTAATGGTGAAAGAATTTTTCAAATCGGTCCATTAGTTTCGGAACCTATTCAATTCAAATAAGCAAACAATCAAATCTTTCCTCTTTATAATATGTATATAGAAAACATTCAGAATGTTAGGTACTTAGAATCAAAGTAGTGAATTACTATAGCATTTTTAACTTTGAGCCTAACAGCATACCCATAAATAAACCATACTTCCACGCTAGACTGAGTGTGAAAGAAAAACTTTAAATTTACCAGCTGCCAACTCTTCCCAAACATACTGTAAAAGTCAGAAAAAAGGGACACGAGGGTTTTGCTGTGTAGTGGGCAAAAGGCGGACAACCTCTCACTATTGCACATCAAATGTGGCATCAAGTAGTTTTAAAACTACTGATGCTCTGCCTACCCCTCATGGGATTACAGGCGTGAGCGTATGTATGTATGTGTATAAATAAACAAAATTTTCGTCAACTTATTCAGTTCATAAGGAAATCCAAGACGCCAGACACTACGTATTCATTGAATAATTCAAATCCCAAAACTACAGCAAACAATGGTCTATCTCTAAGTAAATTAGATTCACGTATCGCGTAGGGACAGACAGAGAGACGCCCGTCCTATTATTATGTATAGAGATGCTATCTGACGCGTGCTCGAGGTATCATGTTTAATTGTATGAGGAATTATTTTTAAGAGATCCTAGCTCGCTGATCTCTACCGATTAAAGAGGTTAAGCAACGTATACAGAGGCAGGAAACCTGATGGGTTACCAAAGTGAACTATATTCATTTTTAACCGTGTGGTGATCGGTTGAGAATAACACCACCCCATCTCTTTCCGTGGGTGTCGTAAGAGGCGACTAAGGCAACATAAATGAGACCTGCCTCCTAGTAATCCATCCCAGGCAACGACACTTCATTTTTGTCTGAATCTGAGGTGTCGTCCTATGGTCTCATGCGGTGTGGTAGGCTCTGTAAAGGGCCGTCTGGTTCGCGACCACCCTCCTGCCGAAGTCCGACGCTAAACAGCTTGCTGTGTTCCGTCGGTGCGTGGGAGTACCAGTGCCTTTATAGGCATTTTCTGGGTTAACTCGCTCCATCGTCGACCTCATCTTTGACCTTACGGTCAAGATTGAGGTCAAGAGTTAACCCATCTTATAATAAATAAATAAAATAAATAAAAGTGGCATTTTTCACGAGCGTTTCTTCAAACGTGGTTCTGAACCACAGGTGCTCTGCCTATCATGTATATGTATATGGGATAACAGGCGTATATATTTACCTATGTATGTTTTCCATTGACAGTTTATGTTGGTCTCGGCTATTGTTGATTGTTTACAGTTGTTAAAACCAAGTCAGAGGCCATTTGTTCTCACGCATCCCAGTCTTAAAGATGACTTTTTCTAAAAAGATTGCCTTCATTTGCACGATCTTGGGGTTATTATCCCCCAGATTATACACGGTGTTATATATTTATTTATTTATAGGCGAACCAAAACACATAACATACTCGTATGTGTTTCATAATATAAATCGATTAACTAGGTTATAATTTTATATGCATGCCCATTATAGGTAAGCTCATCATTGACCTGTAACAGTACTTATGCTAAAAAATAATAGTAATTTACAATTAAAAATAACAAATACAAATAAAAGTATAAAAAATATTACAATTGACAAACTAGCCAATGTATTTCAGCAATTTATGCTTAAATACTTTTAAGGAGTCATTATTATTATTATTATTTAACTCTTTATTTGCACACACATAAATATAAACAGATAAAAACAAACAAAAACAAGAAAGTGTACAGAAGGGCGGCCTTATTGCTAAAAAGCAATCTCTTCCAGGTAACCTTGGGGTAGAGGAGAAATAATGAGAAGGTAAAACAGAAGCGGGTGGTGCAAATATTAATGATTAAAAAAAATAAAAAAATAAATAAAAATAAAAACTTAGTAACTATTTAAAATACGTAGAAATAGAAATCAAATATAAGTATATAAAATAAATAGAAGTATAAACCTACCTATAACAATAAATATATATATTTATTGTTATAGGTAGGTTTATACTTCTATTTATTTTATATATAGAAGTATATACCTACCTAGAGTCATTAATTTGTAAGCTGAGAAAGTAACACAAGTCTGATTCATCCATCCGTCTTCTTAGCTTGCAGTCCCTGTTGGGATAGGCAGAGCATTACATGGTTCTAAAAACCACTTGATGCCTCTCTCCTGCATAAGCGCTTAGTCCCCTATCTCATTCGGGGTAAGCTTGACTATGATCCAAGATTTGACTGATCAAGTCATTACAGTGGAGCGGCTGCCATCTGACCTCTGTGACCCTATTAACAGGGGAACCTGATTGGATCAGATCGATCTTCTAAATGTGTACTTAATGCGTTTGATGATTTAAAAAAAAACAAAGGTTTTTTTTATTTTATTATAAAGATATTAGCATCCACAGACTTGATGTCCGTGCCCTTGTCTAGATTAAGTGTTTTATTGTTAATACTTGCTTTTTCTTTTAAAAATATTTTACTATACTTTTCATAGTAGTTTACAGTAGATAAATAGCTATAATAAAGATATATATTTATATATTACATAATGTATTTTTCTAAACCAGTGACGGTTCCCCGCTGTTGCATCCAGACCTCAAAGCATCCATGACGGCTCTGTCTCGACTTTTGATCGCCAAAACAAAGGTTGCTTCTTCCCAGTCCTATCTCAACAGACAGAGACGCAAACAACGATCTAGTTTATTGAATGTATTTTAAAAGATTATCAAATTGAAATGGTATCACTATTTTATATAACAATAGCATAATGTACAATGAGATGTGGGTGTATCAAATGTATAATCAAATTATCTATTTAGGTGTGGTCATAATAAGTAGAATGGATTCTAACGGGGGTAACGGGGTAACATTATTTAGTTAGTAAAAGTTCGAGGGGTGATTTCTCCATGTAACTAAACAACTTTCCCCAAGGAACCTATATGAGATTCTTAAAAAAAATTGAACTTTCCAAGCAAAGGTATAACAGCAGATTGCACAAATATTTGGACAACATTTTTTTTTCAGATTTTGAACTACTCTTTGCAGAAAGTAGTTTGGTTTCGTGGAATGGTTCACATCCTTAATAAATTAATAGACTCTTTATTTGGGGGTACAAGACAAACAAATAGCATAAACACAGCAATAATCGCACAAACAGCAACAAAAAAAACACAATCAGCACATATTGCACAGAGATAAAGTAAATAAATGAAAAACAAGCATTTGATGATCCGTATGATATCGAGTTTAGTAGATAGATATGAGGGACTTGTCTCTTTTTATGGAGGGAACAACAAGTCAAACACATAACCCTACTTCTTTTGGGCTTAAATTATAATATTATTTTACAAAATGACATTATATTATTTTACAAAAATGAAGGATCGAAAACAGTCCATTAAACTGAACAAATTTCTCTAAGGAATCCTCCTTAAGTTTCGTTACCTATCTAATTTAGTTACCTCATACAGGGTATTTTTTTTATCGCCATTCAAATTTTTCTTACGGTGTCAGTAACGTTGATAGAACGTAAATAAGGAGGAAAAAAGTTTCATTTTTCCAAAATCTTCAGATTTCGATACCCTTTTTTAACGTCTTAGAGGATGAATTTCGTAAAACGCAGAAACACGGGTGTCACAAATTGTGTTGAAGAGTACCAAGTTTCAAGTCAATTGGACGATGACGTTTTTTTTTTGCATACAAAAACTTGAATTATTTTCATGCTTCAGACGATCTAGCTTGAAATATTTATATGAAAAGTAGAAACAAAAAAATACGGGTCTGTTAATTTTTTATAAAGCTTACGTATAAAAAATTTGAATGGTGATAAAAAAAATCTTCTTGTATGTAAAATATTTGTAGAACACATAGGAATTTGAGTATCATTATGTTATACAATCCTTTATCACACAAAATAAACTAATTCTTTGCGCAAGAACAAACACAACACAAGTACTTACACATATTCACTTCACTCCACACTAAAGCTCCTGTGAAGATATGTACCAAACAAAGTACAAGGGAATTTTCCTGCATAAAACTTCTTGTATCTTAACAATAAGGACCAGTTTCCTTTGAAAAGGTTTTCGTATTTGAGCGACATTCTCATATTGTTAAGTGCTACAAATGCTTTGTCAGTTTCGTGATATTATATGAGTTTGATGTATGATTTCAAGGAACACGGCTACAGAGATTTGCTAGATTGGACAAATTTCTTCCTATCCTTCTTCTTCCTATCCTTCTATCCTTTTTAACGGTGAAGGGAAACATCGTGAGGAAATCCGTCTGTCCAAGAAAATTCATTTTCGAAAGACGAGCGGTCCACCAACCCGCATTGGGCCAGCGTGGTGGACTATGGCCTAAATCCCCTTCGTGTTTCGAAGGGAGGCCCATGCCCCTCGGTGGGGACGTATATGGGCTCATGACGAACAATTTTAAGAAAGTTACATAATTATTGTTGGAGCCTTCTGTTAAGCATGTGGTATGTATCGGAAGACTCTCCTCTTCCCCATTGATCTTATTAATAAAATAAAATAAAAATTGACAATTAAATGATGTCTTTTCCAGCGTTCGATAAACATCCACGTAACATCATATTGAATTGTATGCCGCTTGTCCTCCGCACCAAAAGCGCGTATCTGTAATAGCAGCTTTATTCAATTGTGCCTCCATTATACATAGCATTGTTTATATTTAACAATAGGACAAAACGTGATGTGTGCTGTGTAGCCTAGTCTAAAGTTATACATGCGTTGCGTAATCAATGTTTTAAGGGAACAGTTTTACGTAATCAAAAGGGTCTTCTAACTTTTACACTAAAAATGTAGTATCACCCCCGATATTCATCTAAATCTATCTTTAAATATATAAAAGGAGAAACTGACTGACTGACTGACTGACTGACTGACTGACATATCAACGCACAGCCTAAACGGCTAAACGTAGCCACTTGAAATTTGGAAGGGACGTAGCTTAGGTACCGCAAAGGTGCACTAAGAAAGAAATTCCCGAAATTCCCACGGGAACGGGAATTAACGGGAAAATCCTTTTGTATGAAAAATCTAAACCGCTTAAGTTAGACGCTTGAAATTTGGCATGCAGGTATCTTAGTAAACTTAAAGCTTAGTTGCAACAGGATATTGCAAAATTCCCACGGGAACGGGAGTTAGCGGGAAAAAACTTTTGTATGTAAAAATCTAAATCACGTAAGATAGATTTTCAATCTGTGTACTCTGTACAAAAAAAATTAATACGCAAACCAAGTTGCGGGCATCATAGCTTATAACTTTTAAACGACTGAATAAAATTTTATAAAATACTAGCTGTCCGCCCGCGACCTCGTTCCCGGTGGATTTCTTTTTTTTTGTGAATCTAAACCATCCTCGATCCCCCCCGAACACACACAAAAAATTTCATTAAAATCGGTCAAGCCGTTTAGGAGGAGTTCAGTGACATACACACGCACAGAAGAAATATATATATTAAGATAGGTACCTAGCTAAGAAGCATCTCAATAATGTGATGCTTTAACAAAAAACGTAGTAAAGACATAGCTGAAAACCAGCGTTGGGGCCTCGACTTCAACACATGCTGAGCTGTGTCCTGTTTGACATCGCACTACACCACAATCCACTATTTATATTATACGTTGTTTTGTATGTATGTATGTATGTATGTATGTAAACTCTTTATTGCAAACTCTTATAGACTAATACAAAAGATATATAGATGTGCAAAGGCGGACTTATCCCTGAAGGGGTCTCTTGTGTTTGTCGTTTTCTGTGTGTGTTCTTGTCCTGTGTTATATATTTAATTTTATTGTATTTGTGTTGTAGTGGTTTATGTGAAATAAATGTCTTAAATCTGAATTTGAATCTGAAATCGGTCCTTTCCTTTAGTACTTACAATGCCACAGCCAGACACGTAGAAATACAGATACCTACACAGCACTCTTTAAATTTATAATATCTCTCTTTTTTTAATGCGTACTGCTAAGGAATGGATTCTCCTGGGTGAAAAGGCAGCAAAGGTCATTTTTAACCTCCGACTATGAACAAAATACAATTTGTTAATTAATATCATAAATATATTCTATTCTAAGTGATAAATCATAATCATCATGACGAAAAAAAGCGCTTAGTACAGATCCACAGGATCCCAACAAGGTAAGGATCTAACCTTGCAGCACGTCTGGACGTCAGCTAAAGGAAGCTCATGCAATTCTTGAGCACATAAAAAATAATAATTAAAAACTTAGCTTCTATTTAAAAGGTTTTTTCCTGTTCTTCTTAGAAAAAATCTTTCATTTGACACTCATATCATGGGAATGTAAAATAAAATAGCTAGTCGAAATTTTGGGCGTGCCGCCATATTGAATTAGAAAGACGTCACATTAGCTAACCATGCATTGTCATCCAAACTAAAAAGGAGAATGGGCGCTTTTGTATGGACTCCGTCCCCAGTGATGAATCGTGTTGTATCAACTTATGATATATGGTATTTAAAAGGTCTTAAAAATAGCTTCATTTTATTATATTACACCATCAATGTAACTCGTGCAGGGAAGAAACTATAAGACGATATATTTTTTATTTTTTTAAAATATTTTTTAGCTTTAGTGTTGTTTTTTCGAATGAATATAAGGCATAGCGCGTATTTTCTAACTTTATATGTATTTCATAAAGTACTCCGCGTCAGGAAAGAAACTATAAGACGATATATTTTTAATTATTAAATATTTTTTTAGTTTTAGTGTGGTTTTTTTGAATGAATATAAGGCATTGCGCGTATTTTCTAACTTTATATGCATTTCATACAGTACTCTCCGTCGGGGAAGAAACTATCAGACGATATATTTTTTGTAATTAAATATTTTTTTAGCTTTAGTGTTGTTTTTTTGAATGAATATAAGGCATTGCGCTTATTTTATAACTTTATATGCATTTCATACAGTACTCGTCAGGGAAGAAACTATAAGACGATTTTTTTATATTTTTTTAGCATTAGTGTCGTTTTTTCGAATAAATATAAGGCATTGCGCGTATTTCTAACTTTATATGCATTTTATACAGTACTCTCCGCCAGGGAAGAAACTATAAGACGATATATTTTTTAATTTTTTAATATTTTTTTAGCTTTAGTGTTGTTGTTTCGAAAGAATATAAGGCATGGCGCGTATTTTCTAAGTTTATATGCATTTCATACAGTACTCTCCGTGTTGCGCTTTTACTTCCATACCTGCAGTTATCCAATGATTCAAGAAAACATACTTTGGAAGTTACGCTATCACTAAAAATGAAATAATAAGAGTCATATTTCCTCCCTTGAACATGTTTCTTTGTAAATGTAAGTCAGTAATAAAATATTGTCAAACGTTAAAACAACACTCCATCCAATAATCATATAAATAAAAATATATAATATCGGTATTCACATTTTTATTAGGCACTAAGAACAACCATTGACTCACCTGGAGATGACACACTGTTTTATGAGTATGCTTATTCAGTTTTAAAAGCCAAGTTATAAGAGGACGTCCAATAATAATTTCACATTCCGCTTAATTATTATCTTTTCAGTTGATAAATTATCGGTATTTACATTTTATTTTTTATGATTATGTACGGTATTTTATTAGGCAGCAAGAATAATAATTAACCCACATTGATATAGCCTGGAGAGGATATGACACAAGCCTGTTAAAGGTTTAGTCATTAGAGTTTCCTGCGTAAGTAGGTATGCAGGTATAGAAGTAAAAGCGCAACACGGAGAGTACTGTATGAAATGCATATGAAGTTAGAAAATACGTGCCATGCCTTATATTCATTCAAAAAAACAACACTAAAGCTAAAAAAAATATAAAAAAATTAAAAAATATATCATCTTATAGTTTCTTCCCTGGCGAAGAGTACTGTATGAAATGCATATAAAGTTAGAAATACGCGCAATGCCTTATATTTATTCAAAAAAAAACGACACTAAAGCTAAAAAATAAAATAAAAAATATCGTCTTATATTTTCTTCCCTGACGGAGAGTACTGTATGAAATGCATATAAAGTTAGAAAATACGCGCAATGCCTTATATTCATTCAAAAAATAGTGTCATTTTTTCGAATAAATATAAAGCATTGCGTGTATTTCTAACTTTATATGCATTTCATGCAGTACTCTCCGTGTTGCGCTTTTACTTCCATACCTGCAGTTATCCAATGATTCAAGAAAATATACTTTGGAAGTTGCGCTATCACAAAAAATGAAATAATAAGAGTCATATTTCCTCCCTTGAACATGTTTCTCTGTAAATGTAAGTCAATAATAAAAAAAAATATATTGTCAAACGTTAAAATAACACTCCATCCAATAATCATATAAATAAAAATATATAATATCGGTATTCACATTTTTATTAGGCACTAAGAACAACCATTGACTCACCTGGAGATGACACACTGTTTTATGAGTATGCTTATTCAGTTTTAAAAGCCAAGTTATAAGAGGACGTCCAATAATAATTTCACATTCCGCTTAATTATTATCTTTTCAGTTCATATATTATCGGTATTTACATTTTATTTTTTATGATTATGTACGGTATTTTATTAGGCAGCAAGAATAATAATTAACCCACATTGATATAGCCTGGAGAGGATATGACACAAGCCTGTTAAAGGTTTAGTCATTAGAGTTTCCTGCGTAAGTAGGTATGCAGGTATAGAAGTAAAAGCGCAACACGGAGAGTACTGTATGAAATGCATATGAAGTTAGAAAATACGTGCCATGCCTTATATTCATTCAAAAAAACAACACTAAAGCTAAAAAAAATATAAAAAAATTAAAAAATATATCATCTTATAGTTTCTTCCCTGGCGAAGAGTACTGTATGAAATGCATATAAAGTTAGAAATACGCGCAATGCCTTATATTTATTCAAAAAAAAACGACACTAAAGCTAAAAAATAAAATAAAAAATATCGTCTTATATTTTCTTCCCTGACGGAGAGTACTGTATGAAATGCATATAAAGTTAGAAAATACGCGCAATGCCTTATATTCATTCAAAAAATAGTGTCATTTTTTCGAATAAATATAAAGCATTGCGTGTATTTCTAACTTTATATGCATTTCATGCAGTACTCTCCGTGTTGCGCTTTTACTTCTATACCTGCAGTTATCCAATGATTCAAGAAAATATACTTTGGAAGTTGCGCTATCACAAAAAATGAAATAATAAGAGTCATATTTCCTCCCTTGAACATGTTTCTCTGTAAATGTAAGTCAATAATAAAAAAAAAAATATTGTCAAACGTTAAAATAACACTCCATCCAATAATCATATAAATAAAAATATATAATATCGGTATTCACATTTTTATTAGGCACTAAGAACAACCATTGACTCACCTGGAGATGACACACTGTTTTATGAGTATGCTTATTCAGTTTTAAAAGCCAAGTTATAATAGGGCGTCCAATAATAATTTCACATTCCGTTTTTATTATCTTTTCAGTTGATATATTATCGGTCTTTATATATTTTTTATGATTATGTACGGTATTTTATTAGGCAGCAAGAATAATTATTGACCCACATTGATATAGCCTGGAGAGGATATGACACAAGCTTGTTAAAGGTTAAGTCATTAGAGTTTCCTGCGTAAGTAGGTATGCAGGTATGGAAGTAAAAGCGCAACACGGAGAGTACTGTATAAAATGCATATGAAGTTAGAAAATACGCGCCATGCCTTATATTCATTCGAAAAAAAACTAAAGGTAAAAAAATATTAAAAAAATAAAAAATATATCGTCTTATAGTTTCTTCCCTGACGGAGAGTTCTGTATGAAATGCATATAAAGTTAGAAAATACGCGCAATGCCTTATATTCATTCAAAAAAAAACACTAAAGCTAAAAAAATTAAAAAATATATCGTCTTATAGTTTCTTCCCTGCACGAGTTACGTTGATGGTGTAATATAACAAAATGAAGCTATTTTTAAGACCTTTCAAATGCCACATATCACAACTTGATACAACACTATTCACGACTGGGGACAAAGCGCCCATTCTCCTTTACACGACATTTCATTTAAATCGGTTTACGAACTCAATTTTGAATGCAGTTGCAAGATTTGACCCGAACAAACATACAATATAATTTGACCAAGATGTTTAACTGTTTATATAAAAAAATATTTAGAAGAGAGGGATTAATTTTGGTTCTAGGCTAAGTTTCCTCTATTAGTGTCACGATGACATTTCATAAAACCCTAAATAAAATTAGATTAAAAAAAAACAATACAATACATTTGCACACAGAGACATACAAGAAACAAGTATTACATTATATTGCAAGTTATTAAAAAAGTGTAGTAGAAACGCGTAGGCAGGCTTTTTTCATAATGCTCTGCAATAGATTATTTAACTAGTTACTTACTCTAGTCATTTTTATTTCAAGAGGTATTTTGAACACATTGGGACAAAATAGTCGGACCCTTCAAGTTAATTCTTGTACGCCTGAGGTGTGAAAAGGACATCGCAAATCAATAAGGTATGTAGAGTAAACCACGTCGAACAGTATAACCACGGCGACTGAGATTTGCTTCACAATGCGACACCTAACGCGTCTCGAGCGGTACAAACTCACTGTACTGTGACCATGATTTGATGAATTAATTGGTAATTCTTCGTTTTTCAGACAAAAAATAAATAAAGGTTTGAAACTTATGTAGCTTGATAACTTTGGGTGTTCAAAACTCACAACTCTCTCCCCCTCTCCACCTGACGCTACACCTCCCCTCGCCGTAAAGTTTGTTCCCGTTAACAGTTTTTTATATTTTTTGCGAAAACTATAATAGATACAAAAAAAGTGTCAAAAGCATAAATGATCCTCATTAAATTGTAAACAAAAATCTTATTTTGATAGGCTTGGCGTTTTTCAAGCTGTAAGTAGCTTTTAATTGGAAAGTTGATTTTGTCTGATCATCATTTGGCAGATTATGTTAAGGTAACATTCGCTAGGAAATATTGTTCGTTACGTTGAAAAGGGGTGTTGAGTGCAGATGGAAGTTTTACACTAATTTAATGACCCTGGCTGTACTACATCAGCTAAACAAAATGATTATTAATCTTTAGCTTATTTCGTATATTTGTGCCTCAACCGTGCTCAAAAAATACGTTAAGATTTTCTGGATACGTTATTAAACCACTAGACGCCACATTTGACTTATTAAATATTCTGAAAGTTATTAGATGGAACATGAGTAGATAGGTATTGTGGCTGATTGTGGCTGTTCTTCCCTGAGGAACACTGCACCTTTGCGAATAGGCGTAGAGTCAGTAGGATCAGAGGAACGAATGTATGTATGTATTTAAATCGTTTAATGTATGTTTGTATGTATTTCATTGTAATCTTGACTTGTTTTAAGTGACATCCTGAATGTCCTATAAAATAAAGATTTTTCTATTCTATTTCTATTCTATTCTATTCTGTTATATTCTGTTCTATTCTATTCTATTCTATTCTATTCTATTCTATTCTATTCTATTCTATTCTATTCTTTCTATTCTGATAACCTTTCGCCGACAAACAATCCAGCAAAACACTAGTATCCTACTTACTGACTCTACAATGTGCCTTGCTAGAGTTGTCAGTTAACACATTTTTTTTTTTCACTGCCAGCCCAGTTTGGAAGTAGAAAAATACTCCAAAAGAAATATGATTAAATACTCAGTTACAAATTCATTATTTATTTTTTATTTTCTAATTGATTTCAGACAACAAAGACCTTAACTTTAATTATTTATTTTAAAGTAAAATTTACTTGCACAGATTTATAAATTACTTGTCATAGTCATTACACTTTGTAGATTAGATTAGACATTTGATTACATTTGCATGCTTTGACATATGGTTGCACAAGTATGGTACTGTGTAACAATGTAAGATCATTTATACCTACCATTGTTTGCAAATACAGATTTAATTCATAAAATACTATTAATGAAACACAACAAATGAAATTTTCACTATGGTCTTATACCCTTGATGTGCCAAAAAGCATTGTCACCCTAGTTTGTAGCGGGTAAAGGGGGGAGGGTAGAATCGGGCGCTGGTAGCACAATAGACGCTACGTAATAATATAATCGGGGCGACGACGCCACTCGCAATTAATTAAATTTAAAATTTTCATTGTCAAGTGTGGCCGCTTTTGTCGCGTCTCCTTTATTAAATTGTAAGTCTGCGCGTTTCACTTTGTCGCCCACAAGTTTCTTCTAACTAGTGAAATTTTAATTGGAATTGTCTAGTCTGGTAGTTTTCTTTTGTTGATAAACAAGAATAGTCTATGACGAATTCTTCTTTCATACCTAAGAACTTGATTCTCTGAGGTTTGGGTTAGGTGTGAATGTTTTCTCTAGATTTGTGGTAAAATACTTACGATGTGGAAACGTAAACTCACGTTTTATGTCGGGACACATCGATCTCAATGTTTTTTTTTTTTGCAAACTTCACAGCTAATAATGTGCCTATGCGCATTGTGATGTAACATTTATAACATTACTTATTTGAAGTGACTTTACATTACTTGGAGAAACTTTTAAGGTATATTAAACGGATAAATGTATTTTCTTGCTTTCTTTAGAATGTGAATCTCCACATAAAACTGAACAACTCTTCTCAATATAAAAAAAACGCATTTCCATATTAGAAAGATTTTAGGGAGAGACGATAGGTATAATTATTAGGTATAATTATTCACTAATTTAAAATTACCCAATTTGTTTGGTGTTCGCTTTCAAGATCTAGCAAAAACCTGTAAAAGACTAGGCCTAAAGATTAGGTCCTAAATAATTGTTTTAACAGAATAGAATAGAATAGAAAAAATCTTTATTTTATAGAACATTCAGGATGTCACTTAAAACAAGTCAAGATTACAATGAAATACATACAAACATACATTAAACGATTTAAATACATACATACGCATTCGTACCTCTGATCCTACTGACTCTACGCCTATTCGCAAAGGTGCAGTCTTCCTCAGAGAAGAACATGCAAGAAACTCTGAGGTTGCTGTTTTAAATCGCATTACAAATTTTCTTATTTACTAATTTTAACTAAATCTGAAATAACTCTAGAGCTGAGCAAATCATTCCCATGGCTGCCTGTCTGATAACAACCAATAGCCTACGAGCCTGTTTCATTTTTTTTTATTTGTCAAGCTTGATATGTTTCTGTCTGTACACTGTTAGGACTAATGATGCACTTTTCTGCTGAGTCATTGCAACAGATTCATCTTTAAGGACATTTAGTTACGGACTACGTAAAACACCAAAAAAGCTTTGGGAGCCGAACATTCCTGACACTATGCCACTATCCCTTTGTCATTATGACCTTTTTTGTTACGAACTCCTTTGACCACTTTTATAACTAGCCAGTTATACTATGTGTGCATGGACGTGGCTGGTCTATCTTGTTACTCTACAAGACTGTATGAACACGGGGTGTTACTGAATTTACAATATAAACGTTAAGGGACGGATTCGACTTGTATAGATAGTTATAATGAACAATTTTTACTTACTCACTGTGATGGCGACCAAATTAAGTTACGTAAGTACATCCAAAAATTAATGAAGCGGGGACAGCTAGTTACTTGGTTACTTGGAAGAGATTGCTTTTTAGCTATAAGGGCGCCCTTTGTATACGTATTGTTGAAAATTATCTGTAACTCTTGCTGCTATTTTGTTTTGTTTGTGAAAATAAAGTGTATTATCTCCCTACGTACCTACCTACAGAATGTTCAAAAACACGATACAGTCTGACAGAGACTTAGGTATGTAACATAGATGTGAACCAACTGCCGTAACAGACATTTAATATAATAAAGTTTCAAATTCACCGATTCCAAATCTAAAAATTTGTCAATGAAATTCGAGCAGACAAGATGGCTGACCGAAGGTGTTAGGATTGCCGTATTTTTTAAACTTCCTGTTCATTCTTTTTTTTAAACAAAAATTTATGTTGATAATAAATGAGCAGGTGTTGTAAAGTTGCACCCAATGATTAGGCAAACGGGTGATTGTTAGTCAGGTTTTGTTGTCAATGGGGCTCTTTAACACCACCTTTTTTAAAGGGTTTTGTTGCCTTACGATTTTAAAACTTTGAAATGATCGGTGTTTTTTTTTATTATTATTAATGGGTTCACTCTTGATCACAATCTAGCTTTACCTAAGGGCGATGAAGCTTGTTTTTTACCAGTTTCTTATGCTCCTGACTCTACGATCTACCGAGTCCAGTGCTACCATCCAAGAGTTGACTGAAAATTAAAATACTAAACTTTTTGGCCGCAGTTTGGGATTTGGACTCGATGGAGGTGCCGAAGTTAAGGTTGGCAGAGGCAGTGGTTATAGAATTTTAAATAGTTTATAGACATGTTATGGGCTACCTACAATCTGAGCATAACAAATTCGTACTACATTATTCTGTAACGGACTTCTTAATAAATAGGTAGTTTATTTTACTTTTAAGCAATTTTTCTTAATTTAATACTAAAATGGGTCAAAATTCACGTATATTCTTTATACTTTATTGTACACAAAAATTAAAACAAACATTTTACAGAGAACAGGATACACAATGGCGAGCTTAACTCAAAATGAGTTCTCTTCCAGCTAACCTAAGTGACAGAGAAATTTATTTGAAGCGGGCAAAAGTGTACAACTCGGGGAACAAATGACTAACATGGTAAAATATTTATCTTTGTTCCAGATGTATCCAAACGCACAAATTTTGATCCGTTTTACCTAGTATTAAGTTATGTATTCATATCGCGAAAGTTAGAAGAGCAATTTCTTTCCTGCTAGCGTGAATACCCTCCTTAATTCGAAGGAATGTACTTAATAAGTACTTTTTTACCAATTTTGGCACTACTCAGTCACACCTCGAAAAAAAGCGTGCGTAAAGAACAGGAGTTTGAAATAAATCTCATAATCTATCCAGCGGCGCTTTGATTTTATGATCATTTTGATAACAAGCCTAATCTACTTTTGAGTAATACCGACATTAGTGTTACACATGACTCTATCGATGTACATACTTGTTTTGTGTCTTTATTCTAAGATATAAAGTCGAAATTCCTTTGAACAATGCACTCAATAGCTTATTTATAGTGACCTGTCAATTTAATACAGATCAAAGTACTGCCGGTTGATTAAAACCAGCTGCTTTTTAGCTTTCAAACGCATGTTACTGATGCTATTCTTTCATATTGAACCGTATACCGAAAAAAATAAAGTAGAAAGTCGAATATTGAATTCGAAGTTAAGTGGGTAGCTAAAAGATACGATCGATTTTTTATAAACATTCCAAACGTTACGGGTGGTCATCATCTTCGCTCACACGCTCACTAGTTGCATTGCTGTCTCGACCAATCAGACATCTTGCGGTTTGGATGAAACAAAGGGGGCTTTTGTGGAAGGCGTGGCCTCTTTTGTTCGGTACAATGGGAAGATAGCGGGGCCCTTTGTGCTCTTTGTTTGGGCTTTTGTTCGCCTATTGTTATCGTGGGTGGTATTTTGAAAGGCGAATGGGTGAAGGAGGTGGGGCGATGATATGTGCTGAAAATTTTCTTGCCTTTACCGATTGGTGGGTAAGTTTGGGGATTTTTCAGACTTGCGTGTATTTTTTTTGGTCACTGAAAATATTTTTAGGAGTTACCTATTATTGATGAAGAAGCTTAATGTAATGACAATGTATACGTACTTATATATAGATAGATGGAAAATGCAGTAAAAAACAATGTTCTTATGCATTATACAATTCAAAACCAAAGTTAACAAAATATGTGATGTAGAAGCAAGAAGGATACAGAACTCAGCATACTTGCTGTCTATGATAGACAACAAACTGATCTATATATCTATTTGTAAAATAATTTAAAATAAAAACCTGGAAGAAACCTACCATTTTGTATTTTGCTTAAACTCACTTACTTAGTTCTACTCAGAGTGGGCAGAAACGCTACAAAAACAATACAGTCTCATAATTTACGTTTTTTAAACCATAGAAAGACGAATCAACCCTCACAAAATCCATGCGTTCCGTTCCACACAAGCCGACAATGTACAATAAAATATAGTAAACCCACGAAGCAGACACTGTTATCGATCGGCGCTCCGTTTGGGCAAGAATACTCCATTGTGAGGCTGTTACTATGGAAATACGCATTGTGGTACAATGTAGGTAGGCTGTAGGCTTTTTTATACACTTTAATTATTATTTGTTAGTGGAAAAAGTGGGTAAGATAGATTTTGGAAGAGTGAGAATGCCCTAGGGTTACGCTTAGAACAAAAAAGTGTGGTTGTAGGGAAAGCAAAAGAGGTGTGTTTGAATCGTACTATAGATGGCAACATACCCTTATTTTTATTATATATTTTTTTTATTATAAGATGGGTTAACTCAATCTTGACCATAAAGGTCAAAGATAAGGTCGACGATAGAGCGAGTCGACGATGCCTATAAAGGCACTGGTACTCCCACGCACCGACGGAAAACAGCAGGCTGTTTGGCGTCGGACTTCGGTAGGAGGGTGGTCGCGAACCAGACGGCCCTTTACAGAGCCTACCACACCGCATGAGACCATAGGAATTCAGATTCAGAAAAAAAAAAATGAAGTTTCGTTGCCTGGGATGGATTACTAGGAGGCAGGTATCATTTGTGTTTCCTTAGTCGCCTCTTACGACACCCACGGAAAGAGATGGGGTGATGTTATTCTCAACCGATCACCACACCCTTACAAAACAAAAGCGTGAGATTTGAGAGATGACATGTGTAGACGACGTTAAGTTATCTTGAAAACTGTCCACATTCAAATGATGCCGTAAGATTTTTTTCATTAGCAATAAGGACGTAAAGTTGGGTTCCAGGTGGCTCTCAAAGCTTTTGTTTTACTATTAAGGCGACTACAGCACCTAAATAACGATTTTATGATGCGTAGATGAACATGACGCACTGCATTACTTAAATCAAAGAAAAAAAATACTACGGTAATATTCATGACATAAACTAGATAAGTAGTTTGCTGAAAACATGATTCAGCACTTTTAGTTCGATAGAAAAAGCTCACAAAGTCACCTCTAAATACCAATATTGTGTATCTTTTAAGCTGTAAAAACGATAGTTAAATGCACACAGGAACTTGAATTTGCTATCAAAATTTTCGTGATTGAACACTCTCGATAAGTAGTTAACGCATTTTTCGATTTAAGCTGTTACCTTCCATAAATCTAATTTTTCGAACTTTCGAACATGAACATGTTTTTACGCACGCACGCTTTCATAGTCCGTAAACTTCGTGTATAGACACTGTTCGCACTGCCGGCCCAGGCCTGTTGAGAGACGAAGATGGCACTATTCCTATGTGTGCTGCCTATATCGGGTGCTGTAGTCGCCTTAATATGATTCTTATTGGAAAGAACTTATTGGAAAGAACTTTAGTCCAAATTCTAAATGTTGATGTTCTTACTATGTATTATTACATTATTGTACAGTCAACAGCACATCAGGTTACCACAAACTATTAAATTTCCCCAATGGATAGTAAACTCTATTGCTTGGAGATAAAATTAAAAATCGATCGAAGAAATTTTGACAGTTTTGGATAGCATGAGCTGATGACCCTGTACATTTTGAAATTCAGTGTCATGGACCAGGCTGTGGCATTGAGCTGGAGCTGGACCGCTTCGGCAATTTCTATTATTTAATTAAAAATAAGTTTTTTTTCCGAACAAAGATAAGTTTACAATAAACATGAATATGGAGTTGAATTTATATTAGTTTCGTTGATGCTACTCGAATTCAAGATAGAATCGATATTTATGCCCTAAAAGATTGATTCGTTTTTTTTAATTGCCAAATATTTAACCTTGAAAAAACTATATACCTAGTTATTTAGTAAAATAAAGAATTTTGAACATATTAGTGTCTTTTCTCTAGGAGAAGGTAAAAAAACTAAATTGCACTCAATGTATAGTACTGTGGTATCCAGACCTTCATGGAGGATCTAGCATAACGCAACTCCTTTTCCAATCTTTCATTTCGAAGAATATTATTCGAATATCGAAATGATTGAAGATCTGGTCTTCCGACATTCTTAGGAAAGAGCTCGCGAAGTAATTTCATGTATGCGATCATAGGCGTGCAAATGGCACTTTTTCAGGCGTTATAAATAAAGCGATTCGTATGTGATTAAATATATAAGTGTAATAAAACGAAATTGTATGGAAGTGCTCGTATATCATTCATAAATATACACCTCACAGAAGAGATAACCTAACTGAGAAATTATACAAATCGGAATGCTATAAGTATTAGTTGAAACATCTGATGATTTTTCCGTTAATTGTTATAATAAATCTTCTATTGAGGCACATATGGTTACGTAAAGGCTTTTTTAATCAATGCTGGATTTAAAAAAAAGCTATCAGTTAGGTAGATAAGTTTTTCCTTTAATTATTATATAAGTCTTGTAATGAGAGTGGCATAGTCAGTAGTAGTAATTTACAACCTGTTCAATAGATTGTCGATTTAAAATTAAGTAGCGGATACCAGGAGCCCATAAGATGTAAGTAGTGCATCGGGATACTATACGTGTATCGGCAGGGGTAGAAGGGTGCGTCCATTGTACTGCACTGAATGGGAATACATGCACAGTGCACCTGTACCCAATATAGACGGGTATTGATTTTCAGAGGGAGATTCGGCGACACTTTTGGAAGTTAGGGGTGGTATAAAGGTACCTAAGTATACGGCATCTAATACAAGAAACAAAATATATGTTTAAAACTAGAAATAACTGTCAGAATCTTAGGTTCGTATTACAGAACGCGACTCAGACCCTTATCTATACTTAAGTAGCAGTCTTTGTCATTTTGATAGTGGGAGAAAGAGACTATCAATACTTAAGTATAGGTAAAGATTTAAAGTTTCCTTCTGTAATACGGATTTAAAACAATACAGGGTGATAAAACTTGTGAAAATACCTAACTGCGAAAATTTTCAACAGTATATCTATACTAATATTGTAAAGAGGAAAGATTTGATTGTTTGTTTGTTTGCATTGAATAGGCTCAGAAACTACTGGACCGATTAGAAAAATTCTTTCACCATTAGAATCCTACATTATCCGGGATGGACATAGGCTGCATAATTTTCCCGAATTCACACGGGAACGAAGTCCCGCGCGGGAAGCTAGTAATATTATAAAGAGGAAAAATTTGATTGTTTGTTTATTTGCATTGAATAGGCTCCGAAACTACCGGACCGATTTGAAAAATTCTTTCACCATTAGAATCCTACATTATCCGGGATGGACATAGGTTACATGCTTTTCCCGAATTCACACGGGAACGAAGTCCCGCGCGGGAAGCTAGTAATATTATAAAGAGGAAAGATTTGATTGTTTGTTTGTTTGCATTGAATAGGCTCCGAAACTACTGGACCGATTTGAAAAATTCTTTTACCATTGGAAAGCTACATTATCCCCGATGGACATAGGTTACATAATTTTCCCGAATTCCCACGGGAAAGAAGTCCCGCACGGGAAGCTAGTATATTATATTTTTGCCAACATAGACGGAACCCTAACCAATCTTGGAGATGCAGGAATAATCAATCGGTCGCAATTAGGTGCCCCAACGCGGCATTGTCGCCAAAACTTTGATTGGCTCTAGTTCAACCTCTAGAATACGACCAATTATACTCAAATACTCAATACCAGCAGCCAATTATTCCTTGCTACGAAGTTTTATTGTACGGAACCCGTCAGGCCCAGACCAAGGCTCAATAGAGCAATAATTAAAACCTCGGTGGAGCTTTTTAATTAATTGAATTGTTTTAGTTTAGCTTCTGGTTCACGTGGTTGGAACGTAGGTACGTGTTTCTACGTGAATTTCTCCAGATGAGTTTTGTAAGATTTCGTCTGTTTATAAGATTGGAAATTGGAAATCATGGACTCGGAATTTAAGATTGATAGTGGTAGAGGTGACTCTAAATTAGTTTGCGAAATTTTAGCGGGTCATTCTTCCCATGGAACTGAGCAATTTTCCCTAAGGAACCCACTAACTTTCCCTAAGGAAACCATATAAAACTCCGAAATAAAATTTGTGACCTTTTCATACTAAGATGAAAGTAATCAGCTGATCTCAATTTTTATGGATAGGTAAAAAAAAATCACATTTAATTCTACGTTCATTGGGAAAGTTTTTCAGTTTAATGCACGATAAAGTCACCCGTTCGTTGAATTGTAGCATTTCATCGGTGTAATATAATTTGTCATAGTGAAGCTTAGTTCAATTTAGCTTAAAATTATTAGTCATTGGAGAAATACAACATGGTTTAAGCATGTTTTGGAAAGGCGTAGCGAACCTAATAAATGAGGAAATTCTATCCTGCTAAATTATAACGCTAATATTATAAATTTAATGTGAAAGTTTGTAAGGAAGTATGGATGTTTGTCCCGGGTGGAACGAAGTCCCGGGCGAAAAGCTAGTTGCAATCTAAGGAATAGAAGGATATAAGTGTACACAGGGCAGCACACCATCTTGACGTCGCTCTTATGCCGTTTGTAATAGCGCCGGCTTTCGTAGTGCAAATGGGTAACTTGGTTGCTTACCAGATAAGTAAATATAATCAAGGTATACTTGAATAAAAAAAATAAAAAAAATAAAATAACAAAACAATAACATCAACACATTAATAAATATCCACACAGACACACGTACACACACACACACATTCATTTATTCACATAATCAAGCCATCTCTTTTGTATGCGAAGGTGTTATTATTAGTATAATGTAAGTTAAATAAGCTAGATTAGATAAGGAAGTAGTGTTAAATTTGTTTTTATTTACAACATACCTATAACATATAAATGTTTAAAATAGCAAAATAGCAGATATAAATACGGAAGAGCGGTTCCTCCTAACACAGGCTTAACAGCTTACAAGGAGGTACCAACCACTATGTAACATTAGCTATTAGGCATGTTGAAAAAATATATATTTTTTATTTTATTTTTTTTAACCTGATGTGCCGTCCTGCGTACTACGTTCAGTCTGTACACTTGCAGTCCAAATTATTAGCTCACTTATCCAGTTGGCACCACCCTGGGTCGTCTTCAGGGCCAATTTGTGCCCGAAACACTCACAGAAGTGTGTTTGCCCCTTGCCCTGGCGTCGTCTTTGGCTGTCGCCAATTTTGCCCGTCTCGAGTGGCGGTTCGAGTGTCCTGAGTGTTCAGACTTACGAGTTTAGAGTAAGTATTAGTAGCTGTTTAGAGCCGTTGGAAAAAAAATTGAAAAATTTTTCCCTCATCCGATTTCTTTTCAACGACATAATGTATGGAGGCCTTTTATCTGTTCAGGTGGCGAAATTGATATTTTTTTGATTTTCATATACTTAGTGACAACCACCCCGACTAGCAGTGCCACCGCCAACCGAACGTAAAATTGCAAACTACCTAGTAACTGAAAATTCCGTTGGCGGTGGCGCCAACAGACAAAGCAGCCGTCATAAGATGTATGAAATTTGGGTATTTTTGAATTTCGCCACCTGAACAGATAAAATATGTACCAACTCACGAGTTTAGAGTAAGTATAAGAAGCTGTTTAGGGCCGTGTTTAGTAAATAAGTATGTGAAGAAAATAAAAATAAAAATCCCTCAACCGATTGTTTGAAAGAAATTTCACTTCAGCAATATAACTTAATGTAAACGGCAGCGGCCGACGATGTCTCATAAATGACCGAGCCATGGGTTCGATTCCCAGTTGGGAAAAATATTTCTGTAAAAAGCAGGATGTTTGTTTTCGGGTCTTTACTTAGGTATGTATATTCCAAGGCACCCACGTCACAAGAGAAAACATTATAGTGTGGGCCTTTGAGTGTGCAGCGTCTTTTTTAAAGCTGCTGTTTTAGTTGCTAGGAATTGGGAAAACCAGACTTCGATACTTAATGCTGTAGCTTCAGGTTTTAAGATTTCCATGATCTTAAGTTAAGCGGCTTTTTAACAACTCTTTTTTTGTCGCTGGTACCGAAGTAGTCTCAGTGAAAAAAAATCTAAGTCAATGCAAATAAGTATAACTATTCTAAAACTATTCCTAAAACCCTTTTTTATTTTCTAAGTTTTACCTCCTAACATTGAGAAATAAAAACTATGTTATCAATGTACAGGAATACTGACTACTAGCGCCACCTACCACAGCATTAAGAACTTACATGATTCTGAGTAACTGTGGCGCCCTCTTATTCAAAGAAGTAGTACTGCTTAGTAACGTAGGTTCGTGATGTTATCGCAAACAAAATGTAAGCTTCTCGGGTTCAACTCTACAAATTGTAGTTGTAGTTCAAACTAATACCGCTAGAGGGCGCAAAAAAATATTTTTCGTTGTAATCAAATAAGTGAAGTTTTTCTTTGATTTTTCTTTATTTTACCAAACCTAGTAACTATAAAAAAACTGATCACTTAGGAAAAAACGTATTTTATAGCTGATAAATCCCTCTTTTCATTTAAATGTATTGGTGGAATTATTATTTGACTAGGTGGCTAATGAACCTGTTTTTGAAAAATTAATTCGAATAAAGATACTATTTAAAGTTTGTTGCATGTTATTTTGCAAAAAGAAGACTAGAAAATTATTCAGACTATTCGATCGATACTGACTGTAACTTATTCACAATTTCGATGCGAATTCATAAGGACCGTGTGGCCTAATGGATAAGGCGTCGGACTTCGGATCCGAAGATTGCAGGTTCGAGTCCTGTCACGGTCGAGTATTAACTTTTTTGTTTTTATGTTATGTTCACGCATTTTTTTAAATAATCACAATCAGTACTGAAATGATTTTAAAATACTTGCCTACAAGATGCCATATTTTGTTGGAGGACAAATTTTTTTTTATACTTGCTACTAGTTTAACCTCTGACAAAAAAAGAGTGGTGTTTTAAGTTTGACGTGTATATCTATATATCTGTGCAGACACACACGTATATTGTCTAAGTTTTACTTTTATTTTTTGTAGTATATAAGGCTATAAATGTGGGGGATTCAATTTTTTTTATTTTTGAGTTTATAGATTTTTCTACTGCTTATCGGATTAGTTAATTACCACAAAAAAAAAGACTTTTATCATTTGTCCTAAATCTATCTAGTACAACATCATAACATTTAATTGTAAAAGTAAGAGATTAGCAATAAGAAAGCACATTCGTGCACTCTATGTCGTGACAATAAGATCGATTTTACAACGAAAACGGAGAACCTGATGTTCGCAATGCGACGTGCAAACTGTAAACTAGCATTCTGACCGCGACTTCGTTCATGTGGAAAAGTAGCGGTCACTGTCCAGTCCTCCAACTATTCTTCTCGTAGCCTATTGGCGCTCGTTGGTCTGAACCGATCAGTGAGGTTAAGCAACGTACATATACAGGTAGGAACGTGATGGATGACTATTTAGTGGCAATTTATTACAAACGTTCCCGTGCTTCGGAGGGCACGTTTTTTTAAGCCAGCGGTCCCAGCTGTTGTCGAAAACATTTATGCCACCATATTAGACTAGGTAGTTTAGTTAAGAGGATCGTCTCAGTGTTTTTTTTCCCATACAAACGGCGTCAATGGATTCCATCCCCTAAACGTCAACGGATCCCTGTGAAATTTTGGTATAGTATCAGGAGCACCAAAAAATAGGTACGTTTTGATTTTTGTGATATTTTTAGTAAACAAAAATATATTTGAGACTAATCAGTATTTTTCGCCAAAAAAATTCTCAACATTCAAAGGGTGACTGTTGAAAAACTAAGAACAATTTTGGAAAAAAACGAAATGTACGAACCTCGTTTATACGCTTACAAATCGATAGAGAACAAAAACGTACGATTATATTAAGTTTTTGGGGTAGGAATTCATTGACGCCTAAACTCATAATTTTGGAAATAAAACTCGGCATTTCGCCGGACAGCTGCAATTGTCCCTTTCGCACAATTCTAAAGCGGGTGGTCGACATCGAGACAGCATTAAAAACAACTGAGACGCTAGTCCAAACTGAGACGCTCCTCTTAAGGAACCAGCCCTCCGCAAATAATGTAAACTAAAACTACGAGAACCTTACATTTAATTTTATTACTTCTCTGTAATTAATTGTGGTGTGGAAGAAGGTAATCCTTTTTTTCTATTCTATTCTAGTTTTTATATTTTAAGATGGCGGTTTGATTTTTCCCATTCATATGAAATCAAATGAAAGGATTTGCTGAGAAGAATACGAAAAATTAACATTTAAATAAAAGCTTGTTTTCAATCATGTTTTTTTTAACAATTCTTATCTGCAGTTTGACGTGCCTGAAGAGGCGACTTTTATGAATTCTCTCAATCTCTAACACTGCAACGAACCATCAGTTCTCAGCTCATAAAATCTGTTTTGTATTATAATAATAATAACAAAATCATTTATTTTCAGGCAACTATAGGCCCATAGATAAATACCTTACAGACTAACATACATATAAAATATAATTGAACGAAATTAAATCTTAATTGACACTAATCCCCGGGTGTTTTACGGGAATCTCCCTTGAAAACGGCAGAACACCACGCACTCCGGCCAAAAGCTCTCCTTCATGACTGTCTCCAACATGAACGTCGGGAACCGCACCACAAATGCTTTGAAACTAGCATGGTGATGCGATTCCAACGGTTTCACTCTCTGGAGACCTAAGGGAACCTTTGTCTTCTGCCGTATGTACTCGACGACGTCTTGCACCTCAGTGCTGTAGTGCAGTCGCGACAAGCACACAGGCATGCTCGGAGCTTCAGCCCACAGACTCACTTCCGCGTCCGTCGTCACGGTTTCCCACCTTTGTTGGAGGTTGGGTCACAGCAACTTGGTGATTATAATTATCTGAAGTTATACACTCGATATATAGAAAAGTGTAAGTAATTGATGACTTAAATAAGCAAAAATTCACTTATTTATGTAGTTAGGCACTTCGCATCACTAACGGAGGATAGAGGTAATCGAGGGTAATAGAGGTTTTGACCGTGTGGTAATCGGCTGAGAATAACACCACCCCATCTCTTTCCGTGGGCCCATCTCTTTCCGTGGGTGTCGTAAGAGGCGACTAAGGAAACACAAATGAGACCTGCCTCCTAGTAATCCATCCCAGGCAACGACACTTAATTTTTTTCGGGATCTGAGGTGTCGTCCTATGGTCTCATGCGGTGTGGTAGGCTCTGTAAAGGGCCGCCTTGTTTGCGACTACCCTCCTACCGAAGTCCGACGCCAAACAGCTTGCTGTGTTCCGTCGGCGCGTAGGAGTACCAGTGCCTATAAAGGCATTTTCTGGGTTAACTCGCTCCATCGTCGACCTCATCTTTGACCTTATGGTCAAGATTGAGGTCAAGAGTTAACCCATCTTATAATAAAAAAAAAGGTGTGTGGCGTTTACTCCACCGACAAGAGCGCGGCTCTTTTTAAGGAGAAAATATTTAAGATTTATTAAATGCTATGAATTATAGGTACTACTCATTTGTAACAATTTGTATTACTTTTAAGTATGAGTATTGTGCATATTAAGCACATCTAAAGTAGGTGGTGCTCTGACGGGGTCTGTGTTAGATGAGCGAAATAAACTTCCCTACAAAAAAGTCTCTACAAACTGTCTTCATAAAAATTCTACACCTTAGAGGCAGCACAAACGTTCAGAAAATCGCAGTCGTGACGCAAAGCGATAAGTCTGACCTTCCCCAATCATTGAATCACTTTCCCGGAAAACTAATCACCTAAAAGCTCCTCCCGACCATAAACAAACTGGACTACACCCAATAAATTTGCACGTCTGCCCCCTTACGGCAGTTAATTTTTAATTCGCCTCTCGGCAGGTCTGACCTCTTCGGTGGTCGAAGCGAGACTGATGGCTTTCGACCGTAGGAGAGACCGCGTCGCTTAGTTATGTGGACTACCGTCATTTGTTCGTACAAGGTTTTAAATTGGAGGTCTCCGGCGAAATTGTTTTCTCTAATGTTTCTTTCTAGAGTTCTACTTTTTACTGGCAGAATGACATCGACAAGACTATGTTAACTCACTGAGATATAATAATACCTCAATGTGTTACTGTGCTAAGTTATGAGTTTTCTAACACGAGCGTTTCCGTGAAGGGCGCATTAAACGATTGATCCTGGCTGTAGTCGGTAGACTACCAATGTTCACATTTTTCAATAAACCTACCTATAGGAGGATGATGATTAAAATATTAGATGGTTTTACATAAGAAGGCGGAAATAAAAGATCGGCATTAGCCCATGAAACTGAACAACTTTCCACAAGGAACATAGTTTGAAAAAAAATCTTTTTTTTAATTTTTTTATTTATTGACCATAAGGTCAAAGATGAGGTCGACGATGGAGCGAGTTAACCCAGAAAATGCCTATAAAGGCACTGATACTCCCACGCACCGACGGAACACAGCAAGCTGTTTGGCGTCGGACTTCGGTAGGAGGGTGGTCGTGAACCAGACGGCCATTTACAGAGCCTACCACACCGCATGAGACCATAGGACGACACCTCAGATTCAGAAAAAAATAAAGTGTCGTTGCCTGGGATGGATTACTAGGAGGCAAGTCTCATTTGTGTTTCCTTAGTCGCCTCTTACGACACCCACGGAAAAGAGATGGGGTGGTGTTATTCTCAACCGATCACCACACGGTGTAATTGCCTCTCCACAAGTGAGAAATTGATTTTTTTTTTTCAGAATTTCTTATTTGTTCTTTGAAGAAAGTTATTCAGTTTATGGAGAGAATAAAGCCCTAAAGTTTCCCTAACTAATTTGTAGTCACCATATATTTAATAGGTAGTCGATAAACAGTAAATCTCTTCACCCATGAAACGATATCAAACAATACATTGACATAATTACTAGGCTCAGTATCATACCCGCTCTGAACCAAAAAAGCAATCACCAATAAAATTTTAATCCAAATTTTATTCATGACGCCAGAAGTGATATAACTCCGCACTCGCCTAACGACTGTTCAGAGTCCTGAGACATTCCCACATGAAACTCACTTTATTTACAGTATACTGTTATGACAAGTATGACGCATTCTTGTGCATATCTGCTTCTTTTGCTGGTCTTGAGAGTTCTTCTGCAGGGAAAAAGCCAACGCCTTGAGTTTTGTGCTTGTTCGCGCTGGTTATGGCATTATTGCTCTAAAGCAGGGGTGGCCAACCGGTCGATCGCGAGTCCAGTCGATCGTGGCAAGGCAAAAAAATAAAAAAATAAGTCTTTTCTCTTTATATAATAAAAAAAATACTACATGATTGTGTACTGAACTATGTTGTTTCAATTAAGATTTCAAGAAGTATGTAATTGGTAGATCGCACAGGGTTTCGTTAGTAAACAGGAGATCTTGGGTATAATCAAGTTGGCCACCCCTGATAGATCTTGGGTATAATCAAGTTGGCCACCCCTGCTCTAAAGGCATGCTAAGTTGGCTTCAAGCATCGAGCCATAAATGAGTTCCCCTTACCTCACCAATGGCTGAGACTCATCGTCACTGACAGTTGTCGCCCTAGTTTAATTGGGATACAGAGGTAAAAAATACTGATATGTACAATTGTTTGGTAAAAAAAGTTATTTATTATTATTATTTTCATACCACCAGCACTGAGATGTCATTGATTAGTGGGAATAGCTTCCCTGGTTAAGAGCTCTGTGGTCTCTGAAGTAGATTCTCTACTGCAATTCCTATCCTTTCTACGGTGTGCCTGAAACGTGCGTGATCACTCCCACGGGAGATGTCGTAGTCTTCACGACCGCGATTATGATTTTACGAGTATATGCCCGTACAACCGTACATCTACGGTTTGCCATAAGTACTTTAGGTTTCACGACGTGTTCAGATTTAATATTTACCTCTTTCCACTCGCATTGTAATGTAAAACTACAAAAATCTAGTGCCTGTGGTGTTGTCAGAAGCCATTTGGCGGTATGAAAATTCAGATATCAGGGCAAGTCAAGTTCGCCACATACTTGACTATACCTACACGATAGGAGAGAGACTGGTTCTCAAACCAATATAAATAAATAAACGCTACACACTGAAAGACCCACATTATGGTTTTCCCTTGTGTCGTGGGTCCCTTGGAACACGCACAAGGGCAGACACGAACTCATACGATCCGAGAATAAACATCTGCTTTTTATAAAAATGTTTGCCTAGACTGGAAATCGAACCCAGGACCCATTGACAAGTTAAATCAAAATATCTTTATTTCGAATAACATTCCGGAATAATCATCAACTGTTTCGAATCATCAGTGACCTCACTCATCTTGATGGATGAAGAAAGTGCATACAATAAAGTGTCATCACGACTGTTTCACTGCTTCGGAGGGCACGTTGACCCAGCGGTCCCGGCTGTTGTCGATTGGCTACAGTCATTACGGCGACTACAGCACCTAAATTACGATTTTATGATGCGTAGATAAGCATGACGCACTGCATTAAATCGAAGAAAAAAAAATACTACGGTAATATTCTGGACATAAACTAGATAAGTAGTTTGCTGAAAACATGATTCAGCACTTTTAGTTCGATAGAAAAAGCTCACAAAGTCACCTCTAAATACCAATATTGTCTATCTTTTAAGCTGTAAAAACGATAGTAAAATGCACACAGGAACTTGAATTTGTTATAAAAATGTTCGTGATTGAACACTCTCGATAAGTAGTTAACGCATTTTTCGAATTAAGCTGTTACCTTTCCATAAATCTCATTTTTCTAACTTTCCAACATGTTTTTACGCACGCACGCTTTCATAGTCCGTAAACTTCGTAAACTTCGCCCAGGCCTGTTGAGAGAAGGAGATGGCACTATTCCTATGTGTGCTGCCTTTATCGGGTGCTGTAGTCGCCTTAAGTCAGAGCGGTTTGAAAACTCTGACACCAAGGTTGGTCAATTTCGCCACACACTTGATACATATACAATAATTCCTCGCTTACCGTAAAACGTTATGATGTCTAGAAATCAATAACTCCTACCCAAAACGAGAAGCAGCAGCAAATCAAAGATTGGCGAGAATGAATGACCGGACCCAAATAGACGGTCCGGCCGGACCGACGCGCAATATCCGGACACTGAACGGTCGTGCGGCGCCGGAAATTTCATCAAATCTGCCAGGGCAAGCCGTGATAACCACTTATCGTATGCTGAACTTATTTATTTTTAGTGCTATTATTTATTATAATTATTTGAGTGTTTCTTTCCTTCCACGCGCTGGATTGCAATCCTTCTGCATTGGGCTGAAAGTGAAAGACAAACCTAGAATGTACCAGTTGCCAACTCTTCCCAGGCAAACTGTAAAAGTGAGTAATAGGGATGCGAGGGTTTTGCTGTGTTGTGGGCGAAAGGCTCACAACCTCTCACCACTATACATCTTGTTTCATCTAATAACCCTCATTTTTTATAATTGGTTCTGAACCACTGATGCTCTGCCTACTCTGTATGGAATTACATGCGTTAGCGTATGTAATTTTTATAATGTAATTATTTGAGTTGATTTGGCAAAAAAGAGAGCAACAGAGCCCTACGCCTAGCTGTCATAAACACAAAAAACATCATTTTTTTTAATTGTAAGATGGGTTAACTCTTGACCTCAATCTTGACCATAAAGTCAAAGATGAGGTCGAAGATGGAGCGAGTTAACCCAGAAAATGCCTATAAAGGCACTGGTACTCCCACGCACCGATTGAACACAGCAAGCTGTTTGGCATCGGACTTCGGTAGGAGGGTGGTCGCGAACCAGACGGCCCTTTACAGAGCCTACCAAATCGCCACAAAAGTTGAGTTCCAACGACCTGCTTCTAAAGAATTAGGAGAAAATACCAAGGGGCACAACAGGAACTCTTTCACCAATATAGCGTATAGTGCGCGAATTCAATTTCTTCAATATGACACTTAACTTTCTGAATCAACAAAAAAAAAGTGAACATTCTTCTGCATAGCTAGTACGGCCTGCTACAAAGGCTGGAGTTGATTTTGAAAATAGATTACTGAAAGTACTTTCTTAAAACCAGCTTTTTAACCCCTGATAAAAAAGAGGGGTGTTATAAGGTTTTTTATTTGAAAGCTGACATAATCGAGATGGTTCTTACATATATTTGATCAAAATTGGTGTAGCCGTGCGAGGTATGTCGGGGTTAAACCTTTTTTTTTAATTTTACAGTTATTGAATTCCAGAGTTGGAATGGTCATTTCAATCCATGAAATCCTACTAACGGATTTATTTCATAGGGCGACCACGTTTGTTAGAATTAGCGTAACTGGGTTCAAAAATAACTGGTATTAAAAAAAAATTAAGCCCTGACAAAAATGAGGGGTTTTAAAAAGAGTTAGTATCAGATGGCCGCGAATTTGACGTATGTGTCTGTGTGTCTCTCTGTGGCATCGTAGCTCCTTAACGAATGGACCGATTTCGATGCGGTTTTTGAATGCTGACGTGGTCAAAATTGTTCTTAGCTACGAGTATATTTGATCACAATTGGTTCAGCCGGAAATATTGTATGAGTTAAGTTGGGGATGGATGGTCTATTTATTGGATGAGTCTTACAGTATGCTTGGGAAGTACTGGCACCTGGTGTCATTTATATAATTAATTATAGCTAACTAATTCAAACTAAACCAATAGCCTGATTCTGTTTGTCCATAGTCACTCGTAGTTCATTGGCGCTCGCTGCTCTGAATCGATCAGTTAGGTCAAGCAACGTACACAGAGACAGGGTAACTGATTGGTTACCGAAATTACAATCTATCACGAGCGTTTCCGCGTGCTTCGGAGGTATTAAGCCGACGGTCGCTCGACGGTTTTACTACAGTCGTTAAACACACCAGGTTTAGCTTAGTTCGCCACACACACTTGACTATACCTTCTCAATGAGAAGAAGATAATTCAAAGTAGGTAACCCAATGGTCGGTTTCTGTTTGTTCATGTTCACCCAAGCTACGTGCTTCGCAGGGCACGTTAAGGCGACTACAGCACCCGATAAAGGCAGCACACGTAGGAATAGTGCCATCTCCGTCTCCGGGCAGGCCTGGGCCGGCAGTGCGAACAGTGTCGATACACGAAGTTTACGGACTATGAAAGCGTGCGTGCGTAAAAACATGTTCGAAAGTTAGAAAAATGAGATTTAAGGAAAGGTAACAGCTTAAATCGAAAAATGCGATAACTACTTATCGAGAGTGTTCAATCACGAACATTTTGATAGCAAATTCAAGTTCCTGTGTGCATTTTACTGTCGTTTTTACAGCTTAAAAGATACACAATATTGGTATTTAGAGGTGACTTTGTGAGCTTTTTCTATCAAACCAAAAGTGCTGAATCATGTTTTCAGCAAACTACTTATCTAGTTTATGTCCTGAATATTACCGTAGTATTTGTTTCTTCGATTTAATGCAGTGCGTCATGCTTATCTACGCATCATAAAATCGTAATTTAGGTGCTGTAGTCGCCTTAAGCCGTGGTCCCGGCTGTGTTGATTGACTGCAGTCGTTGAACTAAGTCGGAGACCTTTTGGAGGTTTGAAAAACTCTGACACCAGTGTTAGCCAAGTTCGCCACACACTTGACTATACCTACTCGATGAGAAGAAGATAATTCAAAGTAGGTAACCTAATGACTGGATTCTGTTTGTCCATGGTCACCCGAGCTAACTGACAGCTCACGTATGCAAATTGTTCATCAGCTATTCAGTGTTTGGACATTCGTTATGCGAGTCTAACGCAGCTCTCTGTGGTGTGTTGCGTGTGTCGTGTTAAACCCAATTCATAGGCTCCGGCATAAGCTGAAGCGGAAGCGATAATATAGTAGGGTGTTGATATAACAGTGGGGTGATATCCCAGTTGAAAATGAGCCAGACTTGTAAACGGAAGGTTTTTATTTTTATTTTTTATTATAAGATGGGTTAACTCTTGACCTCAATCTTGATCATAAGGTCAAAGATGAGGTCGGCGATGGAGAAAGTTAACCCAGAAAATGCCTATAAAGGCACTGGTACTCCCATGCACCGACGGAACACAGCAAGCTGTTTGGCGTCGGACTTCAGTAGGAGGGTGGTCGCGAACCAGACGGCCCTTTACAGAGCCTACCACACCGCATGAGACCATGTGACGACACCTCAGATTCAGAAAAAAATGAAGTGTCGTTGCCTGGGATGGATTACTAGGAGGCAGGTCTTATTTGTGTTTCCTTAGTCGCCTCTTACGACACCCACGGAAAGAGATGAGGTAGTTTTTTTTTTAACCGATCACCACACTTCTCGACACCCACGGAAAGAGATGGTGCAGGTCTGTGCCACTGAATTCGTTTTCAGATGTATGTATGGATTTTTCATTAATTATCACTTGTTCACTATTGAAGGAAAACATCGTCATGAAACCCGCGGGTCCACGAAAACTCGTTTTCCAAATGGAATCGGGACAGCATGGTGGATGGACAAGGGCTATAATTCCTCTTCATGTTGCGTAAGGAGGCTCGTGTCCTTTGGTGGGTACATACATGAGATCATAAAAAAATCTTTGGGATGCTTTTAAATCCAGCCAATCTGATGTATAGGACAGGATAGTTGTAGATCCAGTCAGGAAAGTGTATTATTTTTAGATCAGAAGTGTTACTGGAAATTATCAATGATTGATTAATCATAATCATTGATCAACTTCTTTTAGTTTTACAAAAGTTTAAGATTCTCATGTTGTATCGTTACCAAACAGTGAAAAAAATCTGGTTACCAAATTTTGGATATGAAAACGGATGATGGTAGAGTACAATAACAAGCTAATATAAAAGAACGTTTCAGATTCAACCAATTTCTTCTGACTCGGACCATGGCCTACCGAAGCCGATGTGTTCAAATCGGAATGAGTGATGTCACACAGATATTCCAGCATTTGGTGGACGTGTTGTATTTGTTTGCGTTTCCCAAATACATTCTCTATTTAGATTCCAAATTTTGATAATTATTTTTGGCAATTTATGCTGCCAAAACCCTATGGCTATCTATCTATAGGCTTACAATAATCTATTTCGGAGTAGGCAGAACGTGATGCGGTTCCATATTTAACATGACGCCATAATTAACATTCGTATGGAATGTGGTGTCTAGAGTTTTTTATACAGGGTTACCGGATATTCGATACATTCCCTTCAAGGGTTTAAAGTAGAGCTCATTTGCGACATTTGTTTAATTCCTTCCCTAGCCGATAGTTATTAGTTTTTAAGATAATCGCGTTTTTGTGTTTTTTTTTTGCTAAATGCCGATTTTTGACAAAAATACCTGTGTAACTCAATGAATTTTCTACTATATTCTTTTTTTATGCATCATCTGAAAGCTAACATCTCAACGGTTCCTAGAGATTATAATAATCTTAAGTAATACCAATAACTTTCATGTTGTGGACTTGGAATCGCGAGAGATTTAAATGGAAAATCTTTGTAGTGCCACTTCGTCGTAAATTTGTGCAAAAAAAATTATGGAATGTGTCAAGCAGATTATTTAAAATAAAGCTTTTGAAAGTTTGCAAAAAACTTTATAAAAAAAAAGTTATAACTTGAAAAGGAACTTTCAGAACAGCAGTGGATTTTTGTACATGTTGACTTTTCTAATTGGAGAGAAATGAAAATGGGTTAAAACTACACACTACTTATTAACAAACATAAAATTTAAAATCTTGCTTAAAATGCAAGCTGAAGTTCCTCATACATGCACATAATCTCTACGCTATTTCGGTTTTAGTAACTCGAGAGTTTAAAGTTTCTTTTATTTGTTGCGCTGCGCTTAATATCTTCTGCCTGAGTAATTCAACGTTATCTTTTGTGCTGTTAACTGAGTAAAGAGCTGTTCCACGAGACCCCAAAGGTAAAAGTCGCAAGGTGTCAAATCAAGATACATTGCTGGCCAAGAAATTGGCCCTTCTCGGCCAAACTAACGTTGTGGGAAGTAGCTGGCACTTGCAATAAGAAGGGGGATGATTTACCAGCATGATGGCTGCCCAGCCCATTTCCACCGGGGAGTGCGAAAGTGGCTCAACCAAAACTTCCCATGACGTTAGTTTGACCGAGAAGGGCCAACTCCTTGGCTAGCAATGTGTCTTGATTTGACACCTTAGGCAGCTGGCACATTCTAAATTTTTCTTTCACTTCCAGTCCAGCATGGTAGCTTCATAGCATCTGGAAGCCTCCTCTGATACTTCATTTAAAATCCCATATAAAATATTATAGTACGCCTGACAAGAGTTGGTACCTGGCATATAATAAGTTTTTACTTCACTCCCAGTATAGCGTGGAAGTCACAATCTGAATTCAAATGTTTTTTTAATACAAACTTACAAGATCCGTAGTCTGATTGACATAACCTTTTTCAGCTCAAGCATAACGTGAAAATAACGCGCTCAAATGTCAAAATGTTGTCAAAATTATAATGCCAGAGGCCGAGCAAGCCTTTGCGCGGTGCCCTGGCGCAATCAAAGTGAAGTTTTACCGTCATCGGAGTGGCGAGAGTTTGTCGCGGGCCATGTTAGCTATGCTGTTGTTATTTGTACCTACTTCGTGAAAGCGTCTTAGTTAATTGGCGATACGAACCCTAAAGTTAACTGTGGTTCTATCGAGGGATCATTTACACTCGATTTCGTTGGCAGATAATAATTTGAGTGACTCTGGTAAGCCTAGTATAAAACTGATGCAATTTGTAACACCGTATTGTTTATTATTTATAGTATATTCGTCTTTCACTGACATAGATATTTCGTTACCATCATTTTTTGAAGTGAAAACTTTTTTAGCGGCGTTGAGCAGTTTTAGTATGGGGAAAAAATGTTAAACTCGCGATGAACTCGCGTCAGATGTCACGTGACCGTGATCGTCAGATGTGATCGAAAATGCGTAGGATAAGGTTGCCACCTTTTTTGAAGTGAAAATTTCTTTAGCAGCGTTGTGTACTTTGAAGTATGGGTGCTCGGGTGGAAACCCGGACGGATGGCAGCCCTATGGTAAAATTATCTTTGTGACAGATGTCAACAATGTCAACGATTATACGCACATAGTGCGCAAATACCGCGATAGACTATTTTACTGAATTGGAAGTAGACAGTTTGGTCGAGTGGAAAAGTTGCCAGATTGTAAGCAACAGGTCGAGGGTTCAAATCCTGAGAGAACAACGGACTCTTTTTGTGTATTTTGTTTTATTTCCATGTTAATGCACAACGTTAATGTTCAAGTTTTCACTTCTGCCGGCACTCAACGGGGCTCATAGAGGGTCAGAAATTGGCGGATTGAAGGCGCTTTAGGAATTTGATTTAGTTACTAGCTTTCCTCCCGGGACGTCGTTCTCGTGGGAATTCGGGGATTCCTAAGTTCATCGGGATTATTTATGTAGCCAAGTTCATCGGGAATAATGTAGGATTTGGTGAAGAAATATTTCAAATCGGTTTAGTAGTTTCGGAGCATGTTCAGTGCAAACAAACAAACACTCAAATCTTTCCTCTTTATAATATTGGCATAGAAGATATTCACTAAACCGTATAACTACAATCCAATAAAATAAATATTATTTATTACAACTATACATTTACAGGGTATAGTTTGTGTAGGTGATGCCACGCAAACGCACATCACAGAATAGTGTTGATAGAATTTCAACGTGATATCAGATTACTAATGGAGATTGTTTTGTACTGAACCCAATTAGAGTAAAGTCGATTTAACTGGATTTTAGTTAGTTTGCAATACAAATAATATTCAGAATCCGTCAGGCGATTTTGGTGTTATTGAAGTTAGTAACTATTGAATTACTTCCCTCAGGGTGTTGGCTTGAATTTCGTATTACTGTAGTTGTTTAAATTGGTTGCACATACTTATGATTTGGTCGAGTGGTAGTGGTAGCACAGTCGATGTTTTTTCTCAGGTCATGGGTGTTTGTGTTTGTCTTTGTGTATGTTCCAAGGGACCCACAAAACCTTTTAATGTGGGTCTTTGAGTACGTAGTGTTTATTGTTTAGGTTACATCGTGCCCAACTGTGGGATAAAATGTAGCCTATGTCCTTTCCCAGTCTCCAATCTATCTATGTACCAAATTTCATCAAAATCGGTTCAGCAGTTTAGGCGTGAAAGACGGACAGACAGACAGAGTTACTTTCGCATTTATAATTTATGATATTATTATTATGTTATTATATAAAAATATGAAATATAATATATATAATAATATATAATATAAAGTAAGGATGTAATTACTGTTGGGCGCTTGTTGCTCTAATAAGCGGTGTGTCAATTCGGTGGAATGATGAGGGTGGTTCAGTTGGCGAGAACTGTCAATAGATCAAACACTTGATGACAGCCACCCCTCAACAATGCTACCGCTAACCTAACGTTAAGTTGCAAGTTATCTTACCCAGCTATTTCTAAAGTGGGATCTGCGGAATCTATGGGTTCCGTAGAAAAGACACCAAGGTTCCGCAAAACCACGTTTCTGTAAAACCAGCGTTTATGTAATATTATAACACGGTTTATTCCAATGTACTTATTTTATTTAGTGTACAATAATGGATTTTACAATACAATACAACTACATTTATCATTGAATTACGGTGTCCTTTGACTGCACTTTTGCGAATAGGCGTAGAGTTAGTAGGGTCAATAGAACGAATGCGTATGTATGTATTTAAATCCTTTAGTGTTTGTTTGCATGTATTTCATGTAATCTTGACTTGTTTTAAATGGCATCCTGAATGTCCTATAAAATAAAGATTTTGACGTGATAACGTCTTTAAAATCGTTTTAGTCGGGTGACATGTTCAGAAACTTGTGTCACACCAAAACCTCACGAGCGCGATCGCAGGTATAACGAGAGAGAGACGGACCGATCTCCCGTCTCATCTCGAGCGCTGCCAGTCATTCCGTGAAACTTGTCACGCGGAATCCTCACGAGCGGAGGCTGGCATAGCGTTCGAGTGAGTGGACCGATCTTCCGTCTCTCTCACCAATAAGACGTTATCACGTAAACATCTCGATCGTAAACCTACTTTACAAACAACCAATATTTTCTATTCTATTCTATTCTATTCTTGGGGTTCCATTAAAAGTTTAGGAACTACTGATCTAACCTAACATTCAGGCAACTTGCACCAAAGTTGTTTAGCGAGGCTAATTTTGACTAATTTGACAAATGTTGCTTTGAGCACGGAGTAAAGTGTGTTAAGTGTGTTTAGGCTGCTAAATATATTTAAGGCTTTGATACAAGTTATCGTCATCAAATGTATGAAATTTACATATTTCTCAAATGTATGAATTTAGATATTTTAGGCCATCCACCACACCTTTAGAAATCGTCTTTAAAAAAACGTATTTTTCTTAGGGTTTCATCACGACTTCCTTCACCGCTGAGCAAGTGATCATTAATGAAAAATCCACTAAAAATCCGAAAAGAAGAATTAAGTGATACATTTTCTCACCTGGATTTGAACACTCAACTTTCCGGTTATAAGTCTGGCTCATTAGGAATTGGGCTATCACCACCACTAACAATAATAATTACAATAAAAACAAACTTGCCACTTATAAGCAAGTCCAAGCTCTGTTTTTAACCCTTTGAGGGCTGTAACAGTAAACATAGAAGTTTTGAGTATAACCTCACGCTTCATGTTAGTCGGATTATGTTATAAAATGACGTACTTACTAAGGGTTGACAGCAATAGGGTTTAGCGCAATTTGTTTCAGGTCAACTCATCTCAAACAGAAAGCTGTTTAAAGCTGTTTAAAGATTTGCAAAGGTCTTACATTACTGTTTCATATTACATCGTTTCTTTTGTATTTTTTGTAATTATATCCTACTTTTTAACAGACTTCAAAAAAGGAGGAGGTTTTAATTTTTTTTTGTATGTTCACCGATTTCTCCGCCAGTTAAGGACCGATTTTCAAAATTATTTTTTTGTTCGAAAGAATATAATCCAGACGTAGTCCCATATAAATTTTATCAAAAGTGATCCAGTGCTTTAAAAAACAAAAATTGCAAAACAGAAAATCATCTAAATAAATGAGTGTCATTTTCGTTTGTGGTTATCCGCTAATAAGCATTGTAGTCTGCAAAAAATACTAGTTATCTACTTTGTGCGAACTGTTGTTGGGATTGAAGTCGGTGACTCATACATTTTATTAACGTGAAAAATAGTGTTTTATTTAATGCAATAAAGTATTCAGTTCATTCATTCACTCTTGAGTCCTCACTACAAAATTGAATAACTTGCCGCAAGGAAACTGTAAAAACAATTCTAAAAAAAAAGAACCTGGTCCCACTACGTATTTAATATATGAACTTTTTAATGCGACCGGTTGGTACACCATTGAATCAAAGAGTTTAAATTGTTGTGCGGAGACTGACCCAGATTTGTTCGATTATTCAAGTTACCAACCCTAAATTCTGAGCCCATGAGTGTCGTTAGAATAACCCCAGAAATTATAGAGGTACTCTGCATAATAGGCACTACCTTGAATAATAGGAATAGTGGAAACTTCGGGCTGTGTCGTAAAAATTAAATATTTAAGCTACTTCTAGTAATATTAGTTCTCGTGTAACTCAAGACCATTTTACTGCTTCATTTACAGACGCTCTTACGATGACACGAGGAATTCGCTGTTTCAGATAGAGTTGGATTAAAACTTTGTTCACTCAAATGACATCTAGAAACGAATAAACACGACTCAATACTCAATCATTAATTGCGTTCTTTAGTCTACTAGTGCAAGGGTTCCCAATCTTTTTCAGTCCGCGGCGCACTTATGATTTCAGAATTTGGTCTCGGCGCCCAACCTAGCTAGACAGTCGAAATGGATAAATACAGTTGAAAAAAATAGGTAGGTACTGTGGTATGCAGACCTTCACGGAGGATCGGGCATAACGCAACTTCTTTCTCATTCGGTCATTTCGAAGAAGATAATTCGAATATCAATTTAAAAGGTTTGAAATGGTATTCGATGTCAAGATTCAAAATGATTGAAGATCTGGTCTTGCGCCATTCATTGATTATTGTGAATTCGTTATAGTGAGCTCGCGGAATAAGTTGTAAAATACGTTCATAGGCGTGCAAATAGCACTTAAATAAGCGTTGCTAAATCTGTGTAAACCGAGGACGGATAGGATTGTGAATGGAAGAATGCGGGAAATCTCCGGCTCGGTTCTGCCCTTCGCTTGTGTTGGCGAATATGATGGGCGTCCGAAGCTGAGCATCCCAACCTCTTCCATCGTTAGCTGAGGCCCGCGCCGTGCAGCAGCAAGTTTATAAGCCATATCAAGACGCTGGTGCTACGCCGCGAGTTTCAAGCCCTTATTTATACGGAGTGCTACATATCAGGTGCAGAAGTTTCAATGGAAGGACCATGGAAAGGGGAGAGTGACATGGTTTACGTACCCTCTTAATGGCCCTCCTGTGTTATTGGCCTCTTTTCATTAATTTTCTTTACAGCGGGGTCCGCATGGGAAAAACTCCCTTTTTCCAATTAAGGAGGGGAGGAGGGTTTATGTTGGCCCTCATACTCAGTGGTCCTCCGCCTCTGAGGCCATAACTTGGGCACTCCGACAAAATATGCATGTGAGGGAAAGGTCTATGCAATTTTGTGCACTCACGTGTTATATCATTTGGGCATACAGTGATAAGGGCATTATGGTATATAAGGACGTTATGGTAATATAGGGACGTTATGGTAATATAGGGACATTATGGTAATATAGGGCATTATGGGAATGCAAGTAAAGGTGCATTGTAAGGAAATACACATGCATATAAATGTTATTCAAGTTTCACTAATGCTCTGTTTTCAGATTTTTGTTATTGTGTTCTGATCTGTTTTACTTTTTTTTCATGTCATATGGACTTCGAGCAACGACGCTGAAGACACTCGTAGTTTCGGTGATAGGCGCGTGTGTTAAAGTGCGGTTTTGAATTTTTTTAAGTCCGCGTCTTTGACTTGGGGTCAGGGTCCACCAGCACCTGGTGACTTTTGGCTTCATGTTCATAAAGGCAGTACCCGGGTGTGCAGCGTCGAGCTAACACTTGTTTACTCCTTTTAATTTTTAGTTAGGGACAGGTGCGGGTTTGATAGGAGCTATAATATTTGGTCATATTTCCCCATCATCCGAACAAAGAAGATCTTTATCCTGATGGAAGAAAGAAGACCGACCCGACCACCTGATCCAATGCAGCCCAGAGAGATGCTACTTCAAGGCCACCTCGATGGATTAAAAAACTTAGGGCCATCATATAGGAAGTTAGGTAGGCCTGTTGAAAAAAAATTTCGACCGATCGAAAATTTTTCAATGGAGGGGAGGCAGTTGTGGTATGCACACCTTCACGGAGGATCGGGCATAACGCAACTTCTTTCTCATTCGGTCATTTCGAAGAAGAGAATTCGAATATAAATTTAAAAGGTTTGAAATGGTATTCGATGTCAAGATTCGAAATGATTGAAGATCTGGTCTTGCGCCATTCATTGATTACTGTGAATTTGTTATAGTGAGCTCGCGGAATAAGTTGTAAAATACGTTCATAGGCGTGCAAATAGCACTTAAATAAGCTTTGCTAAATCTGTGTAAACCGAGGACGGATAGGATAGTGAAATAAAAAGTGTGACGGATGTGCAGATTTTGATTATAACCATATACCAGAAGAAGAATCAAGTCTTTTAATTGATCGCCCCCAAAAAACACCGTTGCAGTACAATGATGCTTGTTAGGTAGATAGGCACAAAAATTTAAATATCCAAAATACGAAGATGAGTTTTTTATTTATTCATTCAGAATACTCAATTAAAACAAAAACAGCCACCTAGTCAATGTGATAGGTTGACTTTCGTGATCTACACACGTTTTTCAAAGCGTTGGAGTGTTTATTTTGTACCCGCAAATCCTTAAGTTAAGGCGACTACAACACCTAAATTACGATTTTATGATGCGTAGATAAGCATGACGCACTGTATTGAATCAAAGAAAGAAATACTACGGTAATATTCAGGACATAAATTAGATAAGTAGTTTGCTGAAAACATGATTCAGCACTTTTGGTTCGATAGAAAAAGCTCACAAAGTCACCTCTAAATACCCAATATTAGTATCTTTTAAACTGTAAAAACCATAGTAAAATGCATAAAGGAACTTGAATTTGCTATCAAAATGTTCGTGATTGAACACGCTCGATAAGTAGTTGACGCATTTTTCTACTTTAGCTGTCACCTTTCCATAAATCTCATTTTTCTAACTTTCGAACATGTTTTTACGCACGCACGCTTTCATAGTCCGTAAACTTCGTGTATCGACACTGTTCGCACTGCCGGCCCAGGCCTGTTGAGAGACGGAGATGGCACTATTCCTATGTGTGCTGCCTTTATCGGGTGCTGTAGTCGCCTTAAGGTTTTTGATCGGAGTATGGTACAGAGGATCGCCTCACGGCGCCCTTCTGTACTGTCTACAGCGCACCAGGGCACCGCACCGCGGCGCACAGTTTGGGAACCCCTGATCTAGTGTTTAATACAGGTGATATTACATCTTTCTCAGCATGAGGTTTTTGAACATAATTGTACTTAGTTGTGTAACCGGGAATAGTAATGTATGAAAATCATATAGTTGTACTAACAGGAAAACGTATTCCCATTGGCACAACCAGTTGTGTCAAAGTAGTTGGTCCAATGGGAAAGCGTGGTGATAAACAAAAACATTTATGAGAGGTCATGGACCCAGGCTGGGCGCGCAATTTTATTTGAGAGAGGAGGACTTCTAAGGTCAAACATTTAGTAAAAAAAATAATAAGAAATTTTATTATAGAAAAGGGTAACATATATCATTTGGTTAATATTCATATGGATTCTAGATGTTAATTAATGTCATAAATAAAAAGAAAACAGGCATTAAAAAAAAAAGCTTTTTACTCTTGATCAAAGTATTCAATTCAAGTGCTTGTTAGGGAGAAAAATAGCTCATTGATCCAGTGCCTTGAGGTCTAAACTGTAAGTTGTGAGTTTTGCGGAAGGTTTATTTTAAACAGAAAAAATCATGATGAATTTAAGATCAATAACTTTTATGACAGAGTAGACAAAAAAAACAATTTTAAATTCTTCTACAATCCTACATTTGCAGTAAACGTTACTCTATTTGTTACAAAAGCGAATTTCCCGCAACATTAAGTTGACCTCGCTTGGTTTATGGCCACACAATTCTTCAGGATATAAAATACGGCTAAAAACTATTGAAAGTCTTCGTTTATGGTACGTTTATGTTACGTTCATGGCTATTTTGGTGGATAAAGCTATTAAGAAAATATGTTTTTTGTCCCGAATAAATGGAAAATCACCTTCATGTTTCAAAGGGAGGACCTTACCCCTCGATGCGGAAGAATAATATATTTTTAAATCTCGATTAAAATTTATTTTAACCCGACCTTTTAAGAAGCAAATAAACAAAGAATAGGAAATCGTGTAGATATAATCAAGAGTGTGGTGAACTTGACTAATCCTGGTGTCAGAATATTCAAATCGCCAAATGGATTCTGACTTAATGACTGTAGTCAATCGAAAATAGCCGGGATTGACAGCTTAGCGTGCCCTCCAAAGCACAGAAACGCTCGTGTTGAATTTCCACTTTGGTCACACATCAGTTTCCCTGCCCCTGTGTACGTTGCTTATCCTAAGTGATCGGTTCAAATCAGCTAGTGCCCCTGGGCTTCGCTCGCGCAAATAACTATTTTTGTCACCCATTTCATTCTCTAAATCTTTTGTTTCCGAAAAATCGCGAAACACGTGTCCGATTCTTTGCTTCAAGGTATATCCTTACGAAATTTTGAGTCAAAATATCCAAAAAGATTGTTTTCTCTATACAAATTTTGAACCCCCGTCTCACCTCCTTGAATTTCAAAAAAATCTTTCTTAGTGCCCCATAGACCTCTTACGAAACCTACGTGCCAAATTCGAAATCTCTAGACCCAGCGGTTTGAGCTGTGCGTTGATATGTCAGTCAGTCAGTCAGTTTCTTCTTTTATATATTTAAGATAAAAACACAACAGACACTGATTACTATTTCTACAAAATTTTCAAAGGACCTAAAATACACAAGAAGATTTCAAGATATCAAAAATGTCTCACGAAAACCTTGCACATTAGAGAGAAAATTCAATTCGTTGGAGATCCGGCGCACGTGTGACGTCACCCGAGCGTGACGACACGTGGCAACACCTTAAACTCAAAATTCTCAAATATACGAACATTCTGAGCAACCCAGCTCAAATATCCGAGAATAAGAGAATAACGCTCAAACGTTGAGCAATTGTCAAGAAAATGCCAGTGGAAACAGAATGCTACGATTTGGTTAGTTAGCTACGCGCTACGGTGCTACGGGCTACGGAAATGCTACGATTTATGTTACTTGACAGTTTGTGACGTCTCTTGTTTTTTGCAAAACATGACAATCTACACTAATATTATAAAGAGAAAAGATTTGTATTTTTGTATGTAACGAATGAACTTAAAAACTACTGGACCGATTTCAAATATTCTTTCGCCATTAGGATGCTACATTATCCCTGAGTAACATAGGCTACATAATTTTCCCGAATTCCAACAGGAACGAAGTCCCGAGCCGAGTGCTAGTTACACATATGTCCGTTTTATTTATAGACAATATTAGATCATTTATTTCAACATTATCAATTTCATAATTACTATGGATGTCAAAAATGTCAGAGAATAATATTTTCGTCAAATATAAAAAGTATGAATATGAAATAAAAGGTAATAAGAACCTATAACAACTACGAAAAGCAATAACTGAATGTTAAATTGAATATTGCATATTTAAAAATACACACTTAACACCCTGAGGTATATGGCCATTTTCTGTTCATTCAAATAAATGTTAAATAATATTATCAGTAGTTTAAAAACAGGCGATTATTTAAATGAAGTGCTGTAAGGTTATTGTAGGTTTTAATTAGGTTTATTGTATTCATGATATTATATAATACACATAATATTAATGATACTTCTCGACGGAGTAATAACCGTGTTTTGTTTTTGCAATCTACAAAACCAGAAAATTATAACAAATTATTACTTAGTTTGATATGTTTTTGTTATTATTGTAATAATATGCATTAAAATCTCTATTTATAAAATTTCAGTAAAACAGAGTTTATTTTCCCGATTTGTCAAAGAAACTATTTCGCAACTTGCAACTATCTTCACACTAATTAAATTATCCGATCCCCTCCACCACATTATGTTCTGGAAGCCCCAGAAGGGTAAGCAGTGTGTCTGGCATATCTTTGTCGGTCGGCCGCGAGTATCGGTGCGATCCACTGAGACTAGCTGTGACCGGAATAATTTACACGTTAGCTCAGTACGAGAGAGCACGATTTAAAGAAAGTAGCAGTTTCTATAATTTTTTAAATGCAATTTAAACTCAATCGTGTTAACACATACTACCAATTTTTTTTCCACACACCTCAAAAGCCCACACACACACACACATAGGTTCTGTGTTCTATATGTATAAAATGATCGTAGTACTGTAACAAAACCTTTCTGACCTCACATTCATTGTTTCAATTGCTGAATATACCTTCTCGTAATAACTTATCAATAAATATTCTTGACAGTAACCAAAATTCACAAAAAAAAGCATAATTGGATACTTAATGAGGGATTTTCTTTTTCTTTTTTTTTAAAATTTTCCCCAGTCGCCGGATAGATGGCGCTTAACTATGTACGTTACTGCAAGGAACGGAACGTTAAATTATTTTTGATTAATTCACTTGATCGTAATTTTGAGATCATAAAACGAAACGTTATAGTCATATCTTGGTCATATCACATCAATATCACGTCTACCATACGTATTTACACGATTTTACGAAAACAACGAAAAAACAAAACTGAATTATAACAAAGCGCGAAAAAACTAGGATGATTGGAAAGCCAAAACAAACTCCGAATATTAGACGCAATGTTTTTCTCCAAGCCTTTTGGCTTTGGCAACTAGTAACGGAGTCATTTCAGCGCCATCTAGAGAGGTCTGGGGAACTACTTTTTTTTAAATATCCAAAAAGAAAACCTCCCATTGAGAAAGCAAAGTAAAACTTAAGATCAATTAATGTACAAGGTTCGCCTTTGTATCGTGGATCCATTGTGATTGTGACACATAAAAAGATGGGCACAAACCGCCAGACCCGAGAATAAATATCTGCTTTTACGTAAATGTTCGTCCTGACCGGGAATCGAATCTGGGAAACTAGTTGTCTAGTTCTGTTAGAGTACTTGTAAGAACCCTAGAAGGGTAAGCAGTGTGTCAGTCATATCTTTGTCATTCGGCCGTGAGTATAGGTGCGGTCCACTGGGAGATGCTTTGACCGGAATAATTTACACGTTAGCTCGGCCCCGATTCTGTAACTTATGTTGTGTGTCGATGGAGCAATCGCCACTTTATCCGTTCAGGTGGCAAAATTGAGAACTATCCAAATTTCATACATCTAATGACGGCTGCTTTGACTGGTAGCACCACCGCCAACTGAATTTTCAGTTGCTAGGTTGTTTGCAACTTTACGTTTGGTTGGCGGTGGCGCTGCTGGTCGGGGTGGTTGTAAAAATAAAATAGTTCTCAATTTCGCCACCTGAACAGATAAAATGACCTCCAGTCCATCGACACACAACTTAAGTTACAAAATCGGGGCCCAGTACGTGAGAGCACGATTTAAAGAAAAATACATTAAAAAAATTAGAAATAAAATTATGCTAGTAACAAACTTTGCTACCTATTTTCTTTTTAAACTCCCGACAATAAAAGAAGACAGATGACCAACCTATGGACAGATGGACAGATGACTTAAAGAAGATAGCGGGTAGTGGCTGGATGCAAAAAGTGGAGGATCGTGCAAAGTAGTGCACCTTGAAGGAGGCCTATGTTCAGCAGTGGACCGCAATAGGTTAATATGAATATAAGAGGGGTGTATGACTAATAACTCCAAGATCAAAAAATTTTTATCACATTCGATTGCTTATAACTTTTGAACGGCTGAACCGATTTTCATCAAATATATCTAAGGACCATCTCAATTATGTCAGCTATCAAAATAAAAAACTGCATTGAAATCGATGTATTCGTTTAGGAGCTACGATGCCACAGACAGACACACAGATACACGTTAAACTTATAATACCCCTATTTTTTGTAGGGCTTAAAAACTAGATCGATCTAAGCGACTATACGTGATTAACTTTATAAATTACTACCCAAGGATATTTGACCTCGCAATTTGCCTGTTACGAGTAGCAACACTCATCAGAACTCTCCACAACTCCGAATGAATGAACTTTTTTCATTCCAGTGGTTGCGTTGCGCAGCTTGAATCACTTTTTTTGACCTCGAGGCAAGGACGATGAGATCCTCTTTAATATGTTAAGTTTTGGCTGTATATTGGAGTGTTTTTCCAAGAATACTACACGATGCCTGGGACTTCGTTTTCATGAGAATTTCGGAAAATCCTTCCTTATTCCTTGCCTACATTAAAAAAGGAATATATGGGTCACAATTCAGCTTTCTAGGTCCAAGGGTTTGGGCTGGCCGGTGATGAGTCAGTGAATCGGGTCTTAAATTAGTTTTTTGAAGTAAAAACTTCTTTAGCGGCGTTGAGCACTTTTGTGGTATGGGTAAAAACTGTGAAACTCGCGTCAGGTCACGTGTGCTGATCGAAAAACCGTAAGACGATATGACAGAACTGATGTCAACGATTATTCGCACATAGTGCGCAAATACCGATAGACTATTTTACTGAATTGAAAGTAGACAGTTTGGTCGAGTGGAAAAGTTGCCAGATTGTAAGCAACAGGTTGAGGGTTCGAATCCTGAGAGAATAACGGACTCTTTTTGTGTATTTTGTTTTATTTCCATATTAATGCACAACGTTAATGTTCAAGTTTTTACTTCTGCCGGCACTCCCGGAGTGCAACCCGTTGTTTTTTTTATATATTATGACATGGGTTAACACTTAACTTCAATCTTGACAAATGTTATAGATAAGGACGACGACAGAACGAGCTAATCCAGAAAACATCTATAAGGCACTGCACAGTTACTAGCTTTCCGCTCAGGACTTCGTTCTCTCAGAAATTTATGTATTTCCTGGAAAATGATGTAACCTATGTCACCCGCTGATAAAAGAGCTCTTTATTCCTACGAACAAATTGACAAACTTTACCTCTTTATAATTTTAGTATAGAAGGCTATAACTTGTGATAACGAATAAAATCGTAGTGTAAATGGCAGTTAAATCCTTATCCTGACACCTATGAAATTGCCGATTTTTTCTCAAGCTTTATTTTATTCATAATTTATTTGATTGAACAGCTATTACTAAAATTGTTTTTTTTATTTAAAACCTTGGCCATATAACGGAGATATTGAGTCAAATGAATACATATTTACTTTAGATTTATTTGCTGAAAAAGAAGCTCAAATATAGCTCGTTTTTCCCTGTGTCGTAGGTCCCTTGAAACACACATAAAGACATACACAAACACCCATGAACCAAGAACAAACATTTGCTTTTTATACAAATATTTGCCCCGACTAGGATTCGAACCCAGGACCCGTCAAGAGGCAGCGCCACAACTACTCGACCAAACCGGCCGTCATATATTATACCTACAGACGCTACGCTAGACTTATCTATTCAAAAGCTTCTAAAAAAAAGGTTTTCTGTTTCAGAAGAAGAAAGAGAGCTTCAAATATGTCTCGAGAAAGAAGTCAAACAAATCACAGGTTGCAGTGGCAGGCGCGCGCGCGGATTTTTGCAGAAATATGTGTTGGAGTGCTACCGTGCATCGAGAGAATCTTGGCTCATTTATACCCTTTGTAGACCTTAGAAGATCAAGACAGATTTATAATTAGAATTTTGTAGTAGTTTTTTATCATTTTTTATTTTTTTATTTTGAGATGGATTGACTCTTATCTTCAGTGTCAACCAAGGTCATAGATGAAGTCAAAAATGGAGCAAGTAACCCAGAAATTGCCTATTACCTACGCACCGACGGAACGTTTAGAAACGTAGAAAGTATCTAATTTATTTAGATGACGTTTTAGTTTGTAAGTATTTTTTTGTTTTTGTTGAACTTTTTAAAAATTATTGAATAAATTTCGATAAAATGTACATGGGACCACTTCAAGAGTCTCTTTCAAACAAAAAAAAAGAATTTAAAAATCGGAAGACAATTGGCGGACGTAAAAAACTAAAAACTTTAGTTTCACTAAACTTTAACAAATTAAATGATAAAGCACATACAGTCGAATTAAAAACTTCCTCCTTTTTTGAAGTCGGTTGAAAGCAGGATTTTATAAATTAGCCAATTCTGCAAACGAGTAGGTCTATGTGCACAAATAAGCGAACTCTAGCGGTGTTGTACGATGTACGCGGGTAGTTGCAAAGTTGCAGAACGTGCTCTCACTGCCCATATTTCGCAGTCGTTCTCTTGTTACGCGACTTATATCTAGACACTGACGCTTTTTTTAACCCCGATAAAGATGTGTATCTGTGTGTCTGTCTGTGGCATTGTAGCTACTAATAGAATGGAGCGATTTCGTTGTGTTTTTTTTTTGTTTGAAAGCTGACTCAATCGAAATGGTTCTTAGCTATATTTAACGAAATCGGTTCAGCCGTTTAAGAGTTACAGGCAAAAGAGCATCGGGGGTGACACAAAAACTTAATTTTTAGAATTAATACGAGCTGTATGTAAGCCGTCTCGTACTTCGTTCCTGTGGGAATTCTAGAAATATATGTAACCTTTGTGTTAATTCAGGGTGTCAGCTACCTCCGTACCAAATTTTATCAAAATTCTCAAATATGTTTAGGGATATATAGGGCTTTAGGTATTTCTCTTTCAACCTCTCTGGTGATTAATAAATCCATGAAACTGAAAAACTTCCCCAAGGAACATAGGTCAAAATACGAAAAAAAATTTTGATCTCCCAAACAAAATGCGCTATATGCTGATGAAGTTTGTATGGGAACCCAAAATTTTTTTTCGTATTGTGACCTATGTTCCTTGGGAAAGTTGTTCAGTTTCATGGACTGTTTAACGACCCGAGAGCCCTGTAAATATGTTCGGCGCGAATAAAACTTGGGCCTATGACCCAGGAATAGATCTCTTGGCGCTCTTACCTCAGCTATCGTGCCTTCCAGTCAAGTGGGAAAATGTCTCATTCCTTTACTTGTTAGTAAACACAAACTTTCGCCTTTATAATTTTAGCATTATGTGATCCCCAAGAAAAATAATGTGCTCTCCAGGATAAGTTTTAAACATACTCTAACAATCCCAGATGCTTTTGAATTGTGTACTTTCTAATATTAAACTCATATATTTTCGAAATTATCAACAGTGCACCCTCCTCAGCACCCCATAATTGAATATGGTGAGGAATATAATATGTTATGGATTTTTGCACAATTTTTATGACCTCTGTAGTTAACGTGTCTGGGGTGAACGATTATGAGAAGAAGAATGATCTTGCCGTCCCCTGCATGTGTTGTATGGGGTCCACAATATATCACGGAGCTGTTTGTACTTACTTAGGAGGGGTTAGGGTGTGACAGTGGTGATTTTAGTGTGATATGTTGGGGTTTAGTTTTAAACGTAAATGATAGATTAAAGAAGTTAGCTTTTGAAAGGAGTTAAACTATGTTACAAAGTGTGAATAAGATATTTAGTGACTAAAGTCGTTAGACTAAGTCACAAGGGCGATTTCGTGGTTTGAAAATTGGTTTGAAAACTCGTAAATACCTGCGGCTTAAGCACAACTTATAGGCCGAGTACGATAGTGACAGCGCCGCGACAACACCGCGGTCCTATGTCAAAATGTCAAACAACGCCATAGGGCGAGCAAGCCAAAGTGAAGTTTCAGAGTGAGCCGAGCGCAAGTTTGTCGTTATTGTGCTAGTGCTGCTGATTGCAGTGAACAGCGCCTCGATCAAATGTCAAAATGACAACGCAGAAGTCGAGCAAGCAAGCCGTATCAAAGTGAAGTTTTACCGTCATTTGAGGGGCGTAACGCGAGTTTGTTGCGGGTCATAGTTAATGAAACATGTTATATACTTGATTGTACCTGCACGATAAGAAAAAGAAGTGACATTTTTTTCAGCTTTTCTTTAACAAATATCAGTGGTAAAACTTATTTACCAACCAGATGCAAGAATTGAATTGAATTCTAAAGCTTTGTCTTCAACTGTACTAATCAGTTACGTAAGAAATAAACACGCTTGTTAGCTGTGCCGAATTTTTGTTGTTCGCAATGAATATCTTTTTTTAAGTAACTCCTTGGCTTTCACTAGGAGGTAACTTCAGAGGAATGAAGTGAATTTTCGCAAAAAGTCGAGAAGCTTATTTGTGTAGTTATTATGTGTTGAATTGACGTATCTATTTTTAGATACACCAAAGTGGTACCTTTCACCAGACAGAGTCACGAATGTTGGTTGTTGGCCAAAAATATTAATCGAACAAAAGGGAACTTGATACAGCAATAACAAGACGAATAGTAAATTTGACATTTAATTTTTTTTCCTACTCAAAGTAAAACATCAGCTCTATATAAAACCAAAAAATGTCACCCTTCTTACAGCTTCCATACCTACACATTACACAAGTGGCAGGGGAAGAAAATTGTGGATTATTTATATTAAATTATTAGAGGGAACGACGACATTTGCCATTTAGCTGCGGTGTGCTTACTACGTGTAGGTATGTTGTACGTGTGTTGTGGTAAGCCTGAGTATGTGTGTGATAGTAGAGAGGAGAAATGGCTAGAGTTGACACGTTAAAGCTTTATTTTTAACCATATTTTGTTCTTCCATGCTGGACTGGGAGTGATAGAACAGTTTAGAATGTACCAGCTGCCAACTCTTCCCAGGCATATACTGTAAAATTCAGTAAAAGGGATGTGAGAGTTTTGCTGTTTTGTGGGCGAAAGGCAGACAACCTCTCACCATTCAACATAAAGATTCATTAAATAAACCCCAGAACTTATTTCAAATGTGGCATCGAGTGGTTCTGAACCACTGATGCTCTGCCTACCCTGTATGGGATTACAAACGTGAGTGTATGGTAATGTAATGTATGATATTGTTTACAGTCTTTCATTCAAATTAAAACGCTGCTTTATAGTGGAACAGTACTGAGGCCCACCAGGTACTCCCCGTTATAGATAGATAGATAACAGCTTTATTCACTCCAATAACACAAACCAAAACACATAACACATAAACAAATCAATAAGAAAAAGTAAAAAAAGTTAAATTTATTATGATGTAGACTAATCTTGACTGGTGTCTATTGGTTAGAATCGTAACCGAGGCAGCGGCCATTTTGAAATATGTAGTTTGTATAAGTATGGGTTGTCATTGCCTGAAATAAATCTTCTGCATAACGTGTAGGTATGTACTCGTTGTCAAGTGTGTGGCCAACTTAGCTACCAGGCTGGTGTCAGAGTTTAAAAAAAAAACTGAAGTAAATGGATTATTATTATTATTTAAATTCTAGCTATAGTTAAGCAACTAGACTAGAGGATGCTCAAGACTTCGCTCCTGTGGGAGTTCAATTCAAAATATCTTTCTTTCAGTGAAAAATTAATGTTGCTTAAAATAAGCCAACAAATCATATTTGTTTCTTAAGTCTTTGTCTGTTCGTAAAAATGCATTTTCGTAAAATCGTAAAATCACTTTCTAGGGCCAAAAGTTTGGACTGTCACTTTCAATTTTAGATATAAATAATACTAGCTTTCCGCCCGCGGCTCCGCCCGCGTGGACTACAGGTTATATCGTGTTCAGCCGTAGGATAAAATGTAGCCTATGTCCTTTCCTAAGGTCTAATCTATCTCTGTACCAAATTTCATCAAACTTGCTTCAGTAGTTTAGGTGTGAAAGCGTAACAGACAGACAGACAGAGTTACTTTCGTATTTAGAATATTAGTAGGGATTAACGCAACTTTTCGTACACATCCCACAGAATATATACTTCAAACATGCCACTACAACGTGCGGACAAAGATTAAATACCGCAGAACCGACAACGGACATACACTCGTCATGCCATTTGGCAACGTCGCGGCCGTGGCCACTTGTGATCGCATTTGTCACGCGTTCACTGCCAGCCCTCAACCATCTGTCATGTGTTCTTGACTAGCGCTGTCAAAGAGTAAGGGAGGATGCGGAATTGCAGACAGTATTCGTTTCGAGAGACAATTGTTTCTAAAGTTGGTCTTACCAATCGGTAAATTAAAGATAATTATTTTTTATTAGGTTAGTAATTTTTGCGCTAAAGTGTAACAAGCAGTATCTTGCGGCTTTATCAGCGTGGACTTCAATTTATACAAGTTTTTTTCTTATTTGTAACATTTTTGTAACAACTTTTTATGTATTGTGACAAGCAAGAATCAATTTGGGTTGTTGAGCCAGCGAAGAAAATATTAAGAAAAAAGCATGATTTTTAATTCACGAATTTTCACATTTTTATGCTGTGAAGAAACAAATTATATAAAAATCTTAAATAATCTTCTGTCATTATCTCATCTGCGTACCTTCACGCATCTATAAGGTAGGTACCTATTAGATTACAGTCGACAGCAAGTGTGGCGTAAAAATATTACCGAATATCACCGACGATTACCGGACGCGTGGCGAATATTACTTGCTATTACCGAAATAATTCGAGTGCTCGTTACCACAAAATAAAAGCTTACGGAACAGAATGGGCCTTTTTTAACTCGAAAACGGCACGGCAAAATTGTATAACCTTTTGCCTCCTATGTACTAGTGTTTTACTAGAAGTTGGGAACATAGGGAGCAATGGTAAAGTAAATTTTGCCGTGCCGTGCCGTTCGAGGTATAAAAAGGCCCAATTGGCCACGTTAAGTTAGACTTTTGCCTTGATTTTTCTGCTGACTAAACCATAATTATTTTGCTAACCGTTTAAATGAAGTAGTCACTACCTGCGACTACGTTTGCGTGAATAAGTAGTTTTTAAACAGATAAAAATAACAATGTATTTTGAAATATAGAATAATCTTCTGCCATTATCTCTTCTGCGTACCTTCACGCATCTGCAAAGAAAAAATAAATAGAAAGTCACGAAAAAATAATTAATTTGACTTTAGATGAGAAGGTCAGAAAGAAGGGCCAGAAAGAAAGAAAAAAAGCAATTTTATCCTTACTAATAAAATATTGTGCTATACGCGAAAGTTTGTACGGATGTTTGTTACTCTTTCACGCTCAAACGACTGGACCAATTTTGATAAAAATTTGTATGGAGGTAGCTGATACCCTGGAATAATACAAATAGGCTCCATAATTTTCGTTAATTAGCTAGTAAATAATAATTTAAGTAAAAAGCGATGATAACAATTCCAAATAATTTTAAATAATAATTGCAGTGTAAGCTGAAAAGTACTGCTGTATCTTTTAATTTTGTGTGGTGACTGTCGCCTCGTCCAAGCGGTGTGGTTTATGTCACACCCTCTATGACATCACATTATAGGCAAAGCTTAAGTTGGTATTTCTTATGAAAGTACTCGTAGGGGCAGTGGGGGGTAGATAAAAGCTGAATATAAGTAGTAACATCATAAGCTACTGCGTTTAACTCAATATTATATAGGGTGACTGTAAATTAGTAAAGGTTTCCTTTACTAATTTATTGTCCATTATTATTATTATTTTATTTATTAGGAATAGTAAACAACTGTGTACAGTACAGGTATTAATCTTTAATACTAACTATGTAAAATTTAGATTTATACACAGTCCACAACACTATTCACAGATTAGTTCTTAAATGTAGTAACGAAACAGATTAAAAAGAAGGAAAGATGAGAACATAAACATGCCGTCTGCTGTAACTATAACTAAATTAGATTTGATAGATAGATAGATAGATAGATAATATGTTTATTCAATGACCAGCAACTTTGACGTAAATATAAAACAAACAACTTCACACAATACACAAATATAAACAAAGAAAAAACGTCAAGGGGAATCGTGATGTGAAACGCTGGTCAAGGAAGAGGTCCTGACTCAGCCTAGTGTTGTGGTTGGAGCCACAACGCCACAACGATTTAATAAACTGATGTAAATACAGTTTAGAAAAAGTATAGAATTGAACAAGATTACAAGAGGAGGTATACATATAATACTAGTTATGTTGTATATGTACTATATTACACAAATAAATGAATAAATAAATATGGATATATTATAATAGTAATAGCCAAGTCTTTTAAAAGCTAGTCTTTTAAAAGCAAACTCCTAAACCTACGGAGGGAAAGAGAAAAAATGTCTAGACCCTAGAGTTAGAAAATAATTCCACGTCAAAAACGTAAGAGTCACTGACTTCAATCCCAAAAAGACAATTTTTTCGAGAGTTTCCCTCAATTTGTTCAGGATTCCACCATCAGATCCTGGTTTCCTTAGTATGAGACCACCCTTGGGATACTCCCTTTCCAACAAAAAAAGAATAATCAAAATCGGTTCATAAACGACGAAGTTATCCGCGGACATACTCGTACATAAAAAAATAATATGTATACGGTCGAATTGAGAAACCTCCTCCTTTTTTGAAGTCGGTTAAAAATGGCATGCAACATAATGTTTTGGGCACGCCACCGATTGAAAAGTACTCAAAATAGAATACTTACTATACTAGTAGACAAATCAATTCACTAAGCAATTCAACTAGACACTAAAGAGCAGTTTAATTTTGATATTTTCACAATAAGTCAACACTATTTGACGGCACGTCTACAGTCTCATTAAACATTTCTTTAAAAAAATGGCACGTTCATCCATAAAGGTTCGTCATCCCTACTCTAGGGTGTGATAATACCCATGAAACTGAACAACTTTATTGTATGTGTATGTTAGGTACACCAAAAATTCTAATGCCTTAACGGAATTCGTATTGCATTCTCATACTTTGTAAGACCTTTGTAAATCCTTAAAAGACAATAATTATAAAGAACTAGCTTTCCGTTCAGGACTTAGTTCCCGTGAGAGTTTGGGAAAGCAATTAAAAAAAAAACCCAAACCATAAATTTAAAACCCATCGATATGTGTAACGAGTTATAAGATATGTATGTTTCTTTTTATCTTTTTATCAAAAATATATATACTATTTAAAACTTAAAACTATGACTGAGTCTGGTTTCGAAATTAAAATAATAATCATGTAGAACTTAACAATGCGTAACTTAGACGGTAATGTAATAGATTTTAGTGGAAACTTTGTTGGCTTCTGTGTTAAATAAGTTGTTTTATGTCCACTAGATTTACTTAATGCTGTATGTTTCCCAATTTGTTAAAAAAAAAAAAAAAAAACAATTATATAGCCTATGTGTTAATCCAGGGTGTCAGTTACCTCCGTGCCAAATTTTATCTAAATTGGTAGAGCCACTTGAGCGTGAAAGAGTAACAAACATGCAAACATACATCCAAAACTTTTGCGTTTATAATATTAGTAAGAATTTTTATTTTGGGATCGCACCGCATTTCACAATTCGTTAATGATTAAAGTCAGAGTTGTGACATTTGCATAAAAACAAGCGACAAGTTGTGAGTTGCTCTGATGGGGCTCCGCAGTTAGCAGACGCATGCGACCCTTTTAGTGACTCGCTCTGGTGGAATAAAAGGGTAAATGAGTTTTTGACATGCAGCCCGCGTGAGAATGAAGGTTTGAAGTACTTCTAGTGTGATGTTATTGAATTATTATTTATGTCTAAAACATTCTTTATTGCACACTAAAAATTGTATAATTATAAAATAAAAACCCGTTTACCTTATAGTGTACAATGCGGCTTACAATAAAAATGGTGACTATGAGCCTTTGCTAGTGGTTTCGAACGTAAAGAATACCTATTTCATGTAACAGCCCCATGGGGATGATTTTTTGAAAATCATGAAACAAGAAGATACTTTAATTATTAAGTAATGTTTCAAGGTGTGTACTTAATGAGTGAATTAAAAACTAGTTAGCAAAAACTGTAAGTGTACACTAATAATATAAAGAGGAAAGATTTGACTGTTTGTTTATAAGTAGGTAAATAACGAAACTCTGGACCGATTTGAAAAATTCTTTCACTATTAGAATGCTACATTATCCTTGAGTAACATAGGCTACATAACTTTCCCGAATTCTCATGGGAACGAAGTTCCGGGCAGAATGCTAGTGTGAAATACAATACAAACTTACAACCAAAAATGTGCAAGGGCAATTTTAGCCTCTCCATACATCACGTGCGCTTTGTACAGGAAGTTTCACGAGGAGAACGCTCCATAATGTTTCGCTAAATAATTAAAAGTCACCCCGTATGTACCGCTGGAAAGTTTTCAGTCGAACAGTTATCAAAGTTTTTTTTTCGTACCAAAATTAGAAAAAAAATAATAATCTAAGTATCCGATTTAGAAATGTCATAAAAGGAATTCTGTGATAACAGTTTCTAGGAGCAAGAGTTTGGGAGGTGCCTGGCAAAAAAGGGAGGTGTTATAAATTAGACGAGTGGATGTATATATCTGTAAGTCTGTAGCATCGTAGCTACTTAACGGATGGACCGATTTTGATGCCGTTCTTTCATTTGAATACAACAGTAATTGAGAAAGAACGTCGAGGGCAATACTATTTATTGAATTTTAGAGTTTTTCTATATCAGAGCTCTGCATGAATGAATAAATGAAACTTTAGGAGAGATAGTAATATTTCTTAAATCTAATTTTACATAAAAAAATACAAAATTATAACAGTGTCACCCAAAAAGGCGCGGGCTCAGCACTTGCTACATCGGCGATATTCTGCCAGTACTAGAAGTAGAATATGACGGATAGATTAGCCAGTTTTACGCGCTATAAAGTAACAATGTATATTTTTTACTAGCAGTGTTCTACGAGTAATGTCCAAAGCACTGAGTGCAAGTGTACATGTACGAGTACAACTTAACGACGTCATTAAAGCAGACGATTGCGTCACCTGCCTGTCCGTGACGTCATAACCACTAGATTCGAATATACTTTTTATAGCACCATAACGTCACACACAAAAATACTTACACTGTGAGTTTCTTTCTATATCGTGTTTTTTAAGATATGGGAGATATGGCATGAAGATGCTAGGTTTTGGAAGAGCTACTTGCATTATTTCGATAGTTTAGGAACGGATTTGGTAAGTGATTTTACTTTTAAGTGGCGTCTTCTTCTTCTTATCGTGTAGGTTAGTCAAGAGTGTGGCGGAACTTGACTAACCCTGGTGTCAGAGTTTTCAAACCTCACAATAGTATCTGACTTGGTTTTAACGACTGTAGTCAATCGACAACAGCCGGGACCGACAGCTTAACGTGCCCTCCGAAGCACGGAAACGCTTGTGACAAATTGCCACTTTGGTCACCCATCAGGTTCCCTGTCTCTGTGTGCGTTGTTTAACCTCACAGATCGGTTGAGATCAGCCAGAGCCACTGGGCTATGAGCGCTTCAATACCTGATACAATATTACTAACAAAATCCGTTCCTAAACTACCGATATAATGCAAGTGGCTCTTTCAAAACCTCTTTCCTTTATGTGGTTCCTTCATCCCCTACAAACCAGAGGCTATTTGGCAGTTTGAAAAGGTTTAGCCAAGTTTGCTTAGTGTAGGTAGGTCTCCTTCATTACACTCCATATTCTTAAAGCTGTAGTCTTGTGCATAATTCAGAAATTTGATTAATTTTGGTACTAATTTTTAATTTTAAATAAACGCTACACACTCAAAGGCCCACACTAAGGTTTTCCCTTGTGTCGTGGGTCCCTCGGAACACACATAAAGATAAACACAAACACCCTGACCCGAGAACAAACATTTGCTTTTCACACAAATGTTTGCCACGACTGGGGATCGAACCCAGGACCCCCGCCGATCAAGTGGCAGCGTCACTACCACTCGACCAAACCGGCCATCAAAAAATAAAATAAAACGACCGCTTATTAAATACTTAAATGGTGGAATCTAGTACAAGTAACAATTTTTTGCTAAAACCGTCAAGTTATGAGATATCGTTATGTAACTACTTTGACGCTACGCAATGTACCACGAAACCGCGCCGCACTCTGTCAGAATGCGATGAACATTGCTGGTTTTCGTATTTCACGCTGTTATCAGAGGTACTGGTAAGATTTTCAAACAACCGAGACTAATGGGGAAAAGAGAGGGAGGTTATTGCCCATTAAAGGATCGGAGTAGGTTAGACAAAAAACAAGAAATTCACAGTGATGATCGGAATTAAGGGTACCATTTTTAAAAACTGTCCCTTACACGATATGAATTATTTTTTTGACTTTGACTCGTACTCATAATGTCATTATTGAGTGTACAGTGAGTGTACAGGGACAACGGCACATCATGCTATCCAAAACTGTCAAATGTCTTCAATCGATTTTCAATTTTATCTCCAAGCATTAGAGTTTACTATTTATTGGGGAAATTTGACAGTTTGTGGTAACCTGATGTGCTGTTGACTGTACATAAGAATTCTATTGCAGCAGGCCGCATTACATAAACCGTGTTTGCAATGCAGATTGCCTTCGAAGCAATGCAAATAGTCATAGATGTTGACCATAAAGCATTCAATCTTGTTTAGAAGTTCCACCTCTGTTCTTTACCAGCACCTAATATAAAAAATACTCGTAGCACTATTGTTTTTTTTTCAAATGTGTACCAAGTTCGAACCACCGTGTTAGGTCACTACTCTATATTCACTAATCACTGTAGTAAGTCATCGACATACATAGAGACACTAAAGGTAATTTCACCAATACAGTGCGTGTGTGCTTTAGGGGAGACAGGTTGTCACAGAGGAAAGTTGTGACGTTGTGTTTAGTGTACAAAGTAAAATCCGTAATTGGCAATATGTTTAGGTTATAAGCATAGATATAAGCATTTCAGTATTGCTGTGGATTTTTGTTAATAAATAAAATAAATAATAATAGTCAATTTTTCGAAACCTTTATCTGTTACCAAGCTCACAACAGTGCGCGTTTCTTAATTCGTGACTTAAACTCACAAAAGTGCGGTGTTGTGAGCTCCTTAGCAGTTATACTCGTAGGTTTCAAAAAATCGACTGTCACCACCCAAAATATACCATCGCTTACAACTCTTAAATGGGTAAACCAATTTTGATCAAATAAAACTAAGTACCATATCGACTACGTTAGCTTTAAAACAAAAAACCCACATTGAAATTGGTACATTCGTTTTGGAGCTACGATGCCACAAACAGACACACAGATACATACGTCAAACTTAAGACAGCCCTTTTTTCTGGGGTTTAAAATAAAGTTCCAGCCAAACAAAAAATATAGCTATATAAGAAACCTTTACTGATACAACACTTAATAATATCTAACTATAATTTAACTTACTAGCTAAAAGATTCTGAAATTCTGAACCTCAGTGCTCACATTTCATTTCATCATGAGAAATGACAGTGTTTCAGTTTCAAATGGTGATGGCAAAGAGCTGAAATTTTGCAAATTGGGAGTAGGAAGGGCGGGTAATCGTGTGCTCACTGTTTGGAATCGATAAATGAGGTTAAGCAACATGCATTGTGCAGAGAACCTTGCTTGGGTCTCCAATTACCATAGTGGCGATGTTCGCACGAGCGTTTCGGTGCTTCGGAGGGCACATTAAACCGTAGAACGCAGCTGTTGTCGATTGACTACAGTCGTTGAACCAATTTAGAGGCCATTTGGTGGTTTAAAGACTCTGATATCAGGGCTGTCAAGTTCGCATACTTGTTTTTATCTGCACTTTATATACATCTCGTTTTAAAGTTTTATGGTGTCGTCAACAGTACAGTGCAGGACAAAAACATGTCGGCTGATGCAAATTGAACTTTCATAGATACTGCATGAGTGCTAGGGTCCGACGCTATGCTTTTATAATGCCTTGCTAATTGCCTTTGTGGGGTGTCACTTTGCGTGGTCTAACTTTGGGCCCTAATGTACACATATACATGCCAAAGAGGGTTAAGGCAAAAAGAGTTTCGCGTTAACAGCTACACTTTATAAAAATGCCTGGAAATCTGCCTTTTTGTCACACTTATATCATAAGGGCGAAAGTTAGTGAGTGAGTGTTTGTTACTTCTTAACGCCGAATTCCCACGAGAATGAAATCCAGGCGGGAAGCTAGTAAATAACCGAAGTTATCTCCCTAACTTTTCTTTAAATCGAAATCATGTCATCCTAATAAGATGAGCTGCTATTCGTTGGTTGAATATTTGGTGAATATTGGCCACCTTCTTTTTATGACATTGGCCTAAGCTATAAAGACTATGGTACATTGCCTTTAACATATGAGTTATGTGTAAAACGTTAATGATTAAACTTTCTTGTGTAAATGTGCCAACAGAAAGCTAATAAATAAAATGTATTTTAATAATGAGGGATTTTCTGACACCTCAGAATTTTAGTTCACAAAAGGTTCAATAGATGGCGCTGTCGCGTGATTAAACAGACAATTTTACTGAAATCTAAGTCAGGAATGATTATGTAAATCAGAATTTTGTTGACCAAACCTTTTACGTATTACTCAATTTCTTAATAATTAAATGCACATACAAATTTTGATAACATACTTGATATTTGTATAGAACGAAACAGCACGCAACGTCATTGCAACATTTTGGTTGTCAAATAAAAAGTCGAAAAAGTTTAAAATTGACTGAGCGAACTTTTGAAGTTTTACTTTTGTTTTCAGTTTCAGATCATGAGTTCGCTATGGGCGCGTTCGCAATGTGCAGTTGTGTTTTTGCTACATTTATACATATAAAATAATTCAAAATCCAAAAAAGCGCTTTTAGTTTAACACTTTGGTTACAAAGATTATTTATCGTGCTAAAGGTTATCGTTTTAATAACTTTGGGTAGAAATTAGAAGTAATCAAATCGATACACGAACGCATCCTACAAAAAAAAACATGTTTGCTCACAGGTCAGTGCCATCTAGTGGAAGTTCCAGTAACCTTCTTTTTTTTAATTGACTGCCAGAAAAACCCTCCTTATAAACTAACCGGAACTTCATAACTTATCAACCTTCTTGAAGTAAAAAACCAGCAGGCCGAGTACGATAGCGACAGCGCCGCGACAACTCCGCTGTCCTATATGTCGAAATGTCAACATTGCGCAAGCCTTTGCACGGGACCCTCCCGCAATCAAAGTGAAGTTTCAGCGTGAGCCGAGCGCGAGTTTGTCGTTATCGTGCTAGAGCTGCTGGTTTCAATATCGACGTATAGTATAAATTACAGTTGCATTAAACTTGTTAGCAATTATTGTAATTTTAATATTGTTGTACAAATTATACGTTGTGTTAATTGTTATTTTGATAGCCTAATTGCCCCTGCTTCGTTATAAAATATTAAGTCTTATTTATTGTTGTTATGGAAATATAGTAGAAAAAAAAATTATTATATATTATTTATTTGGCAAAAATTTATTACTAACTCACGACACCTAAGATACAAGTATACATATACTTAGTTTAGGTGTCACAATAGCATATTGACCTACGTACTAACCATTTTGTAATCCGTAAATTTTTGTTTAGTGTTAGCATAATTTCAATACTTTTAAATACCTAGAACTCATACTGTTTATTTTAAATTTTACTGGATTTAGACTTAAGTTTTACGTAAATAAATTATATTATTATAATTATATTATTACAATGATATTAAAATAATCTACAACTAGTTTTATGATGTGAGTGAAACTTTAAATTAGTTTTTGAAATCCTGGGGGTGATTGACCCCATGAAACTGAATAATTTTCCCCAAGAACCCATAAGAAATTCCCAAAAAAATCGTCGACTTCCCACCCAAAACCAAATCAGCTTATCAGTGTAATTTGCATGGAGAGGCGAATTTTTTTCTTCATTATTTCGACGCTCACGTTTCCTTTGTATTTAGCCCAGAATATAATAGAAGCATGAGCGATTTAGCTTTGGCAAACACGTTCAAACTTACCGCACTTTCTTGGGGAAAGTTGTTCAGTTTTGTAGGTCGATTCTTATCCTTAATTTACGGTAATTCAAACATATCCAATATATGTTTTTTAAGCACGCAGAACCCTGTAGTTGTGCGAAAAAATACTGAGAATACAGCGCCAATATTGTTTTGATTCGAAACCTCCCCCTCTATTTCCATATTTTGTTGTTTTTGTAAACAAAAAGTCACTTAACTAACTAAAACCCATTCCTCGTCATACGGAACCCCCATAACAATGCCTCCCGCGTCCTAACATCAAATATTAAAACTCTATCAAAAGTTTAACTTTAAAATAATTACTTGAATCTCTTGGGGTCGAGTCTGTTAGTTAAACAAGTTAGAGTAATAATCAAATATTATACAAAATTAATCATTTTTGGGTTGCCTTGATTAATCAAATTAATTATTGAATATGACTTACTATTTAGGGTTGGTGAACTTCTATAGAAAGATAATTTATAACTGAAGTCCTCAATGTTACCTTACCTTGATAGATGTGTTTATAAGTTGAAAGTAAATTTTAAAAGATAAGTGATTTTTAAATTAATTAGCAAAAACTGACTGCTGCGAATTAACTCACAAAACTAAACAATTTTCCCTAAGGAACATTGGTTGAAATATGAAACTAAATATAAATATTTGTATCTCTATACAGGGTGTAAAGGACAGCTTAGCAAATACTTAAATGGTGCGAAGTACATTGTTGGTTTTTGTGTTTTACGTTGTTATGATTGTTTTTTATTGCAAAATGAAGCGTTTTTAATTGAATTATAAAAAATGTAAGCAGAAAATTTTAAAAAACATGAAAAAAATATTGTCTGAGTCCAGGGTTTCAGTTTTTGCTAAGTTGTTTTTTACACCATGTATACTTAACTTCAGCAATAAGCTGATTACCTCTATGACAAGTCAAACATTTTTTTGAGAATTTCTAATGAGTTTTTTTAAAGTAGTTTTCAGTTAAATGAGAAGAATTATCCCCAAAAGTTTTGCTAGGTTATTTTAACTTACCCCATACACAATAGCTTTCCGTCCGGCACTTCGTTACTGTAGAAAAATGTAGCTTATGTGTTATTCTGATATCTAAACTATATATCTGCAAAATTTCATAGAAACCCGCCCGGTAGTTTTTGCGTTTTCCATCCATTCATCGTTAACAGCTTTAGCATTTGTATTAGTAGGATGATACAGAGTGATAAAAACCTCCTAGCTATATTCAAAATCCTGAACCAGCATCACTTACGGAACACTTTTTTCTTCCTAAACGTTGACACCACTCGGGTGCACCCCCCGAGTGCTACCCGCACCCCTCGCATGCCTGGTGTAGGAGTAATGTCTACGTTTAGGCAAAAAGTGAACTATTTCCATTGAAAAAAAAATGTTTTTCAAAAATGTATTCTTTGAGTGATACTGGTTCAGGATTCTGAATATAGCTAGGAGGTTATTTATCACCTTGTATAACCCTTCCAAAAAAGTTTACAAATTGAATTCCGGCAATTTTTCAAGCAACAAAACTGTAATAAATTCATACATCGAGGACAAGGGTCAGACTACAACAAGCCTTATTTGCATTTTCACTGAACAAACCAATCTGCAATGCAAACTTCGACTATGGTATGTAAACTTATACAAACTCCCTTTGTCAACCCTCTTACATTGGTTGAACTTTAACTTTAGAACGATAAGGTTGAAATTCTGTTATCGTAGCAGTAAAAGCAAGTTGTTTCCGAGGTAATGCCCAGAATATCACGGGTTAGCTTTGATGCGATTAAAATGACATATACAAACTGGACAAACGCTGTCAGTTTATTAGTTAATGCTTTGTTTATTGCATTGTTAATCGTGTCACGCCATCGGACTGATTCAAATTAGCTGTCGTGAATAGAATTTTGAATTTGCAGTTTTGTATCTCATACAATGAACATTTAGGAATAAAGTACTGCCACGCTAGTCTGGGAGTGGAAGAAAAAATTGAATGTGCCACCTCTTTTAAGGGTTATTGCAGAAGTCAGTAAGTGGAACGCGAGGGTTTTACTGTGTTGTGGGCAAAAGGCTGACAAGCTATCATCACTTTCAAGAGACCCACTACACAAGGGAGAACCTTAGTGTTAGCCTTTGAGCGTTTATATATATATATATATATATATATATTATATACTATACTCATGTTTAATCTGAAAACTATTTACTCAAAATTAGAAAAAAATCGGCGTATATATGTATACATTTTATCTACACTAATATTATAAAGAGGAAAGATTTGTACCTATTTTTGTATGTTTGTATGTTTGTAACGAATAGGCTCCGAAACTACTGGATCGATTTCAAAAATTCTTTCACCATTAGGATGCCACATTATCCCTGAGTAACATAGGCTACATAATTTTCCCGAAATCCCACGGGAACGAAGTCCCGAGCGGGATGCTAGTATACTATACTCTTGTTTCATCTAAAATTGCCTATTCACTCAAATTTTGAAAAAAAAAATCGGTTTTTCTCTTTTAATTTGTTTTTTTCCTTCATCTTTGGATGTTTACTCAAGATTCACGTGGTTTTGGTTGAAAATGAGTTTTTTTTCATAAAACTTCGTCTACACTTCTTTAATCTGTAGTTATTTCGTAAAGCGACAGATTAACACTACGCATGCGACAGATATACTTTCAATAACAGTACAGTCGGACATAAAACGTTTAGTGCCAATGAAATTTTAAATCCCCATCAAATTTACACTTAGTGCACTCCTATTCGCACTCTCCTCACGTTCCCCATCGATTACTGAGCAACATCGTAAACTTGGCACTTCCAATTGCTTGAGTGTACCTATAAGAGCTATACAATCTTATCTTAGCACTTCCAAAAACAAATCTTTTGAAGACCAACCTTGAAACAGGTGGTTGGTGAAGCGCAAATTGAAATTTGTTTTCCCCCAATTGCAATTTTATGTGTTTTTGTAGGTTGCTCTCAAATTTTAGGAAGAGTAGTTTTAGGGTAAGCATAAGTAGATTAAATGGTGACTTTGATTTTGAATTATCAAAATATTGTAAAAAAATACTTTCACTCTCGACTCGGAGTAAAAGAAAACCTTAGAATGTACCCCAACTCGGCACGTGTGTGGTAACCTGAGTTCGACCGCAACTCAGGTTACCACACACGTGCATTCTGTGCTGTTGTGATAAGAGCGGTTAATTTTGCAATGAAAATGGAGTAACATGATGCGCTGGCCTCTGATGTATCTGCCAGCTATTCCCAGGCATGCTGTGGAAGCTACGGGACGCAAGGGTTTTAGTTGTATTTTTACTCCGAAATTGAGAACTATCCAAATGTCATATTTTTTTTATAAGGAAAGGGTTTGCTATTGACCACAATCTAGCCCAGGGGCGAAGATGTGCTCAAGGATGTAGCAAGCTCACCCAGAAGATGCCTATTCACTCTAACTTTAAAAAGACTCAGGTTATATAAGCCCGGAAATACAGACGCAGGCAAAGAATTTTATTCCTTAGCGGTGCGCAGTATAAAAGATGAACAGAAGCGCTCAGTACGGATTCGAGTAATTTCGACGAGGTTATGGTTCTGGATGTCCGGTAGAAGAAAGGGGCTGGGAGAGTTATTTGATGACTGCAGCTTTGACTGGCGGCGCCACTGCCAACCGAATCCAATTTAGGACCTAAACAAGTCTGCAACGCTTATTCGTACCATGATGGCTTATAAGCGATTCAATTTTGTCACTGTTGCGATTCAAAGGCAGACCAGCGACAATTTATGTAGACATTTAAAATGGACCATAGACAACCGAATAGTTCAAAAGCAGCGTCATCGTGGTATCATTTTAAAAAATATTCCAATTGCAAAGCAGTTCAAAGTTGGATCCTAAACAGAAATGCTTTTAAACAATCGTGGTATGTACCCAGTAGTTTGCTATTTAATGTTTAACGTTCAGTTTGGTTTCAAAAGTTCAATTCCACCACTCTAAAATTAAAAAAGAAATGTTCGAATGAGATTCGATTGCTTATAATTGCTAAAGCAATTTTGATCAAATATTTCTTAGAACTATCTCGATTAAGTCAGCTTTCAAACAAAAACACCTCATCGAAGTAGGTCCATTCGTTTAGGAGCTAATACGATGCCACAGACACACACACAGATACACAGACATACAGATACACACGCCAAACTTATAACACTCCGTCTTTTTGTCGGGGATCAAAAATGGTGACCATTATCATTATAATACCATTGATTAGAGAAATAACCGCCTAGGAGTATTTATTAAGCTCACGCTATAAACACTAAATTGATCCGCAGTAATACAAACTAAATATTGAATCAAGTCCCAAACAGGCAAATTGCAGTCGCATCGTGTTTACTCAGGGTTCATTATCGCTTGGCAACAGTTCGTTTGCTAATCGTATGCAGAGACTACACTGAATTATTCCCAATTAGGCGAATTAAGCAGATAGCGTCTGAGGAAGGAAGTTAGGAGGAGGCGGTTTGTGTTGAGATTGACGTATTAAATGATTTTAAACTAATTAACGAATATATGGATCAGTCAGGCAAACTAAACATCTTCCCCTAGGAACTTAGGTCCGCATTACAGAACGCGACTCAGTATCTGATCTATACGAAGTAGCAGTCGTCTTTTTTATTTTGATAGTGAGAGAAACAGACAACCAATACTTAAGTATAGATCAAGACTTGAGTCTCCTTCTGTAATACAGGCCTTAGAGCTTGGAATATTTATTTATTTATTTATTTAGTTTAGGAACTCCAACAGTGGAGTCATTTTACATCTTAAAAGAACTTACACAAAATAAAAATTGTGAATGCTCCAGTAATTATAGGAGAACACAGCATTCTCAAAGATAACTCTTAAATATACAATTTAAAGATGACGCTTAAAGTTACACTTAAAATAATTGACAAAGAAAAAAATATAAAATTATTGAACTTCTTAAAGCAACAATATCATACATTATCTATAAAAAATGTTTAACAACTTGTTAAATTTCAGAAAAATAAAAGTAACCAAAAAAAAAACCTCCAATCAAACAAAAAGAAAATCACCTAGCTTAAATAATTTTCCACGTCAATAACATCAAATAAAAATGTGTTACCTACGATGTTGATCGCTTATAACTCTTAAACGACTGAACCAATTTTGATTAAATATAGCATAGATGGAGTCTGAGTTTTTCGTAAGTGTGAGCATTGAGCAATGCCGTTAAGTTCATTTTTCTTTTCTCTTAATGTTTATAAGTAGTCTTGCAACCAGAGATTCTTCTCAGTAATTATTGTGCTGCATCTTAAATGCATGTTGTTAGCAGTCAACTCAGGTGCTGACTGAAAAGCAGCCTGGCTGAGGCAGCACTTTTTCACCACATAATTCATTTGTATGCTGTTTTGGTGTCTGTATTGTATGGTTTCTTTCTTTCTTTCATAGTACCACTTGAATTACATCAGATAACAAACAAAAAAACTACATTGAAATCGGTCCTTTCTTTTAGGAGCTACGATGCCACAGATAGACATACAAATACACACGTCAAACTTTACACCCTATTGTTTTGACGGGGGTTAAAAAGTTTATTTTTAATTATTTATTTACTAGGCTCATCAACAACTTATGTACAAACATTAAAAATACTTGCACAACATTTTTATGAAAACGGGCTTATATTAAAGTTTTTTTTTTTTACCAGCCCATATACGTCCCCATCGAGGGGCACGGGCCTCCCTTCGAAACACGAAGGGGATTTAGGCCATAGTCCACCACGCTGGCCCAAAGCGGGTTGGTAGACCGCTCGTCTTTCAAAAATTTTCTTGGACGGGTGGGTTTCATCACGATGTTTTCCTTCACTTATCCGCAAGTGATAATTAGAAATCCGTACATAAATCCGAAAAGACGAATTTAGTGGTACAGGCCCGCACCAGGATTTGAACCCTTGACCTTCGGATTACAAGTCTGGCTCATTACCAACTGGGCTATCACGGCATAAGTAAAATATTATTATTACAAAAATATATATATATATTATTACAAAAAAAAGATTAAGTTAAATAAGAATTACTTGTAGCTAATATTTATGTGTAGATTCCACCATAAAAAATAAAATAAAAATAAAATAAACGCTTCACACTCAAAGGCCCACACTAAGGTTTTCGCTTGTGTCGTGGGTCCCTCGGAACACACATAAAGAGAAACACAAACACCCATGACCCGAGAACAAACATCTGCTTTTTACACAAATGTTTGCTCCGACTGGGGATCGAACCCAGGACCCGCCGATCAAGAGGCAGCGTCACTACCACTCGACCAAACCGGCCGGCCGTCTGCTTAGTATTACCTTACGTGTTTGTCAGAAAATATGTTGAAATAGAAATAGTAGAGCTAGTTTCGTATTTGAACAACTTCTAAGCTAAAATAAACTAAGATAAATTTTCTCATAGCTTTAACCGCGGAGTGTAGCGCCTATATTTCACCCGAAAAGCAATTATAAGAAGTTCAAACGCAGTTTATAACATAGGAGTGGAGTCATTTGTTGTTTATTTGCTGCTACAATTTAGAACCCATTTAAGGGTTACAGCTTAGAAATGAACGGAAAGCGTTTCGCCTAAATGTAAGTTTTGAAAAAATCACGAACATGAAAATATGTCGGTGACATTAATTTCATGTCAGTGACATAAAAACAGAAATCTTTAAAATCTTGCATAACGGCCTTACTAATAATTCTTACACACTGTGTAGTACAAGCGATCAAAAACATATGAAAAAATATGTTTCCTTATGTTTATACTCATAATTTATCATTAGTACTTCCGCGCTAGACTGGGAGTGAAAGAAAAAGTTAGAATGTACCAGCTGTCAACTCTTCCCAGGTTTACTGTAATAGTCAGTAAAAGGGACGCGAGAATATTGCTATTTATTGTGGGCGAAAGGCTGTCAACCTCTCTCCAAAGTTTAGATATTTGGATGTATGTTTGTTACTCCACCACGCCAGAACGGCTAAACAGATATGGATGTAGTTTCCCCTGATTCCCAAGAAGTCCGAGGTGGAAAGCTAGGAAAAAAAGCTGATGACATTTATTTCAATACATCGGCTGATAAATTGAAAATAATACAACAGCCTCCAACACGCTGGCGATGACAAACAGACACGTAAAGGCTCTACTTATTTGTCCGTTCGCGATCACGTGCCGATTTTATAGCAGCCCACTCGTAAATTGGAATTGTGGGCGTGTTCCCCTGTACTAGATATTGTTTCTGATATTCTGAAAAAACACGCTATATATAAGGAAATTCGATTCTATTAATTCATAATATCTATAACAAAACTTTTTTGATTGTATACAATTATGTTATTTGTAATATTTTTATTGTAATTTGTAAAAATGTGTAATAATATTTAAAATTAATAACGATTTCATAATTTTTTGAAGTCAAAAAACTCAAAACTAGAGAACGGTTGTTCAACCAACCATTTTTAGGGTTCCGTAGTAATCTACGAACCCTTATAGTTTCGCCATGTCCGTCTGTCCGTCTGTCCGCGGGTTTTCTAAGAAACCCTTGGTACTATAGAGCTGAAATTTGGCATGGTTATACATATTAATAACGCCGACAGAACTGTAGAGTAAAACCTTAGAAAAAAAATTTTTTTCGGGTGTCTCCCATAGACGTGAAAGGGCGATGAATTTTTTTTTTCTTGCCAATATCATCGAGTGGGGTGTCATAGAATAGATTTTTAAAAGATAGAAGGGGTTTACAAAGAACGTTTTTCGATTTAGCACTCTGTTTGCGAATCATAAATTTTTAAAGTGAAAATTTTTGTCAAACACAAGTGTCCCCCCCCTCTACCAGCTAAACGATTGTTTCTAAAAATGTGAAAAAATTTCCAGAGGTAGCATATACATCAAATTTAAAAGGAAAACTATAAAACATAAGTTGGCCCTTCAAGTTTGCGAGAAATGGTAGACCAAGTGCCAAACATTGTTGGGATTAATAAGAATATATTTACTAATATTAGATCTTTGGTACTACAGAGCTGCAATTTGGCATGTTCATACATATTAATTGCGCCGACAAATAGAAAAAATAAAATTTTGTAAAAAAAATTTTTTCGGGTGTTTCCCATACATGTGAAAGGGCGATGGTTTTTTTTTTCTCGCCGATATCATCGAGTGGGATGTCATAGGATAGTTTTTTAAAAGATAGAAGGGGTTTACTACGAAAGTTTTTCGATTCAGTAGTCCGTTTGCGAAAAATTAATTTTTAAAATGAAAAAAAAAAATTTAAATATTTCACGAGCATTTAGCATTTACGACGAAGTTCAGCCTAATCCAAAACAACTGCCATACAAAGTTCCACGCTAAAAGTGCGGCAAGGTCGAAAGCCAAGCTGTAACATATTGACATTTCATGTGTCGTTATAGGTTTTTGGGGGTGTTAATTCCGAAAATGACATCAAAATTATACACAATCGCCACGCGACCTGCTCGTTAGCACCAGCTCGAAATTATTCCTAACAATACTTTTGTTGCTAAAAAAATATAAAAAAAAAAAATTAAATCAAAAAAAATTCGCGCTCGCTTCGCTCGCGGATTAAATACTTCCATTCTGTTGTATTTAGCCCAAAACCAAAGTTAGTGTCCTACCAGCTAAAGCTGTTTACATATTGACATTTTAGGTGTCGTTTAATAGGTTTTTGGTGATGTTAATTACGAAAATGACATAAAAAGTATTTTATCAGCAGGTCTATATTATTTCTAATAATATTAAAAAAAAAAAAAAATTTTTCGCTCGCTTCGCTCGCGAATTATATAATTTCATTAGGTTGTATTTACACCAAAACTAAAGTTATTTCTGAAACTACAAACTCTTTAATACATTTGTTTTTTAAACTAAACTATTTGGAGATTTTAACATCGACTATGACTAGTGATGAACGATTCTTAGTCTTTTAAGGCTTTTAACAAAGACTCGCCTTATTTTTGATGCCTCACGACTGATTCAGTCTTTTAGTTCCCAACCTTTAGTCATAAGACTAGCTTTTTTAGTTGAAGTCTTTTAACGTAAAAAACTGAGCTGTTACTTAAACAGCTTAAAGGATTTAAAAGACTGGCGACTCATTATCTGGGAAGTCGACAGTCGTAAGGTATGTGTTGATAGAATGTAAATATCTCATTTTATCTCCTTGTCAAATGTTATCAAAATGTATTTAGTGGTTTAGGCGTTAATTATTCCTTTTGGTTGATAGGTTACAGAAGAAATATTGAATATCACACACAAACTGCGGTGCGATCCCTTTAACATAAAAGAACTTGAGTCGTTTAAGTCTTTTAAAATTAGCTGGAATTGGTTAAGTCTTTTAGTATTTTGAAAACAACTCGAGTCGTTTCAGTTTTTAATCTTTTAATAAACTACTAAGTCTTACAGTCAGTGACAGGAGAGCGTATGGTCTATAACTTCACAATTAAGCATCTAGGCAAGGCAAGGGTGATATTTTCGTATTCAGTGATGAAGATATTAAAGTGCATAGGGATCAAATGCATTTTCAAAAATTTCGACCTGTTATGCATGTGCCACCTTGCAGGTGCTATGAATATGGGTCGAAGCAACAGGTAACATGACTTGCTAAGGCTGCAGCATCAGCATCCAAGCTGGGGCCGAATTATCAGAAACCTACAGCTCACGTTCTCACAGAACGACACATAGAACGCCTAGAACAACCATACTCCTTGTAGAATTATCTGCTTATCGTTGATATGCAGCGTTCACCTGCATCTCCTAAGCCATGCACCGCTTGCCACTTTTGCACAATGTAAGTATGACGATGGACTGCATCGCCGCATTCATGGCAGGCACTCACAAGACCCACTGGTGCTAGAATTGAAGTTATTTTTCAACAGGACTACTAAAGTGTGATGATACCTACACCTGCAGCCAGCAACCGGGACATGGGATGACGTGGTCCCAGCATTGTTCTTTACACAAGTTCAATTTCCCAGGTGGCTTGCTTATCTCAAAGTCGCCCAGTAACCAGATGGCTACTTTGTTGGGTAAAACCCAATCAATTTTGTTTATAGTTTATGTGTCATCGGTACATTCGGTCAAGGGTCGCATACTAGTTGTTTAAGCAGCAATTAAACGTTGTTAACGATGTACCGAATTGATAGCGTAAATTCCCGACCTTCAGGTATGGGAGCGCAGGATCATTTATTCCCATCTATTTCTATAACAATGCAAGTCTGGCTGAAGTGGTACGAGAATATTTTATTATTCAGTTGTTCATATTACGAGCGATTACATCAGCGTTGCCGCGAATAAACCGCGGGTTCGTTTGCGGTATTTCCAAATTGCTTTGTTATCCCTATATCGTTACATTTTTCCTGTACGCTAATCTACTTGCTCAGTACGTAAAAGTTGATTTGCGCATAGTCGATTGCTACACGTTGAACGGCGAACGTTTACGAAGGAACATTACTTATTGTTGGACGGAGAAGCCCCGTGACATCGAGAACTCAACATGACGTCCCAAGAAGATCAAGACAGAGCACTTACTTTTCCGGTGGACACCTTCACGTTCCGCGGGCCTGCTATACCCTTTGGGGCGCCTTTGAGCGTTGACGAATTTATGCGTTTTCACACTGCATATTCAAAGTTCGTTCGGTCGATGCGAAACCTGGACACGACTTTTCTTAATGGGAAAAAATTTCCCGTCAACTACAGCTTCGATGCAACGAGGCCAGAAGAAGATCGCCTGCTGATAAATTGGGACGGGCTCCGGCCCCTATTTTGGAAGGAGCTGCCAGGTGAAAGAGATTTTGTAAGGCTGCCTGCGATACTGAAGTTCATCGAGGAAGAGCTTCGTTTTGAGAAGTGCAAGGCGGTTGCCGGCGACGTTTGCTCCTGTGACAACAATCCACATGAAATGGTATCTCCTGGAAGCGAGTGCACGAACGAACTCCACTGGCATCATTTCTGCACCGCGCACGTCTCTGCGTGGTTGACCAATTACATGGTGCCGGCGATTCTTCTTAAAGAATCTAAAGAGATGTTCCATGCGATGATTGCAAAAGTGCATCGAGACGATCCAGCCATCTTGGAATTTTATTCCACGGGTGAACGTACGGACACACAATTGTTGCTTGACTCGGCTCGCAGCATTTGTGGTTCCGGCGCTGATGCAGCCGCATCTCAATAGTGTTAAGAGTGTTGAATAGTCTTCATAAGTCTAAAGTACCGTAGATTGAAATAAATAGTTGTGTTCAATATGTCTACTTTTATTTGTTTTATTCCTATTAGTAGTGTAGGATGATGGAGAGTTGTGCAGGTAAGATATTGAGACCGTTCCCTCTTACGTTGCTCCAAGTTCAAATTTAGTTTCCCTCATGACAACTCTGTGTTAGATACAATCAAGTCAAGCTTGGACGGCACTAGAGGTAACGGTTTGGTATAACGTGCTACTAGCAGCCGCATAGCACGTCACACCACTATCACTTACAGTTGACTTGCAAGGCGTGATGATAAGAGTTACGTGCACATGGGATGCAAAGCTCCGCTATCACAAACAATGCTTATCATATGTCTTGAGCAAGGCCTGAACGTGCATTCGCTTACTGAGTACGTGTACCTGCGACGTTTAGCCGCGGAGCAGACCATACAGGAATATGAGACGTCTAAATAACGTTTTTCTTAAGTTGGTTCATGAGTAGTATCTACGCTTAAGCCGCAAACAGTATTACGGCAAAGAGCCGCGACAATGAACGTTCTATGTGTAACTACATGTAGACATAGATTTCCCGATAATACGTTGCCAGACGTGGCACACTTTAGTTTAAATATAGAACAAACCATGTGTCATAACTCAGAATAAAGGTAATATGTGACGAGTACGAGATCGTTATCAAACTATTATTATTCGCTGCCTCCAGACAGTTAGTCGGGCTCAGCGTCTTACGATAACCTAGGGTCAATTGGCACTAGCTACAATTTCTTGAGGAAAACCCAACGCTATATTTGCTTCGAGATTAGTATTTATCGTTAACATAATGGATTTTCAGTCACAAATCACTTTCGGTCACGAGACGTTACGAACGTGCCTGGCTCTTTGCTGTCTTTATTGAGCTAAGAAAAGATAAACGTAAAACAATGTCCGCACCGGCAGAAGCAAGCTGTTCCACACGATTGTTGATAGAGTTAAACGTGAAGACTTTCGAAGCGACATTCTACAATGGAAAAAAGCTGAGCATCGAGTACCTTTTCCATTCCGAAATTATGGGAGAAAAATGTCTGCGAGTAGGCCTCAACAGCTAGGTACCACTGTTCGGAGGTATCACACCTCCCGGTATACCTCAATTCACCTATATCTCGAAGCTCACCAATTTCATCCGGCTCATAAACATGGATGACTGTACACACGGTGACTACGCTTCTTGCGCGTGTCGGCGGAAGATCGAGCCAGGCCAAGAGCATTCCGACTACCGTTGTCAAGATAATCACTGGCATCACTACTGCGCAGGACACGTCCACCAGTGGCTGAACTTCTACCTAGAACGTGCGATTCTGTTGAAAGAATCTAAGAAGCACTACGAGTACCGCGTGAGCGAAGTGCACGGGGCAGTAACAGGCTTTTATTATTCAATCGGCGAGATGGCAACTGCAAAATATTGGCTAAGGTGGGCTTGGACGAGTAACATGTGGCGGCGTGTATGATAAAACGAAATCAAACCTGATGAGTTAGCGTAGACGACTACTGTTTAATACATTCATACACCTTACTTATATTTAAGATTTGTCATTTCATAGCTTACAGGATTTGTTAGACTATAATAGTGTAATGAAATATTATTCTAAATTTGTGTCCTTTTAATTTTGCCTGTAATGTTAGAGTTATAGTATCACAGATACCTTACCGAGAAACTATGTAACGTGCACCGTACCTACCTATCGCTGCATAGCATGTCACTGTGCACCTACAATCCTCTTACAAAGTGTAGTGACTAGTCTTGACATTTATGAGGAGGTACATGCACTTTGAAATGAAATAATCATGTATGAGGAACGAGTTTTTTCATTTTTAAGAATAAATACTATTATAAATTATCACATATACGAGTAGGTTAGGTTGTCTGGCCGTATATTACTTCGGCCTGTTGTGTGTCCCGCGCCACGATGCCTGCCGTCGTAAAGCTTCTGCATACCGCAAGAGGTGCTCCTCAAGTTTTTGCTGCTCTTCACGCTGACGCTTCCTTTCTTCACGCTCCTCGTCTTGTCTTTTCCACACTGCTTTCTGCTCCTCCCAACGTTCCTCGGCGGCTCGAAGAGCGGCTTCTCCATTATTGTTTCCCTACATGGTGATATGTCGAGGGTCAATAGTATGCTGATTGACTATATAGCTCCTGGCGATTGTGTCGAGGATATATATGCTAATGATTGGTTGGACAGGGCTTTCCCGCAATTTCTACTAATTAGAAACCTACCTAATAAGGACTGCTTGGAATTCCATAACGATAGGGAATTTATTTGTGGTTTAATTATATCGCTATAATGAGGATGATTAAAACGCACTGACCGCATGATGTACCGTAGTAACAATAGAAATTCCATAAAATTCAGGAAAGGAGCAATTAATTATTTATAACTGAAAAAGGAAAAATGATGGGGATAATACATACAGTTTTATATTTTATTTCGCGAGTGTTATCATAGACTGTGTTAACTTTCCTGTTAGGTTGCGCAATCATGCTCCATATAGAAAAAAGTATGTAGGTAATATTCAGGAGCTGCCCGTGACTGCTGAGCATGCATGGAGTCTTGCTACGTGACCTGCAGTCTTACTTGACCGTGTGATGTTCTCTGGAGGTTTGGTTACGCCAAGCTATTCCACTAGAGCGTTGCAGCGTGCACTCATGTCCTCAGAAAAGTTTACGAAGCAAACTCGAGAGACTTGAGTTTATATTGAAACATCCATTCACACCATCGTTAGGTAATGAACACTTCAATACGTTGATAGGTGTAGCTGTGGCTTACCGTAGGTATGACGTCAAACCTTATCGGACAATGGTATATTTTTTATTTTCCCGAACTATAAATAATTTAATAAATTCCACCGACCGGATAATATCGGTTAATTGAGCCCGATAACCTATTTGAATCAGAAGAAACTTAAACAAATATCGTTTAACTTCAGCGATAACGGCGTTATCGCCGTCACGGTCGGTTGCTCTAATGTTGTAGCAATTTGCTGATATGGACATTGCTACCTACAATCAAGGTAAACTTACAGGTTAACAGTAAAGAGTTTTTACACCTGCATTCGCAGAGACCTAAGGTTAGGAGCTTGAATCGAGGACTCATTGTCACATAGCAAAACCTAGAACTCCTCCAACAGTCATACTTCTCCCGAGTCTACTATGCATTAAAGTCGTTTCTCCACTGCATACAATGGTATCACCCTCCCCTTCCCCTCGTACACCGTTTTTGATTTTTACCCCGTACGCTCTTGTGTCCCCTACTGTATTAATCTTTCATCTCTAACTATGACTAACGATAGTACACCCGTTTTAAATGAATACGTAATGTAAACAATTTTTATACAACCATTTGCATCCACGCGAGGTGGTTATTAAACAGATGATTTATTTTTCCTTGTGGCGCTGGAATCTATATTTCTCCTTTAGTTACCTTCTTTCTTTGTGACCTCGTTTTTATTAGACATTATTAGCAATTCAACCGTCCATAAGCTAGTACAATTAAGAAGCCAGCTGCATATTTGAACCATGCTGCTACGGAACCCTACAATGCGCGTGTCCCGACACGCTCTTGGCCGGTTTTTTAAGTTCGTTTGGTTTGTTGAGAGCAGCAAGTTAAACTAAAATAATTAAATTTAAAAAAAAACATATATTTCAGTTCAACTTGCTGCTCTAACATTTACTATTATTTCCTCCACATTTTACAAATCTGCATAGCTAGCACGGCGCGCGACAAACACTCCTAAGAGGGTAAAACTTCACTTTGAAGGCGCGAGGGCATCATGCAAAGGCTTGCTCGCCCTTTGACATTTGACCGCGTTATTTTCACGTTTTGTTTGAGCTGACCTGACCGTATGGTGATCAGTTGAGAATAAGACCACCCCATCTCTTTTCGTGGGTGTCGTAAGAGGCGACTAAGGAAACACTAATGAGACCTGCCTCCTAGTAATCCATCCCAGTAGGCAACGACACTTCATTTTCTTCTGAATCTGAGGTGTTGCTCTATGGCCTCATGTGGTGTGGTAGGCTCTGTAAAGGGCCGTCTGGTTCGCGACCACCCTCCTACCAAAGTCCGATAGCTTGCTGTGTTCCGTCGGTGCGTGGAAATACCAGTGCCTTTATAGGCATTTTCTGGGTTAACTCGCTCCATCGTCGACCTCATCTTTGACCTTATGGTCAAGGTCAAGAGTTAAGCCATCTTATAATAAAAATAAATAAAAATAAAAAGCTGACTCTAGGAAGAAGAAATTATACACTGCATTTTGTCTGGTCACTTACATAAACATTATAAGTTCAAAAGCTTAGTTAAAGCATTGATGAGGCGACGGAGTCAGGACTATACTTTTAATTTAATACGATGAAATATTTCCTAACTTCCAATACATTTTTCACAAAATGTGAGAATACTCCAAAATATATTAGCTTTACACAGAAGCTGCTATAAAAAGCGTCTCTAACTGCGTTCGAAGTAAAATTTATAGCCAAACGTCACCCCGAATTTTATCGGGAGAAAATACATCTTTTTCATCCGAGCAAGTTTGTCAACGTCGACTGACGATTCAGTCCAAATGAGACCCATTTACAGCAACTCACGCCGTTTTATACCAACGCCACTGTTTTAGGAAACGCTGAGAGAAAATGCATAGCTGGTTTAGTGTTGCTTGCATTTTGTTTCACGTATTTTGAAATTTTCTATAAAATAAATTACCTATGCAACTGAACCGGAACCGCAATAATAGACATAGACATACAATTTATTCACAAGCACAGGTACACACTACATTACAGACAGAAATAATATGACAGCAAAAATAAAACACAAGTACACACAGGACACAATGTAGGCGCAAGAGTCATAGTGTGTGCACCGCACCTATGAATGGGCAATGGCTCAGCTACATGTTGCAGGCAAACTGCAACGCTGGTTTTCGGCCAGTTGTCCCAAATAATAATTACATTGCCAATATTTTTTTGACTAGGTCAACGTCGCTTAATCCTATTATTCGCTCCCACTATACTATATAAACATTAACAATTACGCACACACATACACACACCACACACACACACACACATACACAGACAAATACTTTTTTGCTCAAATAGAAAATCTATAAGAAATGTCCCTGTTTAATCATTATGTAAAGATAATCACGACACAGGCCTAGCCTAGTGTGGTTATCTCAGTAAAACTATGTTGTATTATTCGGACAGTTTAATAAATCATTTTATCATTTATTTATCATTTATCATTTGAGTACCTGACGAAACGTTTAATAACATTACTGTATTTGTATAAATAACATTTTAAAAAATCTTTTCTATCCCATTACAATCCCATTACTGGGCAAAGGCCCCCCTCCTGGCATTTCAATAGCAATATGTGGTAATTATTATGCAATCTGTAGCCTGCAGGTATTATAATGCAGTTGCATTTGACCTGTGGCAGGTCTTACACCATCTACATGGGGTGACCTTAAGTAAGTTAGCGAAACTATAGAGGGTGATTCTATTCATAAAACTGAACTTTCCTAAAGGAACCTATGTGACACTTTCAAAAAAATGTCGACCATAAAACTGACCAACTTTTCTTAGGGAATTTTACTTTAAATTCTGAAAAAAAAATACATGGAGCGGTGCCAATTTTTTTTTATTTCGAAAAAAAATAATATACCTACGTGTGATCTGACTGCGCGTAAGTAGCGCTCTCTAGGTTTCCACGGAAGACCAGCGTTGTGGATTCTTCCGAAACCACAACTATGCTGAGTTGGAGGCCCATTGGCGTCATTAGATCATAATTAGAATAGAATTACTTTGAATTTTGTCTGCCAATGAATAATGACGTCAATAAACATTTTTTCTTTCTTTCTTTCTTTCTTTCTTTCTTTAGTGTAATGAGCTAATGCACATCCTTAATTTTCTTCAACTAATTTAAAGTCAATATTTGCACCCACCAAAGGTTGCCGATAAGATATTGCTTCTTAGCAATGGGGCCGCCTTTTGTACCCTGACATAATTTTTGTATAAAATGTAACTATACCTTGTGTTGGAGTGCAATAAAGTATATTGTCCGTAGGCATTGTATTCTTGGTTATAAAAAGAAACAAACAAAAATACCACAGAGTTCATAATTACGAGAGCTGCACGTCTGAATGTGGCTCGTGCGTACATAAATTGTCGCGTACGCGTTCATTTGCGCGTAAAATAGAAAGCGCGTGCGCTTGATTAAATTTGCATTCACATTCTGTTTGCGAAAGAATTGCTTATTTGTTTTTGTTCTCTTCCATTGCGGTTATAAAAGTAATAGGTATGTGTTAGTATTTTACTGAATAATGCAGAATTTAATACTATTTTCATTACTATAGTTGGTACTCTATCTATATGACGTGGTAGATATTTTTATTCCCGCTTTTGTATCACTAATACCGTCGAATATTTTGGCTCTTACTAGCCTAACGCTCGAGACTTCGTTCCCGTGGGATTTTGGAAATTAATAAAACACATAAACCTTCTTCTTGAATCACTCAGTCTATTGGTGAAAATCGTATTTAAAATCCGTTCAGTAGTTTTTGAATACGTTCAGACAGACAGAATCACGGTGTGTGACTTTGTTTTATAATATTCTCATAGCATGATATTTCTACTCTTAAATAATCATAATAATTCAAGGAGTAGAAAAATCTATGAATGATCAGATGCTATCAACAATACCTATTTACAAGAAAAAAAAGTTTTATTGGACCTTTTATAATTCGAAAACGGCACGGAAAAATTGTACTACCATTGCCTCCTACATACTAAGGATTTTTGTAGTAAGGGACATAAGGGGCAATGATAATTCAAATTTTGACATGCCGTGCCGTGCCGTTAGAATTATAAAAAGACCCGTTCGCCCCATGAAACTGAACAACTTTAACCAAGAAATTTCAAAAAAATAATTTTCACTTTCCATGCAAAGGCAAATCAGCTGATCGCACATTTTCCTTAAGAAAATATGATCAATTTTGTGGGCTGATTCATTTCCTCAATTTTCTCTTACTTAAAGTCACCCAATACCTATATTCAATTTAAATTATTATTAGAGATTTTATTAACATTACAATATCATGTTTTATACAGCACGTTTCACCAAATAAACCTCATAATTATGTCAAACGCGACATCAAGTGGTTCTGAACCACTGGTCTTCTGCCTACCCAATATGGGATTACAGGCGTGAGCTTATGTAATTTAATGTATTCTTTATACTGAAACTAGATTTAAAATTCGTACAAAACTAAAACACACTTTTCTCCACAACATTACAGTAAAGCACATTCAACCAATCCCAGGCAAGTTCCAAGTTTCCCACATTACCCGGGCGACAAGTGAAAAACTACGATATTTCCCTTGTTAAAACAGACAATAATTCTAGCGTGGTCGGGTTTGCATTTCCGCATTCGGATGGGTCGGGTAAGTTCGGAACCGGAGTGCCGTGTCTAAGAGATTTATATCCCTTTCGCGGAAATTGGCCAGAGCCCTTCATATTAAATAAATACGGGCTTAGATGAGCTCGATTAGTCTGCGAGTTTGGTGGTGGTTGGTTTTTAGAGTACGCTACAAAATGGAAAAAACGTAACCCATATATTGCAAATGCTGCTTTGGATATTTCAGCTGACTATTTTAGAAACATACGTTTATATGTATGTATAACGCACACTTACAAATTTTTGCCTTTACAACATTGTGGTTCTTATCGTGTATGTAGTCAAGTGTGTGGCCTAAGCCTGGTGTCAGCAGAGTTTTCAAACCGCACAATGGCCTCTGACTTGGTTTTAACGACTGTAGTCAATCGACAACAGCCAGGACCGACAGCTTAATGTACCCTACGAAGCGCGAAACGCTCGTGATAAATTACCACTTTGGTCACCCATGAGGTTCCCTGCCTCTGTATGCGTTGCTTAACCTCACTGATCACGATCACGAGTGCTTCAAATACTGATCTGATGTGATGTGATTAGTGTGATCGACATGTAACATCGAATCAATGCTGACATACACTGATAATCAAGAAATTCACTCGCCATAACTCCAATCCTACACTAGATGGTCACGGAGACCATAACACAATAACGACTGAGACAAAACAATGTAAGTCACAAATCAAATAAAAACACTCCGACATAGAGAGATAGAACATTCGTAATAGACTTACGGCGATGGGCGTCTAGAAACGCGAATGTTATTTGTACAGTTGACCGTTCTTTCTTGATAACTTATTTTTCAACACATTTGCTCATAAAGTGGGTCTTATTTCATTGTTTTAAGGTTCATAATGATATGTATTACCCAGCCCGTGAGTAATAAAAATAAAGCACTAGTACGTAATGTTTTTTTTTCTAAATTTCAGCAAAGAGATCCGACCTTATTTTATATCAAAAATTAAGTGTAAATATTAAACTATTTGTAAATAAAATAGTTTAATATTTACTAAATCATTAAAATTTAAGATAAAACTATCATTTATTTATGCTAAAACGTGAAAATATATAGTTAAGTATTTTTTTATCATTTGGCTGTATGGCATACTTATCAATGTGAATCTCATTTTGCGAGCGAAAAAAGAAAAAAATAATCGCGCCTCTTTTCAGATGATTTCACTTGGTTTTCACAAACGGCATTTGTATTCATCAGATTGTTATTATTGTCAGAAATACAACACAAAAATGTATTCTTCAAGTGCAGAACAGGAAACCTACGTGGGTACACCGCCAGAAATACTTTCCGAGGCGCAATGCAGCGCAACATGCAAGTGATAGCTTGTTGCCGTCAATATCAAAGGAAAGTTTTTATTTCTTTCTTTCCTCGCAAATGTGTTGAAAAACGTCGTATGACACGCGTGTGCATTGGATATTACATTCTCGGCTCCGTTGAGCCCTCGCCTTCGGCTCGGGCTCCAAACTCGCCTCTAATGTAATATCCAACTTAGCACACTTGTAGCATAATGTACTATTAGACTTGCTTTCTAAGAAAAAAATCGGGATAATTTTTTTATTTTTTTATTGAAATATTTTAAAAGAAACAGTAATTGCTTAACCTAATGATCTAACATAAACCACAATATGGTTTGTCTGTAGACCACTGACCATCGTCTGCCATCTCGTATCAGTGGGTAATTAAACAAAAAAAAAAAGTAACTGATTTTACAAAGCGAGAATCAGTGAAGCGAACACTGGTGTAGCCTATATCACCTGCTGATAGAAGCTCTCTCCCTATTGGTGAAATAATTTTTGAAATAGATCCAGTACTTTTTCAGTTTATTCTTTACAAACATACAAAAATACAAATCTTTCTTCTGTATAATATTAGTGTAGATGTAGATGTAAAAATCAGCCAGGGTCAGGAGTGTGTAATTTATATGTCAAACACGCCAACACACATACATGGAGCAAATACACGTTGAGCTAATGGGTTTTATGATCACATGATATTTCCGAAGTTAATAGTACCCAATAGTATAAATACAAGGTGTTTCAATAAAACCCAAAAAAAAGAAATTCCAAAATTTTATTTTAAAGTGAAATTGTCGCAACTCTAGTAATCAGTTGCACGGTTTGACATCTTTCAAAATGAAAGTTTCATATAACTCATATGACACACTTGTTATATTTGTAATAGAGGTGCGCAATAAGCTAAATTTTAATTAATTTTGAATTATCTTTTTTTTAGGTTTTTTTGAAACACGTTGTATATATATAACATTTAAAAAAATCTTATTTTCTGACAACAGTATACCTACAGTATTTCCTAAAATAGCTCTTAAACGAATGAAGCGACTTCGATGCGTTTTTCTTTGTATGAAAGCCAATGTAATATATTTCATAAAAAATATTTTTTAAGAGTTATAAAAAATTAATGTCCGCTGATAATTATTTTTAAATTTTACTCTAAACGCCCACAGTTATTTAAATTCGACTGACATCCTTTATTGTAATAATTTTGAAAACACGAAGTCTTCCAAGAGATAACAAGAAAGTAGAAACATTGTACAAGACTAGACTGTCACATTCGCGTTTCTGACGACCAAACAACAATATATGAAGTTCATTGTTTGGCGAAAGTTATTATCTCGAACTGAGTTACTCGAAAAATATGCCGCCGAAGACAATATTTTCGCTTATCTACGGTAATTTATGCGAAAACTTATCGAAACTTGGTCACTTAAAGGGAGACGATCAGAGTTACAGATGTCGATTCAGATAAAATCATGCTTTTGGAAGATTCCTCTGGTTTGTTATAAGTTTCCGAATCTGAGTTTTTCTTTTTGTTGAATGGTTTGTTCAGACATTTGATAAAGGAAATAATGAAGTAATTGAAGATGATAAATTCGGTTTTTAAAGGGTTCTCCTTTTTTTTCTTAAATTCGAAGTACTTTTTATAGAGTATACAGGGTGTAAAAGACAGCTAAGCGAATACTTAAATGGTGGAATCTACCCATAACTATCATCAGCTATTTTTCCCGGAAATGTCATATTAAGGAGTTTTCATTATTTACCTACTTTGGCGCTACACAACGTATCGCGAAACCGTGCCCCGCGCGCGACCCCCCCGCACTGCGCTGCTATTGGAGTGCGATATACATTGCTGTTTTTCGTGTTTTACATTGTTATATTTGTTTTTATAGCAAAATGGAGTGTATTTGATTAAACATAAAAAATATAAGCAGAAAACATAAAAAAAAAAACATTTTAAAAATTCCGGAGAAAAATTCCACTGGAATGTTCGTCTGAGTCTAGGGTTTCAGTTTGTGCTAAGCTCTTTGACACCCTGTATAATTAAGATAGGTAGATAGAGTGTACAATAAAGTATTTATATACCTATTTATAGGATAATTACAGTATATCCTCCATCTAACAAAAAAAAACAAACATATTATATTCAAAGATTTTGCGTTTAGATAAATTGAATGTATATGTATATTTCACAAAACATCAATTTAACTCATACCATTATATTTTTACTCATTAAATTTAATTTATTATCTTCCATTAGATGTAGATAAATAGGAAATCACTTTCAGAGAAATAGTTACTTAAACAATGCAATATTAAACATCCAAACAAACTCTAGACTACCTATTAAAGTTTTGTGTTTATTAGAAAGGCTTAAAAAAACACGTTGTAGCTTTTTAAAAACATGTAATTTTAAGGTATTTTCATTCTCCATATGCAAAGCGTACAAATATTCAAATCTGCTGTCATCGTCGTCCGTTTTTGACACCGATTTAACATAAACTAATCCGTCGACGATCCGTCACATCATCCAACTACCTACGTTGAAAAAATAAAGTAAAAATAAAATTGTATGAGCGGGTTCCGTAGGATAGCGTTTTATTAGCGCTCTGTAGTGTAAGGTCCATAATACAGAACGCGACTCAAACTTTAATCTATACTTGAGTAGCAGTCGTCTTTGTCATTTCGATAGTGAGAAAAAGAGACAAGCAGTAACTGATAATATATGTATATATTTATTATAAGATGGGTTAACTCTTGACCTCAATATTGACCAAGGTCATAGATGAGATCGACGATGGAGCGAGTTAACCCAGAAAATGCCTATAAAGGCACTGGTACTAACGCCATCTGGGTTCCAATTGTCTTTCTGGACTTACAATTATATTTAGCCTACACTCTTAAGAAATAATACCATTTACAGAAATGTATATAGCAATTTTTACCCTAGTTTCGTGCTTTGCAACTTTAGGTATTATCAATATTTTTTTTAGAAAATGATTACCAAAAACCAAAGGAGTTTGAGTTCTCTTAAATATTGCGCGAGGACTTATTGTGACAATTAAGAGGATAGGTTATTGTGACAATTAAGAGGATACCTAGAATAAAATATTTTTAACAAAAAATTGACCCGCCTTCAAAAAGAGTGAAATAATTTTTTAAAGCTATGTTCACGAGTAAGTAGTGGTTACGGGTAAAACAGTAAATACATAGGTGAATTCATAGCGCAATATGGTAAATAAAGAGGAATTTTTTTTCGCGTGGCGTAACTATCTTAGTTTTAAGAACAAATTATTGAATTTTGTTTCGCCGGATGAACCCTAAACTCTTTCGTTTTTTTTCTATAGGTATAAAAGCGTGGAAGCGCCGGATATTCAATTATCTCTAGTGTACAGGGATCGGATTAATATTCAACAACACTGAATAACCCACAGGATTATCCTTTTATACTCCAGTGCTCTTATTTTTTTTTTATCGCTCAGCAAACTTTGTGTTACCGAAATTATACTAGGACCAAAAGTATAATTAACTAAAAACCAAGTAATCCTGTATTCTTACACCTTTTACTCCAAATTACTCAACTTTCTATAAGTTCCGTGGAAATCCAATGATTTTAATGATACTGTCAATACAAAGAATGATTACTTGAGTTGGACGTCACCTTGCAAAAAAGGAAAATGAATCTTATGACAACTTTTTCTTGTTTTTTCTTACATTTATATATTTACTTATTTTTTGACCGACTTCAAACAAGGGAGGAGGTTTTCAATTCAATTGTTTTCTTTTGTAAGTTTGTTTCGCGATAACTACGCCAATTGTCGTCCGATTTAAAAAAAAAAAATTCTTCGGATATGAGTATGTATTAAAGTGGTCCTACAAAATTTTTATCGAAACAAATTCAGCGCTCTAATAAGATGACGTTTTGGTTTATGCTTATCTGCTAATAGGCATTGTTGGGATTGACTCTTAATTTTTTAACGTTTACAATTATTTAATACCTTTTTCCCAGCTACGTTTAAACCCCTTACAAAACGTAAGCTGGAACTAAAAGCCCTGTCTTACGGACCGCGGGAATTTTTAAGGCTTCTTTGAGCAAAGTTCCGGACGTTCATTACTTATTAATTAAAGCTGGTGGCAGGCAATCTCTGCTCATTAATTCAAAGTACACTCTGTAGTCTTTAAAATTTTAGTCTTGGAGTACAATTGTTAGTAACCTGACTTAAGGTTTTTTTTAACGTATGGGTTCGCTCTTGACCAAGTTTTCGATGGGTGACCAGCTCTACTAATTGGACAAGAAATGTATGGAAAAGGCGCAAAAGAGGGCTTTGTGAAGGAAAGAGAGGGAGGCTTTTGCCCAGCATTGGGATTTGGGACACATTAGGCTAAATAAGATAAGAAGATAAGATAAATCTATCGTATTTTTGGCGTGAAAGCGTAACAGACAGACAGAGTTACTTTTGCATTCATAATATTAGTAGGGAATAAATTATTATTATTTTTTGTTTAGTAAAATTCAGTGAGGAACGTCTTTATCAGATAAATCAACAAACAATCTCCAGCTCTCGCGGCTTGCTTAGCTTAAGACAGACTTAAGAGATTCAGGCATTAAAACAGACAGCTCTTTTGCTGCTTTATGAAGCTATCTATTATTTAAAGTGGTTATAGTGGTTATTACTTAAAGGACCACCCTCCTACCGAAGTCCGACGCCAAACAGCTTGCTGTGTTCCGTCGGTGCGGGGGAGTACCAGTGCCTTTATAGGCATTTTCTGGGTTAACTCGTTCCATCGTCGACCTCATCTTTGACCTTTATGGTCAAGAGTGAGGTCAAGAGTTAACCCGTTTTATAATAAAAAATTTTTTAAATAGCCCTGCTGGTTAAGGAACCAGACCTGTAACATGGAGGTTGCGGGTTCAAATCCCGTTACTGGTGGTTCTGACAGAATAACAGCGCTATGGTTACCGACCATAGCACAACTCTAAGTCAGCACTATTTTGGCGGGTGCAGAACAGACAACACGGTTCATTAAGTGCTTGTTTTTCATTATCTCTGTGTAGTATGTGCTGTTTATGTCTTTGTTGTTGCTGTTTGTGCGTTTGTTGTTCCTGTTTCTGCTTTTATTGTTGTGTTTATGCTGTTTGTTTGTTTTGTACCCCCAAGTAAAGAGTTTACTTACTGACTTCAAAGAGATGCCCGTGCCTCTTGGTAGAGACTTTTTCTATAGGCTGAAGACGCTTTTTAAGACACTATCAGTATTTTTTTATTATAATAAGATGGGTTAACTCTTGACCTCAATCTTGACCATAAAGGTCAAAGATGAGGTCGACGATGGAGCAGAAAATGCCTATAAAGGCACTGGTACTCCCACGCACCGACGGAACACAGCAAGCTGTTTGGCGTCGGACTTCGGTAGGAGGGTAGTCGCGAACCAGACCGCCCTTTACAGAGCCTACCACACCGCATGAGACCATAAGACGACACCTCAGATTCAGAAAAAAATGAAGTCTCGTTGCCTGGGATGGATTACTAAGAGACAGATCTCATTTGTGTTTCCTTAGTCGCCTCTTACGACACCCACGGAAAGAGATGGGGTGGTGTTATCCTCAACCGATCACCTAAGGGTGTTACATTGCTTTCTGTTCTTGTGAACATTTTACTAATTAATATTGTGGTATGCAAACAGCAGGATATCAGTTTCACTACGAAATCGGCCATTATTACGAGCGTAGGAAAGGTGAGCACAAGGTCAAAGTGGGGTAAACTATCGTCCACCTTTCCAATTAACCTAAGTCCAGACTGGAATGAGCTTGGTACAAAAGCAAGTACTTTTCTCCCTAAACACCAGCTTTGCCGTTTAGTACAGCGACCACAAGAGCGCACAGCTTTTAGCCTGGTTACAGGCTTTTAGCAAAAATCTGTACCAGCTGGACCACAGATACATAGACTATATAGATACTCAAATAATGGGAGTAGATAAAATACCTATACAAAGTGCAAGGGACAGCTTAGTAAGTACAGACGTCAGCGAATCAGGTTTACCCCATTTTCATTTTAAAACTGTTTTTATCGTAACAGCACAGAGTGTACGCGTGTGGTAACCTAGTGACATCTACTAGTGCAGCACGCTGACTTAAATGGTGAAATCTACCCAGAAGTATGATCAACTACAGTCAAAGGAAGCCTTACCTGCAACCAATACACGTCTCTCCCGCAAGCTCTTCCAGCTAAAGAAGACCCAACTTCGTGCGGTTACAAGCGTAATAACAGGACATGGTATGTTTAACAAACACCTATACACTCTAGGTATCACCGACAGTCCTTTATGCAGAGCATGTATGGAGGAAGAAGAGACAGCCGCCCACGTCGTGTTAAACTGCAAGGAGGTGGCCAACTACCGGGCCAAACACCTGGGCACAACCGGGTCCCTCCCGGAAGTGGTGGAAGACCCTAAGAGACTTCTGCAATTTCTGGAGGAGCTGGGGTGGCTAGACTGACAGCCATCCTAAACAATTAATCACGCAAAATAGGCGCATGTTGACGTCGAGTTGCGGAAACCAGCCCGTCTTACAATGATCAACTACAAGTTCTTTTGAAGTGAAAACTTCTTTAGCGGCGTTGGGCACTTTTAGTATCGGGAAAAAATGTTAAACTCGCGTCAGATATCACGTGAACCTAATCGAAAATGCATAGGATAGGGTTGCCACCTTTTTTGAAGTGAAAATTTATTTAGCAGCGTTGTGCACTTTGAAATATGGGTGGAAACCCTGACAGATGGCAGCCCTATGGTAAAATTATCTCTGTGACAGATGTCAACGAATATTCGCACATAGTACATAAATACCTATCGAATATTTTACTGAATTGAAATTAGACGGTTTGGTGGAGTGGAAAAGTTGCCAGATTGTAAGCAACAGGTCGAGGGTTCGAATCCTGAGAGAATAACGAACTCTTTTTGTGTATTTTGTTTTATTTCCATATTAATGCACAACGTTAATGTTCAAGTTTTCACTTCTGCCGGCACTCCCGGAGTGCAACCCGTTTTTTTTTATAGCGAATGGGTTCGTTCTTGACCACAATCTAGCTCTGGGGTGAAGATTTGGTCGAGGATATAGTAAGTTCACTCAGAAGATACCTATTTACTCGAACTTTAAAGAGACTCGGGTTATATGAGCCTGGAAATACAGACACAGACAGGGAATTTCCTTATTATTGTTTCCTAGAATTGTTTTCGTTATTAACCCACTTTGGCGCTACGCAACGTACCACAAAACAGCGCCCCGAATCACGCCCTTTTCAGAATGGTACGTTAGACAATGATCCAGAATTTTGCAGTTTATGTCATAACAGTGGAGCGTCTGCCACTAGACCACTGTAATTGAACCGGATGAGATCACGTTATGGTTACACATTCACTTACCTAAACGTTGAGGTTTTTTCTAGATATTTTCCCCCACCGTAAGAACTTTTATGTAAAACTAGATTTTATTAAAATCGGTCTAGCCGTTCTCGAGTTATAAGTGTTCGAACAAACTAGACTTTGTTTTATATATTAATACTAGCATTCCGCTCGGGACTTCGTTCTCGTAGGAATTCTGAAAATATGAAGCCTATGTTACTCAGGAATAAAGTAGCATCCTATTTAATGGTGAAAGAATTATCGAAATTGGTCCAGTAGTTTTATGTTTATTCGTTTAATACAAATCTTTCCTCTTTATAATATTAGTGTAGATTAAAATTTGCTTCCGGTTGAGAAAAGTTTTTTTTTTTTTTTTTAAATTGTAAGATGGGTTAACTCTTGACCTCAATCTTGACCATAAGGTCAAAGATGAGGTCGACGATGGAGCGAGTTAACCCAGAAAATGCCTATAAAGGCACTAGTACTCCTACGCACCGACGGAACACGGCAAGCTGTTTGGCGTCGGACTTCGGTAGGAGGGTGGTGGCGAACCAGACGGCCCTTTACAGACCCTACCACACCGCATGAGACCATAGGACGACACCTCAGATCCAGAAAAAAATTAAGTGTCGTTGCCTGGGATGTATTTTACTAGGAGGCAAGTCTCATTTGTGTTTCCTTTGTCGCCTCTTACGACACCCACGGAAAGAGATGGGGTGGTGTTATTCTCAACCGATCACCACACGGTTTAAAATTCTTCAAGCTTCAATGGCTACGAATGCTGTTTCCAACATATAAATTAAGCATACAGTTGATTTATAACAGTAAAGATTATCCTACTCAGTGTCCATATTCTACTAATCTACGTACAGCCGTATAAAGGGTGAATTAAAGCAGATATGAAACTGACAGAGCGGGCAGTGTTTATGAGTTTGAAATGTGGGTTAAAGTTACAAGTCATGTAGAGTGCACGCTAGTCATAAACTTGTAAAGTTTGGCTTTATTAGCGCTGTAACTAAACACCTGGGCCCCGATTCTGTAACTCAAGTTGTGTGTCGATGGAATGGAGGCCATTTTATCTGCTCAGGTGGCGAAATTAATCACAAAATAAAAATAAAATTTAGCAAGAAATTCGACTTGTTTACGAAACACACGATGGGTTCAATGGGGTAATTGGGTAAAAAAATAACATTAATTTAGAGGATAAACTTAACTAAAATAATCAATTGGCTAGACCTAGCAGAGTGTTCTTGGGGTCTAAACTTACAGAAATAAAATCGGTGCTAAATGTATTTAGTAAGAGAGTTTTAAAGAGAAAAGCTAATTAGTTTTGAACAAAAGTAATACATAGAATTTGGGGAATAATTAAATCTAGTCGGTATCTAAACCAAATAGGGGTTATCAATTCGTCGACGAATGTAATACCTAACTATTTGATAGATTGCTAGAATAAACTAAGAAAATTAAATAAGTTTAGAGTATGATTTGTGGGACAAAATGGAACGACTTATCGGAATGAGTCTTGTAGCTGGAGTATACCGCGTCAGAATTAGATAACAGGAACTGGTAAGGATGAACAGGAATTCGTCAATCGCCAATCTCTCGTAATAATCCCTTTAATAATTTGGCTTCGGGTTCTGCCTCAGTGGGTGGCCAAAAGCACTGAAACTACAAAATTCCAAAATGGACTAGGATACCAAAAAGGCCACAATTCACGAAAAGAGTTAAAGGGAGAGAAATTTAAATATATGAGTATTTTAGCGTAGCAAGAATGTCAAGCTAGTGTAACCTATACAAGAAGGATACTCTCCTCTTGTAGGTCGTGAAGTAATTCCCCCAGGTCAGGTGATAATCAGATTTGATTTAAACCACAAGACCCAGGATTCTCGTAACTGTTCCAAGAACAGACTGATAGTGTATTTTGTGTGAGCGTGAAGTAGATGTTGTATAAGGTGTCCTGTATAGAGTAGGTAAGGTAGAGAAAGAGTGTGAGAAAAAAATTAGAAATTACGATGACAAACTTACATTTTGAAAAACACATTTTGCGCACCAAAACCAAGTTTTAAAACTGTAAAAACTTTAACTATCTGTAGTTTTATAACTTTTTTAAAGTGATATCTAAATATATAAAAAACCGGCCAAGAGCGTGTCGGGCCACGCGCATTGTAGGGTTCCGTAGCAGCATGGTTCAAATATGCAGCTGGTTTCTACGAGCATATTGGCATAGTCGATGTTAAAATCCCCAAATACTATAGTATCAAAAAGAAATGTATTAAAAAGTTTGTAGTTTCAGAAATAATTGTAGTTTTGGGCTAAATATAACACAATGGAAGTATTTAATGCGCGAGCGAAGCGAGCGCGAATTTTTTATTGTTTTTTTTTTGTTTTTTTTAATAGTTTTTTTTTGTTTTTTTTTTTGGGATAATATTATTGTTAGAGATAATATAATAATATCGAGCTGCTGCTAAAGCAGGTCGCGTGGTGATCTTGTATGAATTTGATATCATTTTCGTACTTAGCACCCCTAAAAACCTATTAAACGACACCTGAAATGTCAATATGTTACAGCTTGGCTTTCGGCTTGCCTCACTTTAAGCGTGGAACCTTTTATGGCGGCCATTTTGGATTAGTGTAAACTTCGTCGTGAATGCTACTCTCGTGAATTATTCCACATTTTATTTTTATAAAAATTAATGTTTCCCAAACGGATTGCTGAATCGAAAAACGTTCGTAGTAAACCCCATCTATCTTGAAAAAAGCTATCCTATGATAACCCACTCGATGATATCGGCGAGGAAAAAAAATCCCTCGCGCTTTCACGTGTATGGAAAACACCCGAAAAACAATTTTTTTCCACCATTTTATTTTTTAGATCTGTCGGCGCAATCAATTTTACGACCATGCCAAATTTTAGCTCTGTAGTACCAAGGATCTAATATTAGTAAATATATTCTTATTAATCCCAACAACGTTTGGCACTTGGTCGACTATTACTCACAAGCTTGAAGGGCCAACTTATGTGTGATAGTTTTCCTTTTAATTTTGTTGTATACAGGGTGACTTTTTAATCACCAGCCAAATTTTTCTTACGGTGTCAGTAACGTTGGTAGAACGTAAATAAGGAGGAAAAAATTTTTTTTTTCTCAAATTTTCGGATTTTGATACCCCTTTTTTAACATCTTAGAGGTTGAATTTTGTAAAACGCAGAAACACGGGTGTCACAAATTGTATTGAAGGGTAATATTACCAAGTTTCAAGTCAATTGGACGATGTAATTTTTTTTTCCATACAAAAATTTTGATTTATTTTCATGCTTCAGACGATCTAGCTTGAAATATTTCTATGAAACGTAGAAACAAAAAAATACGGGTCTGTTAAATTTTCATAAAGTTTACGTACCAAAAATGTGGATGGTGATAAAAAAATCTACCTGTATTCTATCACCGTGAATTTTTCCACATTTTTTGAAACAATCGTTTTGCTTGTAGTGGGGGACACTTGTTTTTAATAAAAAATTTCACTTTAAAAATTATTTTTTCGCAAAGGGACTGCTGAATCGAAAGACGTTCTTAGTAAACCTCTTCTATCTTTTAAAAAGCTATCCTATGACATCTCATTCGATGATATCGGCGAGAAAAAAAAATGAAATAAATATAATGAAATGGAAGTATTTAATGCGCGAGCGAAGCGAGCGCGAATGTTTTTTTTTTTTTTTTTTTTTTTGTTTTTGTTTTTTTGTTTTTTTTTTTTTGCGATAATATTATTATTAGGCATAATATAATAATATCGAGCTGCTGCTAAAGCAGGTCGTGTGGTGATCGTGTATAATTTTGATGTCATTTTCGTAATTAGCACCCCCAAAAACCTATTAAACGACACCTGAAATGTCAATATGTTACAGCTTGGCTTTCGGCTCGCCTCACTTTTAGCGTGGAACCTTGTATGGCAGCCATTTTGGATTCGGGTACACTTCGTCGTAAATGCTACCCTCGTGAATTATTCCACATTTTCTTCATTATAAAAATTAATGTTTCTCAAACGGATTGCTGAATCGAAAAACCTTCATAGTAAACCCCTTCTATCTTTTAAAAAGCTATCCTATGACAACCTACTCGATGATATCGGCGAGAAAAAAAAATCCATCGCCCTTTCACGTGTATGGGAACCACTCGAAAAAAAAATTTTTTCCACTATTTTATTTTGTAGATCTGTCAGGGCAATCAATATGTATGACCATGCCAAATTTTAGCTCTGTAGTACCAAGGATCTAATATTAGTAAATATATTCTTATTAATCCCAACAACGTTTGGCACTTGGTTGACTATTACTCACAAGCTTGAAGGGCCAACTTATGTGTGATAGTTTTCCTTTTAATTTTGTTGTATATTCTATCACCGTGAATTTTCCCACATTTTAAAAACAATCGTTTTGCTTGTAGTGGGGGACACTTGTTTTTAATAAAAATTTTCATTTTAAAAATTAATTTTTCGCAAAGGGAATGCTGAATCGAAAAACGTTCTTAGTAAACCCCTTCTATCTTTTAAAAAGCTATCCTATGATATATCATTCGATGATATCGGCGAGAAAAAAAACATTGCCCTTTCACGTGTATGGGAAACATCCGAAAATTGTTTTTTTCCAAAATTTTATTTTTTCAATCTGTTGGCGCAATCAATATGTATGACCATGCCAAATTTCAGCTCTGTAGTACCAAGGATCTAATATTAGTAAATATATTCTTATTAATCCCAACTAAGTTTGGCACTTGGTCGTCTATTACTCGCAAACTTGAAGAGCCATCTTATGTGTGATAGTTTTCCTTATAATTTCACTGTATACACTACCACCATGAATTTTTTCACATTTTTAGAATCAACCGTTTAGCTGGTAGAGGGGGGGGACACTTGTGTTTGACAAAAATTTTCACTTTAAAAATTTATATTAGGCAAACAAAGTGCTGAATCGAAAAACGTTCTTAGTAAACCCCTTCTGTCTTTTAAAAAGCTATCCTATGACGCCCCATTTAATCATATTGGCAAGAAAAAAAAAATTCATCGCCCTTTCACGTCTATGGGAGACACCCGAAAAAAAATTTTTTTCTAAGATTTCACTCTACAGTTCTGACGGCGTAGTTAATATTTATGACCATGCCAAATTTCAGCTCTGTAGTACGAAGGGTTTCTTAGGAAACCCGCGGACAGACGGACAGACGGACAGACGGACAGACGGACAGACGGACAGACGGACATGGCGAAACTATAAGGGTTCGTAGATTACTACGGAACCCTAAAAAGGAGAAACTGACTGACTGACTGACTGACTGACATATCAACGCACAGCCTAAACGGCTAAACGTAGGCACTTGAAAGGAAGGGACGAAGCTTAGGTACCGTAGAGGTGCACTAAGAAAGGAATTCCCGAAATTCCCACGGGAATGAAAAATCTAAACCGCTTAAGTTAGACGCTTGAAATTTGGCATGCAGGTACCTTAGTAAACTTAAAGCTTAGTTGCAACAGGATATTACAAAATTCCCACGGGAACGGGAGTTAGCGGGAAAAAAACTTTTGTATGTAAAAATCTAAATCACGTAAGATAGATGTTTTCGATTTGTGTACTCTGTACAAAAAAAAATAACACGCAAACGAAGTTGCGGGCATCAGCTAGTTATTTATATTGAATTTAATATAGAAATAAATTATTTAAACTGTCCTGCAATATGAAAAAAGCAGTCCATTCACTGAAAATCTTTTGTCGAATGAATTGACAACTTCAGACACCAACAAAAAGCAAAAATGGAGAAAGTTCCAGAATTTAAAATTTATTGAAAGAAAAAGAAAACTAGGCGGAAAAGAATTGGTAAACACAAAAAAAATAGCAAGCAGAAATGCTGCAGATCTCACTAAATTAGATAGGCATTAAGCAAATAAACAAGAGTCGCGCCCTCTAATTTTAACCCCCGACAAAAGTAAATCTGTGTATTTGTGTGTCTGTGTAGCTGTGTGTCTATCTGTGACATGGTAGCTTCTATAAGAATGGACCGATTTTAATGTTTTTTTTACAAGCTGATGTAATCGAGATGGTATTTGTTTAAAAATACATATACCACAATAAATTTTATTTGTAAGTTTGCACTATGGGTATTTTTTTTTATTATAAGATGGGTGAACTCTTGACCTCAATCTTGACCATAAAGGTCAAAGATGAGGTCAACGATGGAGCGAGTTAACTCAGAAAATGCCTATAAAGGCACTGGTACTCCCACGCACCGACGGAACACAGCAAGCTGTTTGGCATGTCTACTTGCTAGTAATAATAGACACATTCTATACCGAATGCTGTGTAAGCGCATAATTGTCGACACATTATCATCTCCCGCTGTCACCGTAACCCATTTGTACCGTTTCATAAATCACACGGGGAGGTGTGACCACGAAATATTCAGACTTAACTCATCTGGAACACATAACTCTTAGAACACAATTATAGCTTTACTATCTTTCTTACACCCTGGACTAGGAGCGAAATAAAATCTTAGAATGTGCCAGCTACCTCTCTTCCCAGGTATACAGTAAAGTCTATAAGTGGGATACGAGGGTTTTGCTGTATAATGGGCGAAAGACTGACAACCTCTCATTCTTACGCATCTAATAACTCTCAGAACTTATATAAATTGTGTCATCAAGTAGTTTTAAAACCACTGACGCTCTGCCTACCCCGATAGGAGCTATAGGCGTGAGCGTATACAAGGTGTTTCAAAAAACACAAAAATAATAATAATTCAAAATTAATTAAAATTTAGCTTAGTGCACAGCTCTATTACAAATATGACAAGTATGTCATATTAATTATATGAAACTTTGATTTTGTAGATGTCAAACCGTGCAACTGATTACTAAAGTTGCGACTATTTCACTTTTAAAATTAAATTTTGGAATTTCTTTTTTTTGGCTTTTTCTGAAACACCTTGTATATGTAATATTAAAAGATGAGAGTCTCCTTTTACAAATTTTAACTCCTTGTAAACTCCAAAAAATGTCCTAAACCCACATTTAAAGCAGTGCACTTATACCTCGGAGGTAGATTTTAAAATGGATGACAGTTTGTAGGTGAGGTACCTTGCTTTGTAGAATGTGCGAGCGGCGATGTAATTTGGTGCATCTCTCTTGTGGGCGCTGGAAAATTCATGAGAGGGTTTTAGGCGGTTTACCCGTTTCAATTTTTAAAATTTTGAAGTTTAGGTAAACACACAATTTCGACACACGTGCCTCTGTTTTTCTTAAAGATATAGATTAAACAGTCTACGTTGAAGACCTAAGATTCTACCAAAACGTTATCAAATTATTTTTTTGTTGATTTTTAAAAAAAGAGCTGAAATCAATAAACAAGTCAACTTCTGACGTAAGTATTAGCTGCCGTTTAAAAAAAGAATCATTAAATCAATTCAAAATGGCACGTTATAAAAACGTATGAGTCACCGCCCAACAACAGTTCGCAAATGTCACTCATTTATTTAGACGATGTTCTGGTTTGTAGTATTTTTGTTTTTGTCGATATTTCCAAAAGCGCTGAATCATTTTCAATAAAATTTATATGGGACTACCTTTGGAGTCCCACTCTTTCGAAAAAAAAAAGAATTTTGAAAATCAAAAATAAAAAAAGAATAATTGGCGGAGAAATCGGTGAACATACATTTTAAAAAAATACACACAGTCGAACATAGTACCTCCTCCATTTTTGAAGTCGGTAAAAAATGTGGCACAAAAATTGCCAATCGCTGTATTTTTGGATTAAGTTTTTTAAAGTATATTATGTAGAAGAAAAGTCCAAAAATTCAATGGTTTTTTTCGTGCATTAAGCATGAGCAGGTCTTTGAAAACTGCAAAATCGATTTAAGACTGTATTTATACAAACAACACCCCAGACTTTTAGCACTTGGTATTGTTTTGCGACTTACGATGTCTTCGGCGCCCAGGGTTAAGAAAAGTTTGGCAACAAAGATTAACTACAATTTTTAGGAGTTAATAGGATTGAATCCTTTTATCTTCACTTAATACTGAGTGATCGAATCAACTTATTTCGTGTAGCTGAAGTAATATAGCACCGTATACAAATCCAGCCCCATTTCCATAAATAAATAAAACAATCCTATCACCGTACATGAAAGCCAGTAATGGCATAGTGAAACGCGGTATGTAGAGTGCTAATACACAGATTGTACACACAGTAATGTCACTTCGATTCGATTTGTCATCAACCCATGTAACGTCCCCACCAAGGACGGAGCTCCCTTCGAAACTGGGAAAGGGTTTAGGCCATAGTCCACCATCTTGACCCAATGCGGGTTGATGGACCAAAACTAATTTTCTCAGACATGCAGGTTTCATCACGATGTTTTCGTGATGTTTCGTGTTGAAAAGACGAATTTAGTGATAGGTGCATGCCCTAACCAGGGTTTAAAACCGCAACCTTTCGGTTACGAGACTGGTTCTTTAACCAACTGGGCTATCTCCGCTATGGGTTATCGATTCGATTGTCACGATAAAATGTACCAAGAAACGAATCAAGATATAGTGGAACGGCCTTGTAAGGGAGAAACACCAAGTTCGTACCCCATGTAGGTACCGGGCCAAACACCTGGGCACACCCGGGTCCCTCCCGGAGGTTGTGGAGGACCCTAAGGGACTTCTGCAATTTCTGGAGGAGCTAGGGTGGCTAGACTGACAGCCATCCTAATAAATAAAAGTCACACAAAATAGGCGCGTGTTGACGTCGAGTTGCGGAAACCAGCCCGTCTTACAATTACAATTACCCCATGTAGGTCGCATCATGTTAAAAGAACGCTGGCAGTTAAGCTCGCATTAGGCGATTAAATCGTGTCTAATTAATACATAATTTAATGAAGCCACGACCAAAGGCTAGTTCAAAACTAAGACATTTTTTTACATTGACGGACTTTTTTTATAATATTAGTGAGTATTAACACTCAATAGGCATTAATATTATAAAAAATGGAAAAAAACTAACCTAACCCAACCTTAAAAGCCTAACCTAACCTATCTTTATTTTATGCAGGCAAAGTTCCGTAAATTTATTTATCCTTTCTTAATATTATAAATGCGAAAGTAACTCTGTCTGTCTGTCTGTCCGCCTTTCTAGCCTAAACTACTAAACCGATTTTGATGAAATTTGGTACAGAGAGAGATTAGAGCCTGGGATAGAACGTAGGCTATATTTCATCCCACAGTTGGGCACGATATAACCTGTAGTCCACGCGGGTGAAGCCGCGGGCGGAAAGATAGTAAATTATATTGAGAAATTGTAATACTAAGGTTTTTACAATTTTCCGGTGACCAATACAACTGAAAATCTACTACAAGACCGAACTTCATGATTGCCTGTATTCCTTCTATCTAGACGTCCAATACAGTGCAAGTCATAAGTCTGGATGCATTTTTGTGATAGTTTACTGCTGATAATAAATCTGTGTGGGACATTAAAGTGCAGGCGGCGGCGACGCGCCATAAATTTGAATGGTCAAGTGAGTTCGGACACGGGGCAGGGGTGGACAACATTTAGAAGAAAATCGCACTTTATAACCTATTTGGCTAACTTAATAATCAATTATCGCAATGGCGGTTGAATGACAGTGGTCGCCATTTTATCTGTTCAAGTGGCAAAATTGAGAACTATCAAAATTTAATACATCTTATGACAGCTGCTTTGACTGGTGGCGCGACCGCCAACTGATTGTTCAGTTGCTAGGTAGTTTGCAACTTTACGTTCGTTGCTGGTCAAGGTGGTTGTCAGCAAGTATATGAAAATTCAACGATGCCTCTGATTTGATGGGGTCTTGGCTATAATTCCGAGTGGGGCAAACTTTTTTGTTTCGATTGGTTAAATTTTTTAAATGGCTGTACCAAGTTTGATCAAATAAAACTGAGAATCATCTCGATTTCGTCCGATTTTAAACAAAAAACCGATTTGAAATCGGTTTATAAGGAGCTAGGTACGATGCGACAGACAGTCCACACAGATAAACATATCAAACTAATAACACCCTTCTTTTTTGTGGGGGTTTAAGGTAGTTTATTGAAGTTTGTTTTCGGGTCTGGGTGTATGTGTCTGTCTTTTATTGGTTCCCAAGGGATAAGGGACTAAAAACAAAATTAGCAGTAAGACGGTAAGTAGTAATAATAATAACACAGTCACATGTAAGTTACATGTTACATGTAAGTTACAGTTACATGTAACTGTGTACATTAATAGATTAATAACAGTGGTAAAAAGCTCTCCTTTATAAAATTTAAGTGTATATATAAATCTTACCAATATTTCGCCTATAGTAGCGTAAGACTTCATATAAAATCGCTCTTCCAAAACTCTACAAAATTAACAAAATTAAACCTATTTCATAAAAAATAGCCATTAGTTTCACACCTCTGGTCCAGTCGCACTGTGGTCGCGGCGCCCCGAGCTGTTGTATCATGCACAAGTCGATTCACACCCTTCCACATATATAATCTCCTCTAGATACATATATGTATGTATATTAGCAGGTACCTAGATTCATTTTATAAGGATTCTAGCTTTCCGCCCGTAGTTTTTCCCGCGTGAAAGACATAGTTTCAAAGTTTTCATATAAAAAAGTACTTAGTAAAGATTTAGGTCTGTTTTTATACCTCATATATTTACGCCTAAAATCCCTTTCGGGGTTGGCAGAACGATAAGTAATTTTCGAACCACTTGACGCCCCTTTTGACCTCTATTCTGAGGGTTATGAGATCAAACATGAGTATAGAGTGGTATTAAGTTGTCAGCAAAAAAATAACATATGTAAGGATTAGACTTTTTTTTCGAACTCTCTTTTTCTATCAATCAAATTGTGATATAGTTTGGTCATATAACTTTAAAATTAAAGTAAAAAGTAGGAGTAGATTTTAAAATACAGTAACTGTTTTAGTCCCGTCCGTCAAAATTTAAAAATACTAACAAAAAACCAAAGTAGAAAAGTTTAAAATGAAGGATTTTTATGGTTTGTAGGTTAAAAGCAACATCGTGAGGATAACTAATGGAAAAACTGCTAAAAGCTAGAGTTAGGCCTGTGCTTGCGAATGTATGCGCCTATTTTTTAAGCCCAAATCTAAAAAGGTTTTAGAATGTCAGAACATGAAGATAGAAAAGGAAAATGTGTTTTTTAATTAATCCGAATACCAAGGTGACTTCCAATTAGTGAAACTTTAGGGGGTGATTCTCTCAATGGTACTGAACAATTTTTCCAATAAAAATCATAAAATTCTAAAAAAAATTTAGACTTCAGTGGTATAAAAAGGCAAAAAAATCATATGTTGACCTTTATTCCTTAAGAAAAGTTGTCTGAACAACTTCTCCTAAGGAATATAGGTAGAACTTTAAAAATAATGTCGTCTCTCTCTATTTTGCGATCAGCTAATTGCATAAAAAATTTTTTTTTGAAAGTTTTTATTCTAAAGTGCCACTGGCTTATTTAAAAATCACCACATAAAACGTTATAAAAACTACTGTTAAGAGTACTCGGTTTCTTTTTTAATATTTATACTAGATATTTGTTACCGAAAAACTGAAATAAATACGATATATTTCCTTTTTTCATTAAATTTTCAGTATGGAAGGCAACGAGATTAGGTAAGGCCAGCGTTGTTAATTTTATGAAAATTCCTCTGTAATACGAAAAGGCTTTTTGCCCCAACATTACACGGCATTATTCGTGGCCCTGTTGCACTTAACTTTATTAAAAATGCAAAAAATAAAATGTTCGCCACGTCTGCTACAGAAAGGAGTTTTAAATAAAGCAGGTGAAAACAAAATTGTATGCTCAAGAAGTTTTTGAAATGCTTTTTTTTTTCATTTTCACGCTAAAGTGGTAATTATTATATTTTTATAGGACCGCCCCGCACCGCTTTGGTTTGATTTAAATTATAGCTTTATTAAATAAAAAAATGCACAATCTAAATGATAATGATATGACTTCATGCCAACTTTAGTAAAATGTGAGTATACTATTTTAACCGACTTCAAAACAAAGGAGGAGGCTCTCAATTCGGGTGAATTTTTTTAAATGTTTTTTACCTCAAAACTCCGTCATTTGTAGACCGATTTCAAAAATTTTAGTTCGGAAGCATCTACTTCCAGATTGGTCCCACAAAATTTTTATCGAAATCGGTTCAGTGGTGTAGTTAAAAAATAAAATAAACTGAAATTGTAGGTCTTAAAATTATGTGGATGATAATAGGTCACCAATGTAAACGAAGCAAAAACGAAGTTGTTCCCTGAGACTTTCAAGTTGTTTTTTGGGGTTATTTTGTGTCCTGGGGCTCTACGGTTTAGTGACACCGGTAGAGTATATTACCACCACACATCTTTGCTGCCGTCTGGTGATCGGTTGATAATATCACCACCCCATATCTGGCAATCTGTTTGAGAATTGTACTACCCCGTTGCGACTGGTTGTGAATATCACCACCTCATATCTTTTAAAAGTAATTGATTACTATATCGCTCTTTAATCTCGAGTAACTAAGTGCTGTATAACAAATCTATCAGGAATGATAAATGACCTTTAAAAAAATAAAATAAAATATTTTTAACAAAAAATTGACCCGCCTTCAAAAAGGGTAAAATATTTTTTTAAAGCTACGAGTATATTCACGAGTAAGTAGTGGTAACGGGTAAAACCGTAAATAGGTGAATTCATAGCGGAATATGGTTACAGAGGAATATTTTTTTTTGACGTCAAAACGAAAATTATAATCTCGCAGGAAGGTATACGTCTGCTAATTTTTCTAACCTCTTACCTCTTGGTTGAGAGGTTAATGATCAACACTTGGACACAACGAAGGATCCTTTATTTAAATGACATTTTAAATGTATTATTTTTTAAGTCTCCTGTGAGGCTGACTTACTAATAATACTCATACATTGCACAGTACATACAAGCTTATAACGATTAAAAGCCTATGGAAAACTGTGTTCGCGCATGTTTTACTCAGTGTTTTTTTTATTATTAATAACTAGCATTCCGCCCGGAACTTCGTTCCAGTGCGAATTCGAGAAAATTGTGTAGCCTATATCCATTGGGGATAGTGTAGCTTTATAATAGTGAAAGAATTTTTCAAATCGGTCCAGCAGTTTCGGAGCCTATTCAATGCAAACAAGCAAACAAATAATCAAATCTTTTCTCTTTATAATATGTATAAAGAGAAAAAAATTGATTATTTGTTTGCTTGTTTGTTCGCTCTTGACCACAATCTAGCACAAGTGCAAAAAAACGGTAGAGGATGTAGCAAGCCCAACTAGAAGAAGCCTATTCACTCGAAATTTAAAGAGACTCGGTAACCCGAGCTTGGAAACACAGCTGCGTCTATAACTTAAACACAGTTCATCTTCTTCGTATCGTGTAGGTACAGTCAAGTGTGTGGCAAACTTGGCTAACCCTGGTGTCAGAGTTTTCAAACTGCACAACAATAGCTTATTATGGGTAAGGCAATAAGGGTTAGCTTTCGGGTATATAAAGTTTTTATAGTCAATCGACAGCAGCATAAACCTTCTTATATACGTAATTTCTGATTTAAATAATAGCCGATTTTGAAATTTACCTATGAAATTGCCGATTTTTTCTTAAGCTTTATTTTATTCATAATTTATTTGATTGAACAGCTATTACTAAAATTGTTTTTTTATTTAAAACTGTGGCTATATAACGGAGATATTGAGTTAAATTAATAGATATTTACTTTGGATTTATTTGCTGAAAAAGAAGCTTAAATATAGCTCGTTTCATCCGTTGCCCGTTTCATTGCTTATTTTTGCTGTACCGTTGTTACAGTTACAACTTTTAATAAAGTAAGTATGATGAAAATTAACTTAATGTTGTCCAAACCTTCCTACAAAATTTTGCTAAATTTGGATTTTGTATTCCCGAGAAAAATCCAAAAACGTTAGTATGGAAAATTCAGTTTTCCAAAAATATTGTATGAAAAACGGCAATTTTATAGATAAAGACCTATTATAATAAAAAAACGGCCTTTAATTTCCATATCAAGTCCACTCGCTGAATTTCAAAAATAAATTCTCCACCCCCTAATTAAAAACTTAGGGCTGGCACGGCGTGGCATGTAATGGCCAGAGGCTGTTTAAAATTTCACCACTGCCGTTAAAACTTTGCGGCAACCCTCGTATATCACTAGCACGTATGACGTGCGTGCTTCCCTAACGTGGAAACTTACTTAGCTACTTGTTTTTTGCTACAGCTTTTGTAAATCTTTACCATAATAGTACATTATGCTACAAGTGTGCTAAGTTGGATATTACATTAGAGGCGAGTTTAGAGCCCGAGCCGAAGGCGAGGGTTCAATGGAGCTGAGAATGTAATATCCAATGCGCACGCGTGTCATACGACGTTTTTCAACACATTTGCGAGGAAAGAAATAAATAAAAACTTTCCTTTGATATTGACGGCAACAAGCTATCACTTGCATGTTGCGCCTCGGAAAGTATTTCTGGCGGTGTACCCACGTAGGTTTCCTGTTCTGCACTTGAAGAATACATTTTTTGTGTTGTATTTCTGACAATAATAACAATCTGATGAATACAAATGCCGTTTGTGAAAACCAAGTGAAAACATCTGAAAAGAGGCGCGATTATTTTTTCTTTTTTCGCTCGCAAAATGAGATTCACATTGACAAGTATGCCATACAGCCAAATAATAAAAACATACTTAACTATATATTTTCACGTTTTAGCATAAATAAATGATAATTTTCTGTTAAATTTTAATGATTTAGTAAATATTAAACTATTTTATTTACAAATAGATTAATATTTACACTTAATTTTAAATATAAAATAAGGTCGGATCTCTTTGCTGAAATTTAGAAAAAAAAACCGTTACGTACTAGTGCTTTATTTTTATTACTCACGGGCTGGGCAATACATATCATTATGAACCTTAAAACAATGAAATAAGACCCACTTTATGAGCAAATGTGTTGAAAAATATGCTACTCTTTGCTATTGAACATAACGCTAGTTTTTATACTGATTTGATCGTTCAAATTGAATTAAAATTAATATATTTCACTTCGAAGTTCTATGTTAAATAATTAATAAATAATTAATGTTGCTTAAATAATAATAAATTTCTTAATAGTAGATAAAATACATATGTATAATTTTCTGCCATTTATAATTTGTTGATAACAGATATTTAAAGAATAAAAAAAAAATGTTTCTGTGATTTTTCTTAGTTTATAATTAGGTTATCGATTTTGTGTTGATATTTGTCAATTTGATTGCATGGCTTTATAATGATTACTGTAATTTTTTTCGTATTTTGTTTGTATGTGTGGTCGAACGTTGCGACTAAAGATATTGTACGCCGTAACTGGCATATCGAGTATGTTTCTGTCACAAAATAACATCCATATTGTACTCTCGATAAACAATAAAGATATTTGATTTGATTTGATTTGTTGGACTGAGAGTTAAAGAAAACCTTAAAATTAACCAGCTTCGAACTCTTTTTAGGGACATTGTGGAAGCCAATAAGTGAGACGCGAGGGTTTGCTGTACCTATTGTGGGCGAAAGGCCGATAACCTATTACCACCGTACTCATGTTCTATCTTAATTACCCTCAGAATCTTTGTATGTTCTAGAACCACCACATGACGTTCTTCCTAGCTAACCCGAAATATATTATAGGCGTGGGTCTATAGAGATAGATCTAGTCAAACGTGGCATCAAGTGGTTTAAGGACTATATGATGCTCTGCCTACCTTCACAGATATTATAGGTGTGAGTGTATATTTTTCAGAACTAGGTTAATACCACTCTACCAATAATATTCCTTCTCCTTTTACCAGCCATTTTCCCTACCGAGGGGCACGGTCCTCCCTTCGAAACACGAAGGGGATTAAGGCCATAGTCCACCACGCTAGCCCAATGCGGGTTGGTGGAGCGCTCGTCTTTCAAAAATGAATTTTCTTGGATTTTCGCCGTTGGGCAAGTGATCATTAGAAATCCGTACATAAATCCGAAAAGACGAATTTAGTTGTACGGGCCCGCACCATGATTTGAACCCGCTACCTTCCGATCACAAGTCTGGCTCATTACCAACTGGGCTATCACTTCTTATTTTAGGTGTGAGTGTATATTTTTCAGAACAAGATTAATACCACTCTACCAATAATATTGCAGTGTCTTTATTGCCAAGTTTGTATGCACCGCTCTGGTTCACAGGGATATTGGGGTAACTTTAAATAAGTTAGCGAAACCTTAAAGGGTAATTCTCCCTATGACACTGACAACTGATCCTTAAGGAACCCGTGTGAAATTCTTAAAAAAAATAGTATTTCCATACTTATAAGTCCGCGTTTGCACACAGCTATGTTTCTTTTGTATTAGTCCGTAAGAGTTTGCAATAAAGAGTTTACCTATATACAAAGGCCAATCAGCAGCTCGAGCATGACGTCATCGCGCGCTGAATGCGCTGCGATCCTATGTCAAAATGTCAACATTGACAACGTTTTACCGTCAGCCGAGTGGCGTGCCGGGCGAGTTTGTTGCGATCACGCTTGAGCTACATAAGCTGCATTATCGCACAAGTTGTATGGAGAGACGAACATTTTTTTCGAACATATTTCGTCCTAGGTTCCTTGGGGAAAGTTGTTTAGTTTCATAGGCCGATTCACGTCCTTAATTTTCGCTAATATTAAGTCATCCAATATATCCATAAATTCCCTCGGGAACGAAGTCTTGCGTGAGCTCAAAGCACCTTTAAAATCACAGAACATATTGACTATACTATTAAACTGCAATTGCTAAGGTCCAATTTCACCATACTACTGTGTGTTTACCAAAAATTTAACCAACGACTAGCAGCTAACCAGAGATTTGACAATGTCATTTTCATAAATTTTTTGACATTTTGACATTTTGTCTGATTAGCTTCTAACCGCGGTTTAACCGTCAAACAAAAAGTATGAAAATGACATTGTCAAATCTCGAGTTAGCTGATAATCGTCTGTTAAATAAGTAACTAACAGAGTATGGTGAAACTGGGTCTTAAGGTCACACAATTCCAAAATCGACAAACCACCAAAATTTTCAAAAGGAGTTTAATTTGGACGCTTCTCTTCTTACCACAAAAACTTTAACACGACATAAAGGCAGCTAGAATTTAGATAACTACTGTGATTCGCTCTTCTGTGTACTGTAGTATGTGCACTCCTTAGTAAGTAGTATGAAACAAGCTGTAACTATGACGCATGTAACCTAAAATATATCAAATAGTAGGGTCAAAGCCGATGAGAGACAGAGAGATGTATTGTAATACAAACCCATGTCTTTAGGTTCAAAATAATAGACAAAAATATCAGGTGTCATACTATGCATCTCGTTCTATCAAAGCTTCTTCATTAGTATATAAGCCAGTCAATTTTCTGAATAAACCAGTGTTCTTTGAGTATTCTTCCAACCAGCTTTGTGATTTCCTTTTACTCCCGGCTAGAGGAACATATCAAGACCTCTCTTTATATGTTCTGTGTATAAAATAAACAGCTAACTTCCGCATTCACTTTACTATGTAGTTCCATCTATTTATCTAGTGTACAAAGTGAGCTAGTTTTCAAGAGAATGAACGTAGCTACAAGAATCATAAATCTCAATCTACATTTGACACTAAACTTGAGCACTAAGTTACTTTTAACCATATGGGAATAGCAGAGCATGTGCGCGAGGATAAGTGCTTAAAAGTGCACATATAAGTTTAAATAAAAGTACTGAGTTTGTTTGTTCCTAGTCCTGAGATACAAGAAGACTCGGGAGTCGATAAATTTAGTTTTTATACTCCAATAAACTTATCACTGACTCTTCAAGATTCATAAAAACTTTGCACCCTTTTAAAACATGACTGTAACCTTAAAGTCTAAGTCTTCGGACCATCGAATAGTCTGACTGGATTTGTTTCTAACCGACTTCAAACAAAGGAGGAGGTTCTCAATTCGAATATACGGCCTAACTATAGTGGAGGCCCGTGCCCCTCGGTGGGAACGTGTAGGTATGGAGTGATACAAAAAAAAATTGTTACGAGAAAACTCCGCCAATTGTTGCCGGTATTAAAAGTTCTTTTTTTTTTAATTCTGCGCTTTAAAAAAACAAAAAACACATATACATTATGTTTAGATGATGTTTTGGTTAGGTTAGTTGGGGGATTGAAGTCGGTTGAGTCACGTTGAGTCTTTGTTTTTAACGTGGACAATTATTATTTCAAGATTGATACTGAGTGGCATTGGAGTACCAGCGCTTGGTTACTTGAATAAAATTATGCCTATCTACCTGCGTTAGGAGGTTTAACAAAAATTGGGTGATGGCCAAAGTTGGTCCGGTCCATTTGATCGAGAGGTTGGTAAGACTATTGGTCGACAGAAAAGTAAGAAAAGAAAGGAAATGCCAAAGAAACAGAAACCTCGCAAAGAAAAGATAAAAAATTTCTCCACGGATATAGAATAGAATAGAAGAATAGAAAAAAATCTTTATTTTATAGGACATTCAGGATGCCACTTAAAACAAGTCAAGATTACAATGAAATACATACAAATATATATTAAACGATTTAAATACATACAAACGCATTCGTTCTTTTGACCATACAGACTCTACGCCTATTCGCAAAGGTGCAGTCTTCCTCAGAGAAGAACAGGCAAGATACTATTTCTACGATACCTCCTAAGAAATGTCGCACCCGCGTATTTTCAGCTAAATGGCATCATTTCCGAAGTCTTTGTCTGTTAATTATTCAAAATGGCGCATATTTTAACAACCCAGTTAACCTTTTACAGGAGACGCCTGTGAATAACATTACAGTCGAAGCTATTTGATCTCATTCACGGTGAAACCATGATTTACGTTGCGATTATTATGTAAAGGCCCCAATTTGTCTTTTGTGTGTGACACACAGTACTCGCTGACTTCTTGCAATTTTTAAATATACCGTACTTACACTTTCAAATGAAGATTTTATAATATACATTAAGAGGTAATCAAAGAGCGATGAGCGAAACTTTAGAAGTAAGCAATTCTAACATATTATGTAGCCTATATAACTTGTAATGTCTTAGCTATATTACTGTAAAGTTTCATTAATTTCTGTCTATTCGTTTTTGTGTAAAGATATGACAAAGATCCATGAAAGCATCAACTCGTTTCCTTACAAGCTTTCGTATTTATATTATTAGTAGGATTTAATTTTTTCACGTTTCAACCTTGCAAAGGAACATCGTTTTCGCCGAAATTAGTGAGTAAAGTCCACTTTTACTCACTGTTTTAAAGAGTGAGTTAAAGTACCGGATATCCGGCCGTCAATTCAAATTCAAAACCAAAAAGATTCAAAACCTCCTTGCTTCGGTTTGAAATTGTTTGAAAAGTTTTTATCAAAAAGTTTTTAGTTTGGAAATGTTCTAAAACTATTGTTGGGATTTCCATTATGCTGCCACCAGTGCAGAATATTTGAAAAAATAGTCTGGAAATTCACTTTCCTGGAATTGTTCCAAAGAATATTATTAGAATTACGTCAAAATCCTAAAATAATGGATAATTATTAATATAAATAAAATATTATCTTTAAATATCAAAACATCTTTTTGTAAAAGTTTTATCGGAAACAAGTTTCAGAACGCACCCTAAAAAAAAGAAAAATATACTTATTATTTAAATTACTGATTTGTACTCATTTAACTACCTAGTTACCTGTTTCCTTTGCTCGCTTAGAGAGGTGAAAAGTTCTGTACATCAACACGAGAGGAAGTTTTTTGCATCTAACTTTCCTCTCTTGTTGTGTAAATAACTATAAACTAACTCTTTTGGTAACTATGCCTCAATGACCTACGCAATGATGAATATTTGTGATTGACTTAGTATAACATATAACCGTGTATATCCATAGTTTGTATTGGCTGTAAATATTCCTAATAAAATAAAATCTACACTATCTAATATTATAAAGAGGAACGATTTGATTGTTTGTTTGCATTGAATAGGCTCCGAAACTACTGGACCAATTTGAAAAATTCTTACACCATTAGAATGCTACATTCTTTCTGAGTAACATAGGCTTCATAATTTTCCCGAATTCCTGCAAAAACGAAGTCCCGGGCGGAATGCTTGTAATAAATAGAATAACTTTTAAACTAACTTGTTTTGTAAGTTGTCCTTTAGAACGCTGTGTCCCAACATAACCTGAGTCCTTGAAGGCTTGGGTCCTAGTGGGTCCCTACGGCCCAGTCCTAGCTCTTCATTTGTTATCGTTACTGAGTTACCTGTACATTAAACTTTGTATACAAACCCTCTTCATATGGAAACTTTAAGCAAGCCCCTGTCACTTTGTACAAAATGCCAGATTTAAGTAATCTGTGTGTGTGCGCACACATATTTACTCTAAGTAGAGAAAAAAATTATTGTTCAAGTTTTCTATTTTTAAAACCCCTGATATCAGACATTCCAATTTTAAAATGATAGTACGATTAATTTAATAAAATGAATGCGGCATAATTTATTCGAATTTCTTTCATCTATTTTTATGAATTTAAACAAAGACAGTTAAACACCCAAACCCGAGAACCAACTTTTTTAAAATATTAATTAACTAGCTTCCCACCCGGGACTTCGTTCCCGTGGGTATTTCGGTAATTAATAATATACATATAATTAATTCAGTAGTTTTTGAGTTTATCGCGTTCACACAGACAGACAGACAGATGCGGCGGGGGACTTAGCTTTTTATTATAGTTTAAAGTATGATGATTTTAATGATAATTTGCTTGCTACGAGAATTGACACAAATACTCGTACTAGATCAGGAATCGATTGCAAGAATCATCGACTTGAGGTTACGCTGTTACTTACCATCTGGACCTAGAAAGCTAAAATTTTGTCACCAAATAATCAATAATTTACTCTATTTAATGATGCACATTTCTATATGTTGATTATGTGTGAGCATATTCAAATCCATAAAATAATACCTACCATCCTTACTAACCATACAGTTTACTCTTAAAACCCACAACAAATTAATCGCAAAGAGAACGCAATGATGCTCGAGCGATTTTTAATATTCGAACAATTCTCAGCTCCGATATATTGTCTGTTCTTTTCGAGCTCAATTTCGATTTCTGATATTCAAAAACCAATTCTGCATCTTTCTACTTAGGTACAATTTTGAATGGAATGCTTTCTGAATTGTTATAAGAACGGTAAATGCATGGCTGAAATAATTATAGGGGTTGCAAACCAATATTGCACGGGTGATTGGCCTTAGAAGATTTTATTTTTCAATTTAGCGTTCATTGTTGCGTTATGAGTGATTTTGAGAGATAAAATTTTAAGCTCGGTGGATTTAAAATTATATTCAATAGATGAATCCAATTATTTGGTTGTTTATTTATCTTTTTAAGTACGGCATAGTGCACAGTTTGCAAGGGTAAGTCTCGTGTTTTTATAAAAAAATTCCCGGTAGTAATTTTTTTTTGTGAGAATCATTATATTATTTTTGCTATGTAGTCGACCAATAATTATAAACATTGAGGGCCTTACCACAGAAAATAAAACTAAAACAATGTTCCTATTTTTTTTAATGGCTTTCCGTTCCCACCGAGGGGCACGGGGCCTCTCGGGTTAGACAATGTCGAAAACAAGCATGTCATTTTTTGTATGGAAAACACATACTTACCTAAAGACAGCCACAAACACCCATGGCTCAAGAAAAAACATCTGCTTTTTACACAAATATTTGCCCCGACTGGGAATCGAACCCTCTTGATGACCAGTCGATCAAGAGGCAGTGCCACTACTACTCGACCAAAGCGGCCGTCAAGCTACTTTCTCATTACACCTGATGACAATTGTCGCCATCTTATTCGTTCAGCAACTCGAGCATGATGCGCGACAGACTCGCACGGCACACCACTCGGCTGACGGTGAAACTTCACTTTGATTGCGCGAGGGCCCCGCCCAAAGGCTTGCTCGCCCTCTGGCGTTGTCAATGTTGACATTTTGATATAAAACCTGCAGGTCGCAAAATTGATAACTCTCCTAATTTCATTCTTTAGATGATGGCTGTTTTGACAGGCGAAGAACCATTGGGCCTTTTTATAATTCGGAAACGGCACGGCAAAATTGTATTACCATTGCCTCCTATGTAATAGTAATACTAGAAGCTGAGAACATAGGAGGCAATGGTAATTCATGAATTTCCGTGCCATGCCGTTCGAATAATAAAAAGGGCCAGAGCGGTTATCCACTTGACGGCACGGCAACGGCACGGCACCGGCGTCGATAGCGGCCCGGCTACCAGGGAAGCAAAAATGTATGAAAATATATGGCATGTTTTACACTGACGCGCGCCGGGGCCGAAATTCTCACCGGTGCCGTCGCCAGAGCCGTGATACCAAACTTTCCAGTCCGCAAATTTTATAAATGGAAAAACGCCCGTTGATTAGAGGAATAGACATCCTGATGAAGGCAAAAATCTAGAAAAATAATTAATATTCGTAGTCCTCAAGCCTTCCACGTCTCCAAGTAGCAGGGAGTGTCTAATTTAAGTGAGACTCTCTAAGTTTGTTCATTAAGTCTAACAAGATTTCGTTACGCTCACCCTTTGAGCCAGCCTCGCGAGCACTGAAATATTAACAGCAATTTTTATAAAGAAATATGTAAAGAAGTCCAAATTGGTTGCTTCGCTGAAAGTAATTTTGTCCTTTCAACTTGTAATCTGTTTGAGCTCTTATATTTCACAATAATTTCTGCTTATTAAACCCTCGCGCGATTCTTGCACACCTGTGTGTGCAGGATTTGTATCGCATGCGCCGTAAACAAGGAATTAATAGTATATTGTGCAACTCGGGAATAAAAGACGGATTTTAAGCGAGGGCCAAAGTTCCCTCGAAAGCGAGTGATTCAAGTGTTAGAATCCTGAATGACGCAAGTGATTCATAGCCCTCGATGAAAATCCGTTTTATTCAAGAGTTGCACATTATATTTTATACCATGACCTCGAGAAAAAGAAAGATTTAAGCGGAAAATAAACATTTAATCAAGAAAAAACGAATGTTATATTAATGAAAATGTACAGAGGCCAGCGCATCAGGTTACCCCATGTTCATCTTACCGCAACGGCACAGAGTGCACGCTTGTGGTAACCTGATGTGCGGCCCTCTGTACATTCAAATTTCAACAATTACTAAAGTTTAGAGTAATTTTCTTGTTGTTGTCGATAGGGTTATCAATCTGTAACGAGATAAGAGATATTTATTTCTTGTCGACGTATTACTAATTAATGACAACAGAGGACACATTTTTATTTTAAAGTTTTAAATCTGTCGAAAATGTTGACCATTCAAATATTGAAGAGTTATCTGCGCAAGGAGTTTGAGTTTCGAATATTCTTTGCGATGGAGGTCGTATGTCTATCCATTGGAGTGTTTGAAATTTAAACACCAAAATGGACAAAAAAAGTGCTCTTTTTTACGTGTTTTGCGGACAAAGAATCTTTTTAGGGTTCTAAATTCAAATATCAAAACTGTGACTAAAAAAGCTCTTTATCCCCAATTTTCAGTGAAAAAAGAAGCTTTTTAGAGGGGAATTGGTATAAACGTACTTTATTACTTATACTGTAAAGTTACTTCCCGCCCAGGACTTCGTTTTCGATGGATTTTAGAAAAAATATGTTGCCCGTAAAAAAAAAATTACGTCCATACAGCCATTTTAAAATATTGTTTTAGTTTTATTTTTTAGGTAAGGCTTATGTCGGGAGTTATCAAAAATTATTAATTTTAGCATTTTCAGTAAAATTTGGTTAGCTACTTTTTCGTTATTTACTAACAAACATCTTCACAAACTTTCACAATAATAAAATCTTACCAATATTATAAATGCGAAAGTTTAGGGATAAGGATTTAGGGTTACGTATGTCACACCAAAACGGTTGATCGGAAATATTTCCGGAAATATTTGACCGGATTATCACTTGCTCAACGGTGAAGGACAACATCGTGATGAAACCGTTCGTCCTAGAAAAAATCATTTTCAAAAGACGAGCAGCCCACCAACCCGCATTGGGCCAGCGTGGTGGACTATGGCCTAAATCCCCTTCGTGTTTCGAAGGGAGGCCCGTGCCCCTCCGTGGGGACGTATATGGGCTGTTAAAAATTTCCGCCCAAGACTTCGTTCCAGTGGGAATCCGGGTAAATTATGTAGCTTACGTGCTATTCTAGACAATAATCTAATCTGTACACTCAAGAGTACGTGAAGCTTGACACTTTGGACTTTGGACCGGCCCTGCATTGTATGGCGCGCAGTATAAATCAGAGCTCAGCTTAAACTGGTGAAGTAAAGCGTGACCTACTGTTGACTGTACTAAATTTCATCCACATCCATTTAGCCGTTCTGGCGTGATTGAGTAACAAACATTAATCCAAACATCTTAGCTTTCAGCATATACTATATAAAGCTACATCTATACATATAATAAAACTGTAGAGGTCGAATTTCTGTACATAGAAAAAAAATGCTAAAAACCGAGTCAGGGGGATGTAAGAAGAGAAATAAAACAAATCCCGATTTTTTTAGATTTTTTGTTTCTCTGTTTGTCTGTTTGTCTGTTTGCACGGGCTAATCTCCGTAACTGTTGGACCGATTTAAATGAAATTTTGCATAGGGGTACCTTATATCCCCGGTCAACATTTAGGCTACATAAAATCTCGAAATTTAGTCAGTAAATATAAAACCAACAACAAAAACCCCTGAAAAAATTCAAAGCTAGGTGTTTTTCAGAACATTTTACTCATACCATAGAGATCAACGTATTTTTGACATATACATGGGCTAAAAGCAAGGACATGTTGTTTTTTAAATTTATCTCTTTCGAGAAAGGCAAAGGAATCTGCATCCATACAGCCAGGTCTTCAATATATGTATTTCTTAGCTATATCGTCAATTTATATTTCTTTACTTCTCTCATTCTCCGTAAGCCGATAGTGTTTTGTTTACGAAGAACTATGGCGGCGAGAAGCACTGCCGCTGGATCGCAGCAGATACACTGCATCACTTGAATTGCTTTTTAACCGACTTCCAAAAAGGAGGAGGTTTAATGTTCGACTGTATACAGGGTGGAATTTTGTAATGCCACCTGAAGGGAAAGTACTCTTAATACTGTAGATAGAAAATTGTACTCAAAGAAAACATTCCTTTATTTTTGAAAAGAAAGAAAACTGCATTCAAGAATTTTCGAAAATTCACTTGCCACAACCGGGAATCGAACCGACTAAAATCTGTAAGAATACCCTGTACTTTTATTGCGTCGATCGTTAGGGTCAATTATAAGGATGAAATCTTTCTAACAAACTTGGTAAATTAAATGAAAGGAAGACTACGAAATCTTAAACCATTGTATATCTTTATTTTATGTATGTTCACCGATTTCTCCGCCATTTGGACCGATTTTGAAAATTCTTTTTTTTTGTTCGAAAGAGTATACTCCAGAAGTGGTGTTATTGTCACCAAGTCAGGATCTGATGGAATCCCATCAAAATCAAGGGCAACCCTTGAATGGAATAGGCACTTACAATGTTTCTCAAGTTCTTTCTATTATTTACGCCAAACATAGAAAAATATACACATCAACGCTGTCTAGGGATATTGCATGATTTTTCATACAAAAGAGGTCTGTTTGGGAAGCTATAATACCATACTCGAGATACACGGAGTGATATAATTTTCATATGAGCAAGTGCTAAACATGAATTTTCAATTTTTATCAATGAATTTAATTTTTCTTGAAATTTGTGAAAACGTGACTAAAATGAAAAAAAAAATGCGCTAATTCCACCATTTTCATACAAAAAGCAGAAAAAAGTGCATTTTTGTTTTCGTTTACGTCACGTTTAAAAAACAAACAATTTAAACAAAATTCATTGACGAGAATTGAAAATTCAGGTTTAACACTTGCTCATCTTAAAATTATATCCCTCCATGTGTCTCGAGTATGCTTTTATAGCTTCTCAAACACACCTTTTTGTATGAAAAATTAAGCAATATCACTAGACAGTGTTGATATTTAACTTATTTTTTCTATGTCTATGAGTACGTAGCATTTGATAAAAGGACCGGATTGAGATTTATGAGATATTTTGTATAAAAGATCCTTTCTTAATTTTTTGTCGGAAGTTTGGTTGAGTAGTAGAGTTACACAGCCTGTGAATCGACGGTTTCTGGGTTCGATTTCCGGTTTGGGCAAACAAACCATACGAGGGAAACTTTAGTGCAGAAAGTTACAGTGTGAAGTGCTAATTAATTGATTTTATGATAGATAGATAGATAGATAGATTGACACTTTATTCAATTGACATAAAACAGCACAACACAGTAATAGACAAATAACAAACATACAAGTAAACATGAATCAGCAAGCAAACAATGAAGTAAACAGAGTAAGAAACAGAAACAAATAATTTTATAAAACTATTTTACACCGTGTTATCTGTATCATGCCAATCAAATTGGCGCTGACTCAGCATATTGCTGCAGCACCAGACTGCAGCGCTGGTATTCTGCCATGATGCTACTTATTGAGTTTTCTTTGTAGGTAATAATAACCTTTTTCTAACTTCATAAATTCACCTTTAAAAAAGTACTTTATAAAGAAAATCTGAGGGTGCTGCTCTATAATTAGATAGATGTTATTTTTAAGAGCTATCGTCGAATATCAGTGAGTCGGAAGAAATTAAAATTATTGTAACTGACCCACAAATATCCAAAAATAAAACAAAAAATTTGGAATGTGCCAGCTGCCAACCAAATACATTGCATTGTTGGTACCAGCCAGCGCCAGCTGCCAGAGCAGCAGCTGCCAGGAGGCCAGCGCATCAGGTTATTCCATTTTCATTGCAAAACCGCTCTTATCACAACAGCACAGAGTGCACGCGTGTGGTAACCTGTTGGGGCCGTCCTTGCATTGCAAAATTTAGACAACGTATTATATACTCGTAAACAATATGCCATTTTTTAAATTTTCATGACATGTAAAGTTATGTGACTTATGTTACCCCAACGAGGATTATAGGCGTATAATATCTAAAATATCGAAACTTTTGTCAGCTTCCCCATTAATAGTTCGGCTATTCTGCACTTTTTTAACGAACCAAAACTAAATACTTAATACAGTGTTAATAAGAACGAAGTTGATTAAGTATTTAGTCTTCAAATCTTAATTCGGCCCTAACTAAATGGCATTATTCAATCTTCAGGATATCACTTTTTGAAAACAATAAAACGGCTTATTTTTATTTTTAAGCAAAGGAATCTATGGCCGTACAGCCGGTGTTTTCAATGCATTTCTTATTTTTAAAGGCGGGAAACTCAATAAGAACTGACAATTGACATTTGTTTTATTAAAACCACTATGAATGGTCTATATAGGTCTATATGGTCTATATGGTCTATATAGGTTTGATCTATGGCTTTGATGTTTTGACATGAAATAAGGGCTATTTACAGCTATTTATTGATTTTTTGATTTTAGTTTACATCAAGCGTAGCATTGCGTATATAAGCCATGGATAAATATTATAATATTACTATTCTAATAAGTTTCTTAGTTTGGATCAAGCACTGACACCTTTGCTTATTTCTACAAATGTCCATTGAAGGGAAAAGCTTAGTCATTTCTATCTTAAATTAAATTTTTTATTGAATCATTTTTACACAATTATCGCAAAGCACAATAAAAGCAGCGTGCTAGCTGAAATCTCAAATGCACGGGGGTTGTCTTAGATACTGACATAGGTGACCTGTTTCAGAAACTTCTATTCCACTGAAAATCAAAAATAAGTCCGTAATTAGCACTAAGGAATTCGTGTGTCATTTATTGTACTTACCTAAGTAATAGGTCTTTCAACATACAATTTTCGTAAATTTTTTACTCCACATATTTTTATTTTATCAAAATTGATTTTTTATAAGTAAAAAATCCTTACGTTTTTCACAGAAACGCGAAATACAATATGAATTAACCACTTTTTGTGGCATTGTTAAGACAACAAGATGTTTTAGAGGCACCACTGACTCATGTTAAGTGTTGATTGTCTATCTCTCTCAGTATCAAAAAATCAAAAACGACTGCTACTTAAGTATAGATCAGAGTCTGAGTCGCGTTCTGTAATACGGACCTTAATCTATCAAAAGCAGTAACAATGGTATAGAAAATATAAGCGATAGAGGAAACAACTATGTTTGACCTTTGTTTTCAGATCCAAAGTAATGTATTAAGTTTCAACCTTATATGACATAGTTAGCCAAGTTTTCAAATAAAAAATATTTTTAGAAATTGCTTTTCCTTATATGAACGAAATAGTTGCTATTCGTTCATATAACGAAAATATGAACGAAATAGTTGCTTCAATAAAAAACGGCAATTCATGTATCTGTAGTTGTGTCAAAGTACAAACTCGGTCTATAAAAATACATACAACACGCAGACGAAGTTGCGGGCATCAGCTAGTTTATAATATTAGTGAGATTGCTACCACAGGCCCTTAATTTTAACGAAAATCAAGGCTTTTATCGCACTTCCCACTTACACCCCCTATAACGTAAATGCCGAGAAAGTTTAAAAAAAAACTCTCCTAAGAAAAACCTGAAACTATTTCAATTAACTACAGAGTTAACGTTCCGTTTTCGAAGTTTGTCTGAAATTGCAGCGGTCTTCAAGTTTCAAGTCATTCCGCGTTCGAGAGACGATCGGCTTAAGTCGCGTAATCGCTTCGACTTAGTGATTTTTGTTGAAATGAGGGTACTTGGTACAGTTCTTAGTATTTGTGGACATCGAAAAAGTGTAGTAAAACGTGGCAGTCAAAATGTAGAGAATTTAAATGAGTAGTTATGGAGAGCTTGCTACATCTTCAACCACATTTTCGCCCTTGGGTTAGAGCAGAGGTTCCCAAACTTTTTTTTCTCATAGACCACTTCCAAAATTTTGCTGGTTTCGGTGGACCCCCTCCCTGCAGCTACATTTCTATCATATTCCCAAAACTCGACAAAAAAAGTGAAGATTAGATCTAATTAAGAAAATTTGCGTTGCGGCTGAGTTTCAACCACGAATTAACAGTTTTCGAAAAAAAGCGAGAATTGATTGGTTTATTAATTAATTGATTGTGCTGTGAGTGGATGTCAAAAAAGTAAAGTTGGCCAATCAAAAAAGTTATTCCATCCAACTTTACATTTTTGACATCTCACTCACAGCACAAGGAGCAGTTTAGTTTTTCACTATTGAAAACAGATAATTTTTTGTGGACCCCCGCTTATACGAATTGTGAACCCCCATTTTTTTGTCACACCAACGTAGACCCCCTTCGAGTCTCCCGTGGACCCCTGGGGGTCCACCTGGACCACTTTGGGAATCAATGGGTTAGAGTGTGGTCAAGAACAAACCCGTAATCTATAAAATGGAAAAGTAAGCGTGTTTTGTTTCCTTTAATTAATACATACATATCCATACATAGGCTCACGCCCATAATCTGTAACAGGGTAGGCAGAGCATCAGTGGTTCTAGAACTACTAGATGCCACGTTTGACAAAAATTGTGAAGGTTATCAGATGGAACAAGTTGCATAATGGTGAGAGGTGGTCACTGGTCAGCCTTTCGTCCATTGTACAGCAAAACCCTCGCATCTCTTACAGACTTTTACTGTATACCCGGGAAGAGTAGGTAGCTGACCAATTCTAAGTTCTTCTTTCACTCCCAGGCCAGCATGGAAGTGTTAATTAATAAAGAAGATTTTTTAAATGCCTAAACTATGAGGAAGAAATGTTGAGAAATTATTGTAGAAGCTATGGGGAAGTCGGAAATTGTAAACCAAAACACCTACCTATCACCAAAATTTGGATCCTCGCCACATTCGGCAGGTACAAAGCACTCCTTGTTCCAGTCCACGGCTTATTCATAATGCAAAGAACAAAGTTTGTAGCGTCTGAACAACTCCATAGAGTAGTAATGGAGAGATGTGTCAAAATCATACAGTCATTCTTGTGAAAGTGTTGAATTGAAGCCGTGTGGTGATCGGTTGAGAATAACGCCACCCCATTTCTTTCCGTGGGTGTCGTGAGAGGCGACTAAGGAAACACAAATGAGACCTGCCTCCTAGTAATCACTTCATGTTCCGTTGGTGCGTGGGAGTACCTACCAGTACCTTTATAGGCATTTTCTGGGTTAACTCGCTCTATCGTCGACCTCATCTTTGACCTTTATGGTCAAGATTGAGGTCAAAAACTAACCCATATTATAAGTTAAAAAAAAACCATCGTAGTAATACGCTTAGTCCATGAACTCATACCCTGGGGGTGTGAGGGGTCATAACAGCTTAGTGCTCCAAAATTGTCATCCTCACCTGGAAATGGTGCAAGTGGTGCTGATCAACGGACGAGACTCTGACGTTTTACAACCCACAATGGGTTTTTTCACTCGATATTGGCGTCTCCGCAATTTTTACTTATTCATTTAAATACTCTGAAATTAGGAAAATCACAAGAATGGTGGACGCCATTTTAACAACAATTGAATTAAATTGACCTCACCCTGACATACCGGATACAAGTGATACAGTCACAGCAGCTCTAACACGATAACGACAAACTCGCGCTCGGCTCAGGCTGAAACTTCACTTTGGTTGCGCGAGGGTCCCGCGCAAAGGCTTGCTTGCCCTATGGCGTTGTCAATGTTGACATTTTGACATAGGACCGCGGTGTTGTCGTGGCGCTGTCACTATCGTACTCGCCCTGCTGATGTATGTACATACACACACGCAGACTCAAGGCTTTTTCAAAACCAAAAGGCTTTATTCCTGAACTATTTGAGCGTGTTTTAAATCCTTGACGAATTCAAAGGGGTGTATTAAGTTCGACTTTAGCATCTGTGTGTTTGCACATATGTATTTGTGGATCTGTCTGTGGCATCGTAACTCCTAAACAAATAGACCAATTTAGATACGGTTGTTTTTGTTTGAATGCTGACGTGATCGATATGGTTCTTCTATCTACATCTATACATATTATAAAGAGGAAAGATTTGATTGTTTGTTTGTTTGTTTGCACTGAATAGGCTCTTAAACTACTGGACAGATTTGAAAAATTCTTTCTTCATTCAAAAGCTACATTATCCCCGATGGACATAGACTACATAATTTTCCCGAATTACCACGGGAACGAAGTCCCAAGCGGAATGCTAGTCAGCTATATTATATCAAAGTTATAGGTACCATTTAAAAGATATTTAATATCGGGGGCGATTTTTTTTAATTAGCAGAGTTATTATTAGAAGAATAAAATGAACGGGCGTCAACATACTCGTATAAAGTGGAACACTGCCAAATTCTAATTATCGAAATCTTTAAGCGCCGCGTGGTTCAGAAATCACGTCGTTAAGTGATGCGGGCGAAAATATATTGAGGCGAATATAGTCTATGCAAGAGGATAAGTCTTTACAAACACATATACATACATAAGCTCACGCCTTTGCCATATTGGGGTAGGCAAAGACCACAGATTGCCACTTGCTACGATCCAAACACACCTCTTTCGCTTCCTCTACATTCTTGACGTAGTAATTTATTATCTATATAATTTATATCTTTAATACCTCTGTCTATAACATTCTATGCTACAACTCTGTCCGATAAAAGTTGCAGGAAGATTGTCGAAGAATCCCGACCGGCTGAAGCCGTATTTCATTTGTCTTCGGAAATGCACGTAAATAATTTATTTGGTAGTTTGGCGGAAAACGGCTTGGCTGTTTAAGAAAGTTTTTGCTCAATAGAACCCCTATTGGTTTAATAGCTCTAAAGTTTAGAGCCATGAGAAATGTGCAGTAGTTTTGTTTGAATATTGTGAACTGAGAAATGGGGTTAATTTTACTAAATTTATAGTCAGTGAAGCTATACTTCAGTTACGGTATTGTCCTTGGCCCTGTTCGTGATATTAGTTGATAAATAAATCCGTAGAAAAAAAAAACAGATGCCTGAATCACTGTACTTATTATTTCATCCTTTTTCAGGCACTAGTCTCACCCACACAACATCGTAATAGGACTCAGTAAGTAAAGACGTATTAGCTGAAAGAAACTAAATTATGTTGTAGGTAACGGATAAATAAAAGTATTGAGTTTAATTTTTAGTTCTCATGAAATTTACATAAAAATTCACATATATTTTGAATGGACGAACAGTAAAATCAAAGATATTGTTGCTCACACCTTTACGATTAGTTCAAAGAAATCAAAAAACATAAAAGAACAGGGCTCATATAACCTGAATATCTTTAAAATTCGAGTGAAAAAGCATGAGCTTGCTAAATCCTCGTTCACATCTTGACCCTATACTAGATTGTGGCCAAGAGCGAACCCATTTTCTATAAAATAAAGAAAATATTTTAGAAAAAATAAAAACAGCAGCCAAAAGCTTCAATTGCAGTAGCAGCTTCCTAAATTGCCTAACTGTAGCTCGAGAGGCGCTGAGAAAATACAATGCAAAGGTTTCCTGTGACAATATTCACAGCGGCCTGGCCTCAAGTTTCTGCAGACTAGTAAATAATTCTTGAAGTGGGTTTGTCTTCATACATCTTTAATGTGGTGTTATTTATGTTCCCACGCTGGCACCACAGGCTTTATTCTCTGAAATGCCCGAGGAAAGAAAAATGAAACAAGTTTTCGCATAAATAAAACTTTTACCTTAGAAGCTACCGTGATGACGCGCAAACATTTTCGTACATTGCTCTTACGAGCGGCCATTTTGTTATTTTATGTTTTTTTTTGGAAGGCATTTTAAGCGATGAGCCATTAAGAAAAATGCTCGAGACAATGTTTCAAACCTAAACTTTGAAATAAGGGTTCATTGTGTCTTCTATATTTTTATGCGATATTTCGTAAAATTAAAGATTTAGGTTTGTCTTAAGTTTGAGTGAATAGGCCTTTACTGGGTGAGCTTGTTATATTCTCGACTACGTCCTGCGATAAATAAATAAAAAAATATATTTGTAAACACACAATACTTGCAAAAAAAAAGGAAAAAAGTACAATAATTAAGAACTGATTGTAGTGTGTTTAAGTTCTACAAAAAGATGGTAGCTCAGCACACGGGTATGCCTTGCCTTTATGAGATAACACTGATATTGTGCTTAAAATTATTATTTATATACCTAAATCATAATCTTAGAAGGTCAGTTTTTTGTAATTGAGAAAATAAAATAAAGATGATAGTGAAAGACTTCTTATGTTAGAAAAAATGTGATGATGTTAGAGATGATTTTTTTTTAAATCCTCGACAAAAAAGAGCGGTGTTATAAGTTTAGCGTATGTATATGTGTTTCTGTGGGCATGTCTGTGATATCCTAGCTTATATAATCGAAGGGCTAGAAATATCGACATCGGATACTTTTCCATGAAGTCGCGAAGTTGCTGGTGAAAAGCTAGCTTGACTATAAAACGAAAATCGTACGAAATATTAGGTAATAACTTGAAATAATAGGTAAGTGTATTGTTTGGCACAGCACTGTAAACAAAGCGTTGTTTGAAAACTTGGGAACAAAATGAAACACGAGTTAAGCTGCACCCCGTTCGGAAATCTTCGACAATCTCCGTGAAAAATTTATTGGCTTGGCTTGGTTTAACAACGACTTAACATGGTCTCTCAAGATTGTAGAATCTGCACCATTTTCGCAGCATAAGACTAAAGAGAAAATGTTCTATGAATTTGGAATAGCATGATTATTGTGGTACAACTTTGCAGTAGAAGAGAAAGTTGAAGTTGTATACGATGCAAGTATGATTTTATCTTCTACTTTCATAAAATCCTTTTCTATTCTTTCTTTCTTTCAGCTTTCTAGATCCAAGTGTTTTTTTTACATTAACGCCCAGCCCAAGGGCGTTAATGTAAAAAAAAATAGTGATTTTGTACTGCGTCAGATCCAGATCCATGAAAAACCTGTGCTAATTAACTTTCCAAATTACAGTAACATTCCTGTGAGTTCCATAATTTATAATTCAGTGGAAAACGAAGCGCTCGTAGCACTCGCTGATCTGAACTGATCAGTGAGGTTAAGCTCTAATGTTCTGCGCTAATCTTGAACACACAACCCCAGGATTAGATGCCCTGGTGCTCTAACCAACCGAGCTATCGTGCCGAGATAATTCACACCAAGAACATTCAATTATCTCGTTAAGTGTCATAAAAGCGTGTCGAAAGGCGCAGCATAGGAAGGCCTCCCACAAGGTGGACCGACGATCTGGTAAAGCGGGAAGCCGCTGGATGCGGGGGGCGCAGGACCAATCGAGGTGGAGGTCCCAGGGGGAGGCCTATGTCCAGCAGAGGACGTCTTGCTGATGACATGATGATGATGATGATGTGTCATAAAATCAGCATGTGGTCACTTCATAGATACAGTGAGGCACCGTTTGGGCAAAAGCGTAGAAAGCTTTAAGTACTTATAATTATCTTCAGATATTCTGTTTGCAATATTCGCAATTATTATTCAGTTGGCAAATTGTTTTGTTGTCTGTGTTAATGTATTTCCCAAGACGCCTTTAAATATTTCAGCTTTGGAATATTTAAATTTCAGTAAAAGCAATAAATAACAATAATTAGATGGAAGCATAATTAAAAAATTAAAAGATTAATACCTTCTGGCTTGACTAGGAGAACTACTCTAAAATAAAATAAAAAATGTTCGATAAATCAAATATGGCTATAGCGGTGATAGCCCAGTTGGTAATTAGCCAGACTTGTAATCCGAAGGTCGTGGGTTCAAATCCTAGAGCGGGCCTGTACCACTAAATTCGTCTTTGCGGATTTATGATCGGATTTCTAATTATAACTTGCTCAACGATGAAGAAAAATATCGTGATGAAACCCGCCCGTCCAAGAAAATTTTCGAAAGACGAGCGGTCCATCAACCCGCATTGGGCCAGCGTGGTGGACTATGGCCTAAATCCCCTTCGTGTTTCGAAGGGAGGCCCGTGCCCCTGATGGGGACGTATATGGGCTGGTAAAAAAAATGGCTATCACCATCTCGATTAGGTCAGTTTTCAAACAAAAAAAATCCACATCGAAATCAGTTCTTTCGTTTAGGAGCTACAATGCCACAGATATATACATAGATATTTATAAAAACAGATACACACGTCAAACTTCTAACATCCCTCTTTTTTGTCGGGGGTTCAAAAAATTAATATTTAACATAAAAAACGCAAAAATTACGCGTTATTAAGGTTGTTTTATTGCAAAACTTGGTCGCTTAGATAAATGCGACTCGACTCTAGCTTTGACTAGATTTTATTACATGTTATTAAGCTGTGTAGAGTATTATAAACAAATGTTAAGATTTAAAGTTCTGAGTGTACTGTATTCATAACGTTTGACAAAAGCTTTTCAAGATCTAGGTTTCCTTTCAACTTATCATTTTTTTTGTATCGCCCTTAGGTACTAATAAAATGCCACACACACAACACACTCAAAGGCTCTAACTACGGTTCTCCCTTGTATTGTGGGTCCCTCGTATAAAGATAGACACAAACACCCATGACCCGAGCACAAACATGTGTTTTTCACATAAATATTTGCCCCGATCGGGAATCGAACCCAGGACTAGTCGATCAAGAGGCAGCGCCACTAACCACTCACCCAAACCGGCCGTCAATCAATCTGCATTAGGAATGTGGTGGACTATCACCCCCTTCATTGCTTCGCAAGGAGGCTCGCGCCCCATTGTGGGGACGTACACGTATATGGGATGATGACGCAAAGATGTCCCAAGTGTTCCTATCTAGACTCAAGCCATGATATGATGCCGAAACGCATCAATTCTACCATTGAACCAAATTCGTTGTCTACAATAGACATGTAAGTACACTCGGCAGCACATCAGGCTAAATATATAATAATAATAATACCTTTATTTCTTCAAAACAGCACACACATACATTAAAAAAAAGTTCAAATTTATATTCTTATCCTATTATACAGGGTTAAGCTTGCATGTCTGCCGCAGTGAGGAAAAAAGGCCTGGGCTCAGCGACTAATGCCAGACTGATTATCAGGCTGGCAACACTGATTTTCAGCTTATATATTGACCTTGAGGTAGCTTTTATCTTGCTCCTTACAGTGCCGGATTTCGTAGAGCAAGTAGGTAACCTGACGTGCTGCTGTCTGTACGTACAGCACTCATCACAACAGGCCGTTCTCGCCCTGAATACTAACTCGAACAAACGAAGTCCCGAGAGTAAGTTAATAAAGATTCCTTAAAACAGTTTTCGTCGCTTTTAATTACAGCTCCAACGGAATGTGTCACGAAGTTTGGAGAATCCACTTCGCGCTACGAGAAACTTCGCTTCGTGTTGTTAGTATGGAAGTGTTGGAGTTTTTGTGTATCTTCTTCTGTCTGTGTATCTGAGAATGATAACGGGACGTGCTGTTAAGAGTAAACATAACTTTTCTGCTCATTAAGACTTGTGTATTACTAAGCTAAGTACCAAAAATACACATATTCTGGTTACGTCTTCTTCGTGACTATAATTTACTGGTTATAAACATGTTATAACACCGATATGGGATGACTATAAATCACTGTTTTTAAACATGTAACAGGATTTTACCACAATTATTGTTTTAAATGAGTAACTATCCGATATTACTGCGCTGCTTCAAGCGTCATGATTACGGATGAACGTTATAATTTGTGAAAATCTAGTAGATTTTCCCAATATGTTGAACGAAATCGCCGGATCATCAGTCCACATTACAGAAACCTTCCTATGCTACGCCTTCTGTCCCAGTGGACAATGTGGAAATCAGTGGACATATTGGCACTTAGGTTAAGCTTGAACATCGTTTCAAAAAAAGCGAGAAAGGTAAATCGATGAGACTTAACACGGGAAAACACTAAGAATAAAGTTAGGTGTTTGCAATCAACCTATCCTAGTGAAACACGTAATCAGTTCGTACGCGCGCATTAGCATATTAACTAGACGATTTCAAGACAGCTTCAATTCAGTAAGTGTAATGTAAACTTTACAAACAACACAGGAACTGATGCCTTCTTATCACCACGAGTCGGTGTAGCGATGTTTTTAAACCCTCGACAAAAAAAAAGAAGGATGGTATAAGTCTGGCGTGTCTATCTGATATCTGTGTGTCTGTCTGTGGCAGTATAGCTCCTAAACTATTAAACCGAGTTTGATGCGGTTTTTTAGTTTGAAAGTTGACGTAATCGAAATAGTTCTTGACTACTTTACAACCTGTTTAACTAATTGAAGATGTAATAGAACCTCCAGTTATCTGAAGCTATTAAGTTGTGAGCTATGACAAACTGAAAGATACTTCAGACAAGCCTTTTAAGAAAGTTACCCCTTTACATTCTCCTCAAACTCGAGTAAAGTTGCTCTGATAGGAACATTAGACAATACATGTGAAAGCTTTTATCATAGTCAAGGCTTTATTCTTAAATAGAAGTAAGCAAAGATTCTTAAGTTTATTTTCCTTTGTTCTTAGTGTAGTTTCATAGTTGTTAAAGTATTTTCATATATTTGTGATATGCACCTACCACGTACATCTCCCAATCACCCTAAGGTAGACTGGTAGATAATGCCATTAGGCATTAAGTCCGCCCATGTACTTTTAGTGCATTAAGTTAAATAAATAAATAAATAATAAATAAAATGCATTTTTGGCGGAAAGTAAGGTAAATCCATCCGTTCAATTAATCGTTCTACCTGTTTAATTGAATTTAATTATTTGTCCAAGAAACTCCTCTTTTTTAATTTTATTAAAAATCACAATCTAGCTCTCTGGCCACATTGGCAACTCAGATTCGCAACTACTTGCCATTAATTGTAATAACAATATTAAATGTAAGGCACGGCACGGAGATCAAGTCTGTGGATGCACAATCAACTGATAAACATAAAAACACTTGCCAAAGAAGAAAGATGTTCTTGCTACTCAACCAGTTGCCAAACGTGATAGATTTTTCTTTATTTGACAACTAGTTGCCTACTAAGAATTAGTGAATTTTTTAGAATTAGTTAATGAAACATTGATTTAAAAAACTGTCAAAATAATTATCATCTCCTCTACGCTATATGTAATAGTAAATTACGCTACAATAGCAGCGTATTTACTATTACATATAGCATTTTTATTAGCATTTTTAACTTAAGGATTGCTTAAGATTGTTTATAAATTTAGTTAGTTCAAACAAAATAATGTACTTATGTACTGCTTTGTACGGGACCCCACGATACAGGCTTGCCTAGTGTGGAGACCGGGTTAATACTTTTTTGTTTCGTATGTTACTGGTAATAAATATTTTTTAATATTTTTTTCATTTTCATTTTCAATTGGGATGACTTTCACTTAGCTAGCGATATTTTACATGGTGAATCTCTCCATGAAACTGAACAACTTTTCTTAATGAACGTAAATGAAATTCTAAAACTAACAGTTTTGACTTCCCATACAAAAAATACTAATCAGCTGATCGCACGTATGGACATTTTTTTTCATTTTTCTACCTTTTTTTATATTATAAGATAGGTTAACTTCTGACCTCAATCTTGACCAAGATCATAAATGAGGTCGACGATGGAGCGAGTTAACCCAGAAAATGCCTGTTAAGGCACTGGTCCTCCTACGCACCGACGGAACACAGCAAGCTGTTTGGCGTCGGACTTCGGTAGGAGGGTCGCGAACCAGACGGCCCTTTACAGAGCCTAACCACACCGCATGAGACCATAGGACGACACCTCAGATTCAGAACAAATTAAGGTGTCGTTGCCCGGGGTGGATTAATAGGAGGCAGGTCTCATTTGTGTTTCCTTAGTCGCCTCTTACGACACCCACGGAAAGAAATGGGGTGGTGTTATTCTCCACCGCACGACTAAACCTATGTTCCGTAGGGAAATTTGTTCAGTTTCGTGGACTAATCCGCATCCTCTATTTTCGCTTATTACGATAAGAAAAGGAAAGATGAAAAATATAAAAAAAATCCAAAAGCAATCAGCCACTTCAAAAACAGAACACAGAGCCCCAGATTGAATTTTTAAAAGAAAGTAATGGAAGATATTTTAATATTCGAATTTGAATTTTGACCGTTGGAACTCTCTGAGTGAATGGGAAATTAATATCGGGTGCTCACTCGTTGTTTATTGGACACGCTAATCGGATGAATGGATCGTCAGCCGTCGGCTTTGCTGAATGAACGAATGAGTCAGGGCTGGGAAACTAAAGGTAAAAAATAAATATTTGCTATACATCAGCTCTCTAAACATCTCTCACTTTAACAATACTTTATTCTTATTTACGACTAGTATCCGCTCGGGACTTCGTCCCCGTGGGAATTCGGGAAAATTATGTAGCCTATGTAGCATCCTAATGGTGAAAGATTTTTTGACATCGGTCCAGTAGTTTCGGAGCTTATTCGTTACGTACAAAAATACAAATCTTTCCTCTTTATAATAATAGGTCTTTACCTGTGAAATTGCCGTTTTTCATACAATATTTTTGGGAAACTGAATTTTCCATACTAACATTTTTGGATTTTTCTCGGGAATGCGAAATCCAAATTTAGCAAAATTTTGTGGGAAGGCTTAGACTACATTAAGTTAATTTTCATTATACTTACTTTATTGAAAGTTGCAAATGTAACAATGGTACAGCAAAAATAAGCAATGAAACGGGCAACGGATGAAACGCGCTATATTTGAGCTTCTTTTTCAGCAAATAAATCTAAAGTAAATATGTATTAATTTGACTCACTATCTCCTTTATATGGCTAAGGTTTTAAATAAAGAACAATTTTAGTAATAGCAGTTCAATCAAATAAATTATGGATAAAATAAAGCTTGAGATAAAATCGGCGATTTCATAGGTAAAGACCTATTATTAGTATAGATAATTGTCACTTACATTTTAGAAGAAGCCACAAGTAAATAAATTCGTTTATTTCCATGTTTAAGGGCAGGTACACTCCAAATGTAGTATACCTTAAACGTAAGTGCCTATAAAATTCGAAGGTCGCCCTCTATTTCCCTGGGATTCCATTATTTTTGCTCGATCCCCCTATTCGCAGTCTTTTGTACTGATCCCAAGGAAGTAACTCTCCGTAGGGCGTACAGGTGGTGATCTACCTACTTCCTTAACATTACTATTACGAGTATTATTATTTATTTATTTAATTCTTAGCGATCCCAAGCAACTTCATCATCCACAAGGTGGGCTGGACTTAAACATAATATAGATTATCAAAAACTTAATACACACATACCTACACAAACTCACTCGCTTTCACACACACATCCACTAGCGCTCACTTACACTCGCACTCTAATTGATCTATTCCCGAAACTCAATACTTACTAACAATACTAACACAACTCACGAATTAAGTAGAATTTAAGATATTTAGTACTAAGCTTTAGAGATAATGTAAATCAATTTGTAACCAAGACGTGGAAGAGCGAGGCATTCCCAACACAAGTATCCTCGGATTACTTACTGGGAAGCCCCGGCAAAAATATTGTAAATGATTTACAGAAATAAAACATATTTTATTTATTTTATTTATTTATTATCAGATCCTGACCTAGTGACAGTGAGACCACCTCTGATGTATGGGGTGACTAGAGTATATTCTTTCGAACAAAAAACCTTTTTTGCAAATCGGTTCACAATAAATGGCATGGCGGAAAAATCGTTGAACATACATAAAAAAAGATACATACAGTCGACCATAGAACCTCCTTTTTTTAAGTCGCTTATACATAAAGAGGCATGAATGTGAGGCAGGGTTTGAAAGGGCAATTATCACTGATAATTATCATATAATTATCGATTGATAATAACAAGCAACAAAGCCAATGGAAATAGAATCATCATCGGATGAAGATATTCCTTTGGCTTCCTTGGTCAATCTAAGTTAATTTATTTACGACTAGCTTACTGCCCGGGACTTCGTTCGTTCCGAAATTTTTGTTTCCTATGTGTTATTCTGATGCATAAGCTATATTATTGTAAAGTTTAATTAAAATCCATTCAGTAGTTTTTGTGTGAAAGAGTAAGAAACATCCATATAGTTACACTCACAAACTTCTGCATTTATAATATAATTAAGATATTAGAAGGATGTTTAATCTGACGGATTTTAACTTAATAACCTTTGATTCATGTTGATTACTTGATTTGTGTTCGATATTAAATAAATAAAAATTACAAAATTTATTTATTTTTAATAATGTTTTGTTACAATTTGTTATGAATCAATATAACAAATTAATTTCTGACACTGGTGATAATTATCGGATAATATCAGATAATTATAAAGAAGCGTAATTATCTTGATAATTTCGAACCCTGATGTGAGAATTGAGGAACCCAATGAAATGGTGAGATGCCTGTTTTGTAATAATTAGTGTGCAACCCTAAACAACGCTGTTGTTCCATCCAAAACGCCCAGTGTTGCCATTGTTTTGTTTCAATTGCCGTGATATGTGTAAATTTGTCGCTCGCGGATTATGAATGTGTCAGTGTAAGCTTTTTGCGACGTCGAAAATTAATTTTAATAATTAATCCTCGATTTTCGTGATGGACGGACAATGAGATCGTAATTGAATGAATCTATTGATATGGGAAATTTTAATTAAGTACAAAATTAAAATTAAAGTGATGATCTGACGAGTCTACTTAAAAGGGCTGTGATGAATATATGTTTGAGCATATTACGAGTACAACATTTGATCTGCCTTAATTCAATTAATTACATTTAAAGATATTTCAAATAAAAAAAAACTTGTAGCAAAACTTAAAAAAAAAAAAGTATAATATACTAGCTTTCCACCCGCGGCTCAGCCCGCGTGGACTACAGGTTATATCGTGCCCAACTGTGGGATAAAATGTATGTCCTTTCTCAGGGTCTAATCTATCTCTGTACCAAATTTCTTCAAAATAGGTTCAGTAGTTTAGGCGTGAAAGACGGACAGACAGACAGACAGACAGATAGACAGACAGACATAGTAATATTAGTAAGGATTATATTGACCCACATTATTTTCACAAAAAAACTTAAAATATTCTGCCTATTTGACTTTCAAGATGAAGCACAGTGATTTCAAAATTTTATAGAAAATTTTAAATTAGTGACACTAATTTAAAATTTACTTAGGGCTCCGTACCCAAAGGGTAAAAACGGGACCCTATTACTAAGACTCCGCTGTGCGTCCGTCTGTCTGTCCTTCTGTCACCAGGCTGTATCACATGAACCGTGATAGTTAGACAGTTGAAATTTTCACAGATGATGTATTTCTGTTGCCGCTATAACAACCACAATACTTAAAAACATAATAAAATAAATATTTTAGGGGCTCCCATACAACTGACATAATTTTTTTTGCGTTTTTATAGATAATGGTAGAGAACCCTTTGCGCGCGACTCCGACCTCCACTTGGCCGGTTTTTATAGATAATAGAACAGAACCCTTCGTGCGCGAGTTCGACTCGCACTCTTTCGAACAAAAAAAAAATTTGAAAATCAGTCCATAATTGGCAGAGAAATCGTACATAAAAAAATACATACAGTCGAACATAGAACCTCCTCCTTTTTTGAAGCGGTAAAAATCAAGTGTGTGGCGAACTTGACTAACCCTGGTGTCAGAGTTTTCAAACCGCACAATGGCCTCTGACTTGGTTTTGACGACTGTTGTCAATCGACAACAGCCGGAACCGATAACTTAACATGCCCTCCGAAGCACGGAAATGCTCGTGTTAAATTTCTACTTTGGTTACCCATCAGGTTCCCTGCCTCTGTATACGTTGCTTAACCTCACTGATCAGTTGAGACGAGCGTTTATCAGGTAGTTTAACCTAACAACCTAATCAAGCCTTCGTTCGGGACTATCACGCGGATACTTCATTAACCTTCTCTCACTACATTTGAGTTCGTTTAATCGCTCGGAACACTGAGTTATGGTCATGTGACTTTTCCTATGCCCTGACGTTTGGTTTAAGTGAAAAAAGGTTAGCGTTGGATTTTTTGGAAGTATAAAACCAATGAATGAATGAATGAATGAATGAAATGAATGAAATATTCTTTATTGCACACCAGGGACAGACAAAGTAAATGGACATGAATAATCAGGGAAGTATAATGTACAAAAAGGCGGCCTTATTGCTTAGGTAGCAATCTCTTCCAGGCAACCTTTAGGTTAGGATATTTTTCGAGAGGTAAAAAAGCAAAGCGGGTAGTGGCTAGAACTAAAATAAAAAAACAAAAAATAAATAAATAAATAAAATACTTGCTAAACAGTAACATAAAACTAAGTATAAATAATAATACATCTAAATAACAAAAAAGAACATACATACATATAATATATAAATACCTATACATATAATACTGCTATATTATAAGGAGAGGTTAAAAATCATTGGGAAGAGGAGAGAGTGTGAAGGAAATGGGCTTTGACTCAGGTCTTAAAAGAATTTAAGGTAGCTTCATGTTGGATTCCAACATATTTTTTTAAATGTAAAAATGTAGTTAATTGTTTTTTCTATTACAACACCATTTGAGTTTGTTCTGTTATTATACACTAGCTTCCCGCGCGGGACTTCGTTCCCGTGAGAATTCGGGAAAATCATGTACCCTATGTCCATCCCGGATAATGTAGGATTCTAATGGTGAAAGAATTTTTCAAATCGGTCCAGTAGTTTCGGAGCCTATTCGATGCAAACAAACAAACAAACAAACAAACAATCAAATCTTTCCTCTTTATAATATGTATAGAAGACACATCAACACTGTCTTGGGAAGTTGCATGATTTTTCACACAAAAGAGGTGTGTTTGAAAATCTATAAAAGTAAAACGTGACGAAAATAAAACAAAACTACACTTTGTTTCTGCTTTTTGTATGAAAATGGTGGAATTTGCGCAATTTTTTTTCATTTTCGTCATGTTTTCACAAATTTTAAGAATAATGAAACTCATTTATCAGAATTGAAAATCCAAGTTTAGCACTTGTTCATCTGAAAATTATATATATAAATTATATGTGTCTCGAGTATGCTTTTATATGTAGCTTTTCAAACAGATCCCTTTTGTATGAAAACTCATGCAATAACCCTAGACAGAGTTGATGTGTGTATATTTTGAAAGTCCAAGGTTTTTAATTTTCACACATATTGCACAAATTTATACAGTCCACAATTACAAATTGCAAAACCATACAAAAATCTGGGCATTAAGAGTTCTGATTTTAATTGTATTTTATTTATTACTTTATGCTAAAAACTTTATTAAAACTTATTCGCGCGGACAGCATTTTGCTTCGATTTTATATAAGTTGGAATATTGTTGATTGAAGGTTGCAGTTCACAAAAAGATCAGCCTGCGTCTTTAAAATTAGACCATTGACTTTTAGACCTTAGTATCAACTACCCAATGACGTGGCGAAAATGTTATAGTAGAGGTCTAGTTCGTGAGATTTGTCAATATTGAGTAACTTTTAGTTATCGAAAATCTATATTTATATAATTGTCCACGTTAAAAACATATTAGTAATGAATTCAACCCCAACAATAATTCGCATAAAGTGATTTTATTTCTCCAGTTTTCCTGTTTTTCGCAGACTACAATATCTTTTAGCAGCAGGCAGAGTACGATAGTGACAGCGCCGAGACAACACCGCGGTCCTATGTCAAAATTTCAACATTGACAACGCCATAGGGCGAGCAAGCCTTTGCGCGGGACACTCGCGCAATCAAAGTGAAGTTTCAGCGTGGGCCGAGCGCGAGTTTGTCGTTATCGTGCTAGAGCTGCCTGATAACCACCAATGTCATTCAGCTATTTAGATAACGCTTTGATTATGTAAGTATTTTTTTGTTTTTGTTGACTTTTTTAAAAAAACTTAATCATTTTAGATAAAAATTATATGAGACTACTAAAATTATATGGGACAGGAGTATATTCTTTCGAACAAAAAAGAATTTTGAAAATCAACCGCCAGTTGGAGCAGTTATCGTGTAACATAAAAATACAGTCGAATTGAGAACCTTCTCCTTTTTGAAGTCGGTTGAAAATTGAGGGTCCTGACTCACTGACTCATCAACGCCCAGCCCAAACCCTTGAACCTATAAATCTGAAAGGTCTAAAGGTTTCTTTTACAATGTAAGTAAGGAATAAGGAATGGTTTTATAAATTCCCACGGGAACCAAGTCTCGGGCATCCTGAGAGTCAAAGATATAAACCAACTCCTAAAATAAACAGTTTTTCCGATCAATTCGACGTTAAACTCATTTGTGGACCTGATGCCTATAGCTAGTACCTATATTAATATCATAGAAAAAAAAATATAATTCCGTATTTCTGTATGACTAAATAATAATATTTTAGACGCATTTCTCGAGTATTTGAGTATGGATAGATGTTAATCACTCTTCCGTTATGGAAAAAAAGGGTTAAATTATTGAAAAGTCATTGTGCTATCAAATACTTAGTACATTGTGATACGAGGGTGTAAAGGAGGTTATTGTAAACGAGGGCTCACCATTGTCACGAGTTTACATAACATTTACACCCGTGTGTTACACGACGTTTTTCAATACATTTGTGAGAAAAGTCATAAATAAAAAGAAATATAAGCAACCATATACCTACTTTTCACGGGATTTTGCAGGAAGAAGACAATCTTCGCCGTGTTTAAAATATCGGGTGGTGTCAAGTCCGTAATATCACTGTCCTCACAAGACGAAGTCATATTAATTTGTTTCACAATATATGTAATGCAAAATTTACGAAAATGGCGCCTTTTTGTAAGTTTTTACTGTAGGTAATTTGTGCGCATACGTAGATTAGATTAAGTATGTTTTTTGTGTATCAAAATTATCGGGTAAAGAATTCAAATATTCAGCCTTCTTGTTTTTCTCGGTAAATAAAATATTAAAATATTTCGAATTGAATGTAATTAAATATACGCAAAATAATATTTTTATTCCAAATTCTAAAATTAATTGCTTATTTTTATTTATTTGATTATTGTATTACACATTAAATCGACATGATTTTATTCTCAGTATGCAAAGCTCCTTGCTGGAAAACTTTTTAATTTGACTGGTGAAAATTAAGAAAAAACTACAAAGTAAAAAAGCACTAGTGCTGCAATGAGCTACTTTCTGTTTATATTTATAGCCATATAATGTTTATTTTTCAAGCAACTGTATTGAAAAATAACTTTCGAAATCCTTGCGAACGTACCATTTTTTTGAATTTTTTTTATTATACCACCTGTTAAGAAAGAGTTGTTTTGTAATTGTCTTCATACAAAGACGCAACTGAACACCAGGCCCAGAAGAACGAGGAGTAAGATATTAACAAATGGTACCAAAACAATAACCTTAGGTACATTTTTACAGCAATAACCAGCCACCCTAACCTCCAACCTCGATTAAAATAAAACACTAAAAAGAACAATAAAAATCAGATTCAGATGGGACACTAATGCCATAAAGCGATAAAAACAAGATTAAAACGGAAATAAAGCCGCTAGCGGACTGGAAGAAAATGGCGGTTCATTTAGGTCTGATTGTTCTACCTTTAATGGACTCAAGGCAGAAAAATCTAGGACTTTCTGTTACCTTTCGTTTGTTAACCTATTTATTCTCTGAAGTGAATTCCTTCGTCCCTATTGTGAAGATGTACTGAGTGACCAAGTTTGTTATGCTAGCACGTAACAATAACTTTGTCATATTGTATATCGATTCTGCGTCTCGTTCTAACACGGAACAGTTACGATGACCTCGACATCACTTAAAACATTGTCTCACGCGTGTATGCTAGCTCCGAAGGGCGTCGCGTCAGTGATCTAACGGCTTGCGGGTCGGACGGGATATCCAGTGTCGCCAAATATCCTATTAGCAGGGTCACGAACTCTTTTATGGGTCAATGTATACGGTTCTATAATAAGATTCCCATGTGTATTCAAAATTTACCTTTGGACAAATTTAAGACAGTAATTAAACAAAAACTTTGCAAAAAGGGCTATTACAAAATTTCTGATTATCTATCAGACAGGCAGCCATGGGAATGAACTACTCAGCTCTAGAGTTATTTCAGATTTAGTTAAATTAGTAAATAAGAAAATTTGTAATGCGATTTAAAAGAGCAACCTCAGAGTTTCTTGCCTGTTCTTCTTTGAGGAAGACTGCACCTTTGCGAATAGGCGTAGAGTCAGTAGGGTCAAAAGAACGAATGCGTATGTATGTATTTAAAACGTTTAATGTATGTTTGTATGTATTTCATTGTAATCTTGACTTGTTTTAAGTGACATCCTGAATGTCCTATAAAATAAAGATTTTTCTATTCTATTCTATTCTAATGACTTGAACTGCCAAATCCTGGATCATGGTCAAGCGTACCCCGAATTAGAAATTGGACTAAGTGCTGGGAAGAAGTGTATGTTACCTCCGCTGGTTAGACAATTTTCAAACCACCAACAAGCCATTAACTTTTTTCAACGACAACAGCCAGGGCCGACGGTCTAACATTTTACTTTCGAAGCACAAAAGGGCCATTTGAGAAATGATCACTATTGTTACCCACAAAGGTGCACCGCCCTATTTACACAGTTTAACCTCACTGATTGATTCTAAACGTGAGTGACTGTGGGTTACGAACGCTTCGGATCAGACTTCGCGGTATCTAATATCAAAATTTAAGACACTATTCCGTGTTAAGCTGGTATATCGTAAACGTGCCTAATTCCTGCTATCTTGATAAACAGCTGTTAACGTTCGCGTTGTAGTAAAACGGTAATAAAAGCAACCGCTCTACAGATAAGGTTATGCTTTAATATTAAATAGTTTCATGGAAGTAATTGAGTGCTTTCTCATTCAATAACTTGATGTTTTGTAAATGATGTAAAAGAAAATCAATATTTTATTATTTCAATACTTTTTTTATGCGAATTATATTAAATTCAGTCAAGTAACAATAGGCAAGAATCTGATTTTTCGAGTCGCAAAAATAAAGAAAATTCATGAATTAATTTTTATGATTTTTTTATGATTTTTTTTATTATAAGATGGGTTAACTCTTGACCTCAATCTTGACCATAAGGTCAAAGATGAGGTCGACGATGGAGCGAGTTAATCCAGAAAATGCCTATAAAGGCACTGGTACTCCCACGCACCGACGGAACACAGCAAGCTATTTGGCGTCGGACTTCTGTAGGAGGGTGGTCGCGAACCAGATGGCCCTTTACAGAGCCTACCACACCGCATGAGATCATAGGACGCCACCTCAGATTCAGAAAAAAATTAAGTGTCGTTGCCTGGGATGGATTACTAGGAGGTAGGTCTCATTTGTGTTTCCTTAGTCGCCTCTTACGACACCCACGGTAAGAGATGGGGTGGTGTTATTCTCAACCGATCACCACACGGTTTAACCGTTTAATGAAACTCCATACTTACTTAATTCTGCTATAGTTATTTGTATACAGAACAGACATGACGATAAAAAACTACGCCTAACAAAGCCAAACCGTTTAACCTGCAATACCTCGGGTCATTTAGGCAGATAACACCCACGATTTATGTTCTGTGATTTTTAACCCTATACAGGTTGTAACAGAGAAATGATAAATGACAGAGGCGACCCAACAGTCGGGTGACGCACGTCAATTTTTATCTCGGTCTATGTATGGGTGTCGCTTCTGTGATTATTCATTGCTCTTTGATGGATTGTGTTTGGGTCAGTGATGTGGGGGAAGTCAATATAGGCAGATACAGTTATTTATTTCGCAATTTTTGACATTAGAAATGTCTTTTCATTTGCTCCGATTTCACGAAAAAGTGCGGTCCCCTTACACGGAGAGTTGTGATGATATTATGATATTCAAAAAAATAATTAATTTAAAAAATTCAAAAATTCGGCGTCCTAGCAATGGGTCCCGACTGTTAAAATATTTATGTTATTCAATAATATTCAATAACAAAAGTCTCGACTGCTGAACTTACTTGTTTTTTTCTTTTCAGTTTTTACTACGCAGTCGGGTTTTTTATTTTTTAAATTATATAATTTTATTTTATACTTTTTAGTTAGGGTCAGATATTTATATTTGTTTATTTATTTTCTCATTAGTTGTATATAATATATCTCACTTGCATAAAAATTGAACGATTTCCGCATTAAAAACCTACATTTAAGTGAATTTTTTTTCTTTTCAGTTTTTACTACGCAGTCGGGTTTTTTATTTTTTTTAAATAATTAATTTTATTTTACACTTTTTAGTTAGGGTCAGATATTTACATTTGTTTATTTATTTTCTCATTAGTTGTATATAATATATCTCACTTGCATAAAAATTGAACGATTTCCGCATTAAAAACCTACATTTAAGTGAAAATCATTACTAACCAACTTTGAAACGTTATAGATCCTAAACGGTAATTCTGATTAAAAAACGATATGAAAAACCAAGAAATGAATTTTAAATACCTATTCAACGATATCCCACTAGACATAGTTTGTCGATTTTAATTTTTTTCTTTTTCGCATTATGCCGTCCAAAATCGGCCATTTTGATTTTTCCAAATTTTTATACTTTCTATGACATTTGCGCCGTCATGACAAATCCAAAGACGTATCATTTATCAAAATCGGTCCGTGCGTTTGGTCTAAATAGTGCCACAAAGGTACAAATCTACATACATACATACATACATACATAGGCTGATAAACACATTACCCTCCTTTGCGTAGCGCAGTCGGGTAAAAAACTCAAAAGACGCGTATTTACAAGAGCTGCAAGGTGCAAATATAATTACTCGAGAAAGTCAAAAACGAAAAAAGTTATGGCCGAAATAGTAAAAAAAAAAAATTAGAAACAATTAAAAAAATACTTCATAATAGCTTTCCGCCAGAGACTTCATTCCCGTGGGAGTTTGGGAAAATTATGTATTTTATAAGTTAATCATATCGATTTTGGTACTAAATTTTACCAAAATCGATCCAGCCGATCTTCAGTGTTAGAACAAACCCGAATTTGTCTATACTAATATTATAAAGAGGAAAGATTTGATTGTTTGTATGCTTGTTTGTATTTTTGCATTGAATAGGAAAAATTCTTTCACCATTAGAAAGCTACATTATTCCCGATGGACATAGGCTACATAATTTACATAATTTGAATGCTAGTTTTATGTATTTTTATACAGTGTGAGTCTTTATAATGTGCACATATTAAAATTAAACTATGCTTAATTTTATCGACGGGAAAAATACTAAAAAAATCTAAAAAAAAAAAATATAGGTAATTTTGTGATTGAGTTACAAACTTGGAATTTTTTACTATTAAATGGCTAATACGATGTAAAATAATTTAAAGTAATAAAAAAACTAGGTTAATAATGCGTTTTACTGAGATTTTAATTTTTTCGTAAAACTTGACGAAAAACGAACCAGATGTCTGTTAGAAATCTTTTTTATTTTCAGTTGAGGCGGTTGTTTTCCCTCGCTTTTAATTTGATAAGAACACCCTGTTGTTTTCAATCGTTATTGAGTTTATTTCAACGTGATATATCATTTAGTTTAAATGTTATACCGTTTTGTTTATACAGGGGGCACAGTAACAAACAAGTTTTTTTTTTAAATAAACGCTACACACTCAAAGGCCCACACTAAGGTTTTCCCTTGTGTTGTGGGTCCCTTGGAACACACATAAAGACAAACACAAACACCCATGACCCGAGAACAAACATCTGCTGTTTACACAAATGTTTGCCCCGACTGGGGATCGAACCCAGGACCCGCCGTTCAAGAGGCAGCGTCACTACCACTTGAACAAACCGGCCGGCCAAATTTTAAATATGCCATAAATAATTCATTTTTTTTTAGATATTTTTTAGTATTTTTCCCGTCGATAAAATGAAGCATTTAATCCCTCATTTTAATATGCGCACATAATAAAGACTCGCACTGTATTATTAGAAAACAGTTCTTGCCTACATACAATACTCGGGTAATGAGACAATTTTCTTCTTTTTGTGTGGTTAATTTGGTTAACCCTGCGCCCTGGTGTCAGTTTTCAAACCGCACAATTGGCCTCTGACATAAGACAATGAAAGCCTATAAAAAATTTGTATTTTTGTTCCAAATGTTAGTCCTATTGTAGAATTTAATTCCCCAATGAGTCATACAAAGTTTACGCCCGGGTTGTAAAATGCCGTTGACACAGTATACAAATATTATCACTAGTATGTTAAATTCAGATAAACTAGAGATTGTCGTTGGATAGAATCAGTTTGTTGTCTATCATAGACAACGAGTATGCTAAGTTCTGTGTTCTATCTTCTACATCACATATTTTATTTATATTAAATTGTATGTATAAGAACAATGTGTATTACTACATATTGTTAAGAAGCAATAAAGTTTATCTATCTATCTATTTGATTACACATCCACCACCACCCGATGACAATGGTAGTATATTCTGCTAATAGTATACGAAGTGTTTCCTAAATACTCAATTATTGTAAATTCTAAATTAAATTAAAAGTGAAATAGTCCCAACTCTAGTAATCAGTTGTAGGGTTTTGGCATCTACCAAAATGAAAGTTTCATGTCAAGTTTATAAAAGTTCTTGTCGAGATTTAAGGTTCTGCGTGTTTCTTCTCAGTATTCTTTCTTTCTTATCGTACAGGTATACTGAAGTCAACCGTGTGGTGATCGGTTGAGAATAACACCACCCCATCTCTTTCCGTGGGTGTCGTAAGAGGCGACTAAGGAAACACAAATGAGACCTGCCTCCAAGTAATCCATCCCAGGCAACGACACTTAATTTTTTTCTGAATCTAAGGTATCGTCCTATGGTCTCTTGCGGTGTGGTAGGCTCTGTAAAGGGCCGTCTGGTTCGCGACCACCCTCCTACCGAAGTCCGACGTCAAACAGCTTGCTGTGTTCCGTCGGTGCGTGGGAGTACCAGTGCCTTTATAGGCATTTTCTGGGTTAACTCGCTCCATCGTTGACCTCATCTTTGACCTTATGGTCAAGACTGAGGTCAAGAGTTAACCCATCTTATAATAAAAAAAAAGTATGTGGCAAAGCCTGGTGTCAGATTTTTAAAACCACTTAATGGTCTCTGACTTGGTTTTAACGACTGTAGTCATTAACAACAGTCGGGACCGCCGGTTCACAGTATACCCTCCGAAGCCGGTTCACCGATCAGATTTCTTGTCCCTGTGTACGTTGATTAACCTCACTGATCGGTGCCACTGGCCTACAAGCAATAAAGTCAGTATTAAAGAACGCGACTAAGACTCAGATCAATACTTAAGTAGCAGTCGTCTTTGTCATTTTGATAGTGAGAGAAAGAGACAATCAATACTTAAGTATAGATCAAGACTTGAGTCTCCTTCTGTACTACGGGCCTAAGTGTTACTACTGCAAGAAAAAACACTAAATGTTAGTCATGCCATTGCAATGTAGCGTGCGTACTGCGTACGATGACGTCATTCAAAACTGGGGGGCGGGAGAAATGTGCCCGTGCCCATGGGAACTATAACAAGACGGGTCTTGTGTAGTTTTCAAGTAATCGATTCATCTATTATAGAGTATTTGGTGTAGTCCCTTGGGATATTAGCGAGAGATATACCGAAAATAGACCGTTCTGCCCACGTTCGCGTTCTGCCTACCCCGAAATGGTTTGTGGGCATGAGTGTTTATATAGATAAATATGTAAATGCGTACTATAGGCGTGGAAGTTTGTGAGGATGTATGTCTGGATGTTTGTTACTCTTTTAAGCAAAAACCACCAAATAGTTTTATATTTTTTCTTAAATTTATAATAATAAAGCAGGGGTTCCCAAACTGCGCGCCACGGCGGCTCCCTGGTGCGCCGTAGAAAGTACAGAGGGGCGCCGCTGCGCCGTGAGGCGATCTTCTTTAGCATACTCGTTTGGCGAGTAAAAAATAAACATTGCCATACTTTGAAAAAATGTGGAGATTAGCAAGCTCATCCATCACATTGACTAGGTAGCTATTGTATTGTATTTAAGTTTTTCTTAACTCTCTCTTTAAAGTTTTGTTTTAATGTAGTATCGTAATAATTAAAAAACTCAGCTTCATATTGTTAATGTTTGTGCCTATTTCTTTCATCTCTACCTACCTGTTTCGACTATCTAGTTACGTCAGGGCGCCAAAGCAGAATTCTGAACTTGTAAGTGCGCCGCGGACTGAAAAAGATTGGGAACCCCTGTAATAAAGCTTATACATATGTATAGACTGGCTTTATAGTACATTATGCTACAAGTGTGCTAAGTTGGATATTACATTAGAGGCGAGTTTGGAGCCCGAGCCGAAGGCGAGGGCTCAACGGAGCCGAGAATGTAATATCCAATGCACACGCGTGTCATACGACGTTTTTCAACACATTTGCGAGGAAAGAAAGAAATAAAAACTTTCCTTTGATATTGACGGCAACAAGCTATCACTTGCATGTTGCGCTGCATTGCGCCTCGGAAAGTATTTCTGGCGGTGTACCCACGTAGGTTTCCTGTTCTGCACTTGAAGAATACATTTTTTGTGTTGTATTTCTGACAATAATAACAATCTGATGAATACAAATGCCGTTTGTGAAAACCAAGTGAAAACATCTTAAAAGAGGCGCGATTATTTTTTTCTTTTTTCGCTCGCAAAATGAGATTCACATTGACAAGTATGCCATACAGCCAAATAATAAAAAAATACTTAACTATATATTTTCACGTTTTAGCATAAATAAATGATAATTTTCTGTTAAATTTTAATGATTTAGTAAATATTAAACTATTTTATTTACAAATAGTTTAATATTTACACTTAATTTTAAATATAAAATAAGTTCGGATCTCTTTGCTGAAATTTAGAAAAAAAAACATTACGTACTAGTGTTTTATTTTTATTACTCACGGGCTGGGTAATACATATCATTATGAACCTTAAAACAATGAAATAAGACCCACTTTATGAGCAAATGTGTTGAAAAATTAGTTAAAGAATCTTTCGGGGCTGATTCTCCACATGAAATTGAACAAAGTTCTCCAAGGAACCTATTTGAAATTCTCAAAAATAATGTCGACTTCTCATACAAAGACTAATCATCAATATAATTAGTGTTGCGTTAAAGTAGATAATATTAGTTAGTTAAAATTCCTTATTGCGCAAGTACGCCGATCCTGCGATTAGTCTCCTTTCGTTTCTCTCGAGGGTCAGCTGGAAGAAATCTCTCTAAGGGATAAGCTCGCCTTTGTACGTTGTTTTCTTTGTATCCATCTCTTTTATTTTGTAATTTTTATTATGTGCAATAAAGTGTTTACATACATACATACATACATTTTTTCTTTATTTTCGACCTCAGTTTCTTGGGAAAAGTCGTTCAGTTTCGTAGGCTGAAGTTTTTATTAGTCCATATACGCCCCACCGAGGAACATGGGCCCCCCTTCGAAAAATAAGGTGATTTTATCTAAAATCCACAACGCTGGCCCAATGCGTGCGCGCTTTTTGGAAACGAATTTCCTTATAGACGTGCGGGATTCATTCCAATATTTTCCTTCGCCGCTGAGCAAGTGATAACTGATAACTGATGAAGAATCTCTACATAAATCTGAAGAGACAAATTCAGTCGTACAGGCCCACACCAGCATTTTAAACCGCAACCTTCCGGTTTTAAATCTGGCTCATTATTGCTATTACTATTTCACCGCTTCATAATCAACTGGGCTGATTTACATCCTTAATTTTCGCCTACTATAATAATTTACCCAATATAATCAAAATGACACTAAAAAGGCAGAGGAAGCCTTAGGGAAATGCCGATCCTCTATTATATCTGCTTTACTCACGATGCGCGGGAAAAATAGAGAGCATGTTTTCTTTGAAGAGATAAAAATCTCTTTTTAAATTATAAAAAGATTCACTCATCCAATTTTCGAACCCTCGAACGCACCCTAAAAATAAACGAAGATGTTCTCAATTCAAATTTCAAAAAGAACATTTTCTAAATGCATTTTTAATTCCGAGACGCACCATCCATTTCCGTAAATCGAACACGTCATCAATTAAATTACTCGCGCCCTTTTCCCCTGTTATTGTGTCGTTTGGTACTGAATTTAGCCCTCGGCAGGCTTCTAAGGATTCGAAGAATTTGGAGTTACATTCTTTTTTTTAAAGTTTTTCTCATAAAATTTAAGATCCCGAGTCACAGATTAATATTTTACATCAAACTTGGATATCGAATTTGTTGCATCGTGCGTAGTATACCTTCTAAAAGCAAGTAAAGACAATTCACTGACAAATCAAGAACTGGGCACCTATTCCACTAATAGGCGTCCACCACCACCTGAACCGGTAAACTGGGGACCAGCAAATCACCTAGCAAACCACCTGGCAACTTAATATTCAGTTGGCGATATAATGTATGAAAGAATGGTTCTGATCTGAATTTCGCCAACTGAACGGATAAAATGGCGAATATTTTCGTTCCACAGCCATCGAGACGCCATTCATTAGTGGAATAGCTATCCAGGAACAATGTATACGATTCCCCAAAATTCCTTACAACAGTCGGGCTTTACCGGAGTTCCCTTGGGATCTGCAACCGCCTGCAGCCATCTCTATACTGCGTTTGTTTCTGTACAGAACAGGGGAGAGCTGCTTGCTAAATAAACATAATAAATAAGTAGTAAGTGAGCTTTCTTTGTTTAGTTGTCATGGTGCTACGAATTTTGAATCTAATAGGATGCCTAATACCTTTGACTTTATGAAGGACTAGCATTCCGCTCGGGGTTTAGTTCTCGTGGGAATTTGGGAAAATTATGTAGCCTATGTATTAATCCAGGGTGTCAGCTAGTCCATGTCAAATTTTATCAAAATTGGTCCAGTCGTTTGAGCGTGAAAGAGTAACAAACATACATACATACAAACTTTCGTGTGTGTAATATTAGTAAGAATGCTGGCTTAAATTATAGTTTTTTTTAGAGCTCATTTACGTCCCCACCGAAGGGTTGGGACCACTATTCGGAACACGCAGGGGATTTAGGCCAATATACTTGCATACCTACTTACCTATTAATTTTAGTATTGTGCGTACGTCTGTTCTGCTTGTTTTCATACGGGAGGGAGAGAAATTTTCGTTAATTAAGTGTTTTTGTTAGGAAAAAAATCCAATTGAGATTCTAAATAGCATTATTTGATTCAAATAAAAATATTTAGTAACACTCATAAATAACAAAAAAGTATAAGAAATATACACTACTTTTTATATAACAGAGGCCTTTTCGAGAAGCTACGAGACCGACAATTATTGTACTTAATTAATTTTTTTTTAGAAATTATGGATACAATTTTTTTTTATTATAGGATTGTTTAACTCTTGACGTAAGACTTGACCAAGTTCAAAGATGAGGTCGACGATGGAGCGAGTTAACCCAGAAAATGGCAATAAGGCACTGGTACTCCCACGTACCGACGGAACACAGCAAGGCGTCTGACTTCGGTAGGAGGGTGGTCGCGAACCAGACGGCCCTTCACAAAGTCTACCACACCGCATGAGACCATAGGACGACACCTCAGATTCAGAATAAATTGAGGGGTCGTTGCCTGGGGTGGATTAATAGGAGACAGATCTCATAAGTGTTTCCTTAGTCGCATCTTACGTCATCCACGGAAAGAAATTCTCGACCGATCACCACACGGCAAAATGATAAAAATATACTTTGATGAAACGCCAAGCCGGAGGATACGGCCTACATTTAAACAAATTCACAACAGAGGACAAAGATGGGGCACTACAAGATCATTATCATCATCACCATCACCATGTCAGCCGCAAGACGTCCACTGCTGGACATAGGCCTCCCCCAGGGATCTCCACCTCGATTGGTCCTGCGCCACCCGCATCCAGCGGCTTCCCGCAATCTTTACCAGATCGACGGTCCACACGCCCACACACACACACACACACACACATATATATACTTTGCATGCCTAAATTGTTCTTACATATGCATAAGAATTGTATCTAAGAGAAGGGCGGGGCCCCCTGGCACAGGCATTCTCATGCCTAAAAGGAGAACTCTGCCCATTTTTACGAAGAATAGTTATGTGAGACAGAAATAAATTATTTTTGATTTGATTTTTTTGATTTTGACCTTGTGGGCATTCCTACGCTGCACCTTCCGTTACGTGGTCGCCACTCGAGGCCTTTTCTGCTTCAGCTGCCATCAGTCCTACGAGCAATGTAGGACTGATGGCCTACAAGTTAATTGAATCGTTTTAATTTTCGTACAGCTCAGAAGGGGGCCTACTATCTAACTCTCCAACACAAATGCGACTCGATTGTGTAATAAATCAACTAGTCTTCAATGACAAATCGAGCAGCAGCTGCCAATCCGAGCGATCGAACGGAATTGGATGGCTGAATTATACTCCCCGCGCCAGTCCGAACACCCTTATTGATAGTTTACTCAAATATAAGTGATGATAAGTCTTTTATTGACTGGCGGAGAATTGCGCACATATTCGGTGATTTTAAATCAGTGTTGATAGTGTTGATTATTTTACGAAATAGTGTGAATAAGCTTTTTTTTTATTATAAGATGGATTAACTCTTGACCTCAATCTTGACCAAGGTCATAGATGAGGTCGACGATAGAGCGAGTTAACCCAGACAATGCCTATTAAGGCACTGGTATTCCTACGCACCGACGGAACACAGTAAGCTGTTTGGCGTCGAACTTCGGTAGGAGGGTGGTCGCGAACCAGACGGCGCTTTACTGAGCCTACTACACCGCATGAGACCATAGGACGACACCTCAGATTCAAAACAAATTGAGGTGTCGCTGCCTAAGGTGGATTTATAGGAGGCAGGTCTCATTTGTGTTTCCTTAGTCGCCTCTTACGACACCCACGGAAAGAGATGGGGTGGTGTTATTCTCAACCGAACATCACACGGCTAAAACTCACGAAACTGAACAACTTTCCCCAAAGAACGTAGGTCGAAATATAAAAATGTTTTTTGCCTCTTTACAACTTTGATCAGCTGATTTGCCCTTATATGGGAAGTCGAATTTTTTTTTGAATACCATAGATAGGCTTCTTAGGGAAAGTTGTTCAGTTTCATGGGAAGGATCACCCCCTAAATTTTCGCTTGCTAATTAAAGGTCACCCATATACTATGTGACTTAAAGAGTAAATATTCGGGGTGGTGACTTTCAATTAGTTAGCGAAACTATAGCGGGCGATTCTTTCCATGAAACTGAACAACTTTCCTCAATGAACCTTCATTCCATAAACAAAGAAAAACTGTGTAATTTATTATTAGTAAGGGCTTAAAAATATTTTAATTGCCCGAGAACGAGTTGAGACGATGAAACTTGAATTATTCCATTATTAAAATTATATGCGTTCTCGTGTCATGGATGTGTCTGTCTTTGTGTCTTCACTAAGGGAAAACCTTAGTGAAGGCCTTAGAGTCTGTAGCATCTATTTGTTTGTAGCGTCTGTGTACATATAAGGAGCGACATAACAAAAATCATGAATTACTCAAGAGGCAGAAAATTACATGACACATGCTAAGGCCTTAATTTTTTAAATCCTACCCGATGCTGATATGAAGTCCAAACAAAATCAGTTAATTTCGATACAAAAATCACTTTAAATCCGACTGACGGAACAAAAATGGTTAAAATTCATGTTGTTATGGTGTGTAATGAAAAGTGTTTTGCATTTTGCCCTAATCGAGACAGTAAGTACTAAACTACACACATCAACGCGGTCTATAGACCAGGGTCGATAATATTTAAAATGGTAAAAAGTGAAAAAAAATTATAGTAGGATGATACCCATTGGAAAAGGTAGAGAATATAACAAAAACGAAAGGAAAAATAAATTACGGGCGATCTGAGGTCGGGAAGGGGGAGGGGGTGAGTTTTTAAGGGTAAAAAACGGTTAATCTCGATTTCCGGTAAAACTACAAGTCTTATGAAAAAAAGTTAAATGGCAAAGTTGTAGGTAATAAAAATATCTACAACTTTTGTATAGATACTTTTTTCACATAACCTCAAAATTTATGTGAAAAATTCGAATAACTGAGTTTTTGGTTTTTTATTTTTATCTTTTGCAAAAAAAATTATTTTTTCACGAAATTTGGTGAAAACTTACCTTTGTATGTCCCAAATATACAGTAATTTTTTTGATTTAAAATATTCATTTTTTCACCTTATTTTGACTTAATATCGAAAAAGCACCCTAATTTTCAATCGAAAATTCTCACGTCAAAATATCTGCTTTTTTAAAAAAGTTGGTGTGTTTTTTGTTCGTTGAAATCTCTACTTTCTGATGGTATAAAAAAATATACATTACTATGGCAAATGTTCTCAGAAAATGCAAATAATGAAAAATACTCGAATCCAAATATTCTTTTTTGAATCATTATGTATAATTTTGAGCTATTTATTAAAATTTACCCTTTAATTACTAGAAAAACGTAAGATTTCATGTTATATTGATAAACAAAAAAATTGATAATCCATTTAAAACATCAAAATTGCAAAAAACATGCGAAAATAGTTGTCATAAATATTAAAAATAGGATTTAAAAAGGATTTCATCTAAAAAATGTGACTGCTGCAATTTTTTTTCAGTAATAAAGTTGATTTATTAAATTCTCATTACATTTATGTCATAGAAAATCTCATAATAGATAAATATACATGCAAATCGTACTATTGAATTTAAATACTTTTTACTGATGACGTTATTTATTATAATATTTTCAAATACAATAATCTTCTTATTTATCAATACTTTATCTTGCATTCTAATTACTTCTCCATTCGTTTTTGTCTCTTTGATGGGATTTCTTCATCGTTAGATTCGACAAACTGTCCCGATTCTCGTGGATCTTCGAAATCTTCGAGACCATCACCGTCTTCGTCTCCAAGATTATTTCCGGTCTGCATTGGTTCTTCATCCAATATTTCATCCGAATCATCAACTTCCTCGTAGGTTTTTTCTTCTACATTTGAGCATGTTTCAGAACCATGACAATTTGAGCATAAATTTGTGCATTTCAAACCATGTTTTCGGCAGCCACATTTTAAACTGTTACATCCAGTTTCACAGCTGCAGCAAATAGTTTTAAGCAATATTTCCGGAATTAATTCCTTGTCTGTAAATTTGGGCATAATGCCGCGCTGTTGTTGCTTCCAGCCCCAACATGTTGCTGTCAGTTCGTTACCCAGCCAAGTCTGAAGCTGATAATATGCCCTGTAACAATGTTGTTCTGCTGCACCTTCTGTGGGTGGGAGATTGGCCAATATGAAAGAAGATTTAATTCTTGCCAATTGATATTTTTGAAATTCGAGTTTTTTTCATTATTTGCATTTTCTGAGAACATTTGCCATAGTAATGTATATTTTTTTATACCATCAGAAAGTAGAGATTTCAACGAACAAAAAACACACCAACTTTTTTAAAAAAGCAGATATTTTGACGTGAGAATTTTCGATTGAAAATTAGGGTGCTTTTTCGATATTAAGTCAAAATAAGGTGAAAAAATGAATATTTCAAATCAAAAAAATTACTGTATGTTTGGGACATACAAAGGTAAGTTTTCACCAAATTTCGTGAAAAAATAATTTTTTTTGCAAAAGATAAAAATAAAAAACCAAAAACTCAGTTATTCGAATTTTTCACATAAATTTTGAGGTTATGTGAAAAAAGTATCGATACAAAAGTTGTAGATATTTTTATTACCTACAACTTTGCCATTTAACTTTTTTTCATAAGACTTGTAGTTTTACCGGAAATCGAGATTAACCGTTTTTTACCCTTAAAAACTCACCCCCTCCCCCTTCCCGACCTCAGATCGCCCGTAATTTATTTTTCCTTTAGTTTTTGTTATATTCTCTACCTCTTCCAATGGGTATCATCCTACTATAATTTTTTTTGGTCTCAAAAATTATCGACCCTGGTCTACTAGGGATATTGCACGATTTTTCATACAAAAGAGGTCTGTTTGAGAAGCTATAAACGCATACTCGAGGTACCTACATGTAGGGCTATAATTTTCAGACGAGCAAGTCCTAAACCTGAATTTTCAATTCTAGTCAATAAATTTTGTTTTACTTGAAATTTGTGAAAAAGTGACGGAAACGAAAACGAAAATGCACTTTTTCCCTGCTTTTTGTATGAAAGTAGTCGAATTTACGCAAAAAAAAATTCATTTTCATCACGTTTTCACAAATTACAAGTAAAATAAAATTTATTGATTAGAATTTAAAATTCAGGTTAAGCACTTTATCGTCTTAAAAGTATAGCGCTCCATCTATCTCGAGTATGCTTTTGTAGCTTCTCAAACAGACCTCTTTAGTATGAAAAATCGTGCGATATCCCTAGACCACGTTGATGTGTATATTTTCGTTCCGTCGCTCCTCATATGTGTGTAAAGCACCTCAAAGAGGAGTGCCCCTCAGTAGGTGATACATCTGTCTTGAATCGCCCGCTATAAGTTGCACTGCCTGCCCGCTAAGGGTGGACATGAACAATCTTTTTATTATGACGAGTTGAGGAAATCAATCTGATATGTCGCTGTCACAAGGAATCCTCTCTATACTTCCTTCAGCAATATTTAGTTTAGCTGTGTTATACAGGGTAAGCGATAGCTTTTTTTTGTAGGTTCAAAAATGTTATTTTTATTATATTTTAATATTTAATTAACCTAAGTTTAATTTAAGTACTCATTATGAAAATTCAAACACAATTATACTATTATTTGTGAATAAATCCTTACTATAATAATATTATAAATGCGAAAGTATGTCTGTCTGTCTTTCACGCCTAAACTACTGAACCGGTTTTGATGAAATTTGATACAGAGATAGATTATAGCCTGGGAAAGGACATAAGCTACATTTTATCCTACATTGGGGCACGATATAACCTGTAGTCACGCGGGCGGAGCAGCGGGTGGAAAGCTAGTAAATAATAATAGTAAAAATTTAAACCCTGAATTTTGTCTGTAATTTTAAATTATTTTCAGGGTAATAATTTCCTCAGGAAAATTGTGAACTTTTTTGTATTTTTTACTTTGAAATTAAATTATTTGTAAGGATGGTTGAATGTTTCTTATTAAAAAAAAACAAATAATTATCTACAGTCGAGAAGTCTACATAGCATACTTATTATTAGATACTATAATACAGAACATTCCATTAAGTTACTTTTGAGTATACAGCGTATAAGTTAGAGTAAGTTTAATTTTTGCCAGCCCCGGGCCCCCTTGAAAAATATAAAAATAGAATAAAGTTGCATGATTAGACCCGAACAAACATACTTACACTACTTATTTTAAATAAATTGCAATTAATAAATAAATTACTTACTTTTTTTAAATGCATTTCAAGTTCATAAAAAGATTTAAAAAAAACGTTGTCATTGACACTAAATAAGATAAAGCCATTTGACTGCAAACACGCAAAAACTAGTAGACAGATTTTAATCAAAACTTTTCAGTACTATAGTTTAGATATTTATAATTTATAATACATATAATTTTCACAAATTCCCATGGAAACGATGTGTTGGTCACGCTCTACTTTACAATTAAACCACATTGTTGGAAAAGCAATGATGCAATGTTACTTTCAAAGCAATGCCCGTAGAATCTTTTAAGAAAAACAAGATATTTAATTCCCCTTTGCCCCCGAGGAAGTAAAGATAGGATAAATTGGGTGAAATTGTTGGCGACCCCAAATTATGAGGATTTTGACAGATGATAAATGGACCGGGAGGGTTCCGTGATAATCTATACTCTTTGGAATTTGAAACCATTAATTTAAATCAAAATGTTTGATACTGTTAATTTCGACTCAGATAATAACCGGCTGAGGTTTTGGATTCCAAGTTATGATAAAAATTGAGTTTGAGATATTTGCCTTTATTAAAAAATTTAATCCAAGCATTGATTTATGTTTTATTTTATTACTGGCCTGATAGTTTAGCCGGGAATAATCTTGGCTATTGATCTGGAGGTTGCGGATTCAATTTCGGGCCAACACAAACATTTTAAAATCGCATTTCGTCTGCTTTTTAAACATCGCAAGTCATTTATCCACAGACCTACAAATATTTATCTTGGATCATGTTTCTCTTGGGAGATATAAACTAGAAACCAAATTGGTCACATCCATAAAACCATATGGGGGGAAGGGGGAAGAGGGCTCTTGACCTTATGAGACCATTTCATTCATTCATACCCGAGCGCTTCATATCATGTTAAAAACTTGAATAACTATGCTAAGAAGTCTTCACGCTACAGATGTTTTACTCCAAAACTAAAATTCAAAACTACAGTCAACTTTTCCAAAGTACCGTGTATCTGAAACAATTGAGAAGCATCTCTAAGAAACCATTTCGTTTGAAATAAACAAAATTAGATAACACCGAGTTTACAGAAGAGCCTTTGTGCCCCTTTACGTGAATTTAACATGGATGTAGGTACAACTTGCTAGATCAGACATAAATCAGCGAAGTAAAAATTAATGATTTTATAAGCTTTATTCAAAGTGGAGGATTGTGCAAAATGACGCACCTTGGGGAAGGCCTATGTTCAGCAGTGGACTGCAATAGGCTGATATGATGAAGCTTTATTCAACAACCTCATTGTAAATTGTTAATGCTGATTTGAACAAGTGTAAAAAACTTCAACTATAATGTAAATTGTTATAGAATAAAAAACGAAACGAGCAAAAATTATTCAGAAAACATACAAAATAGAATTTTTCCCATCGCGTTGTAAGATAAAAGAATAAAGACTCACTAAAAATAATCCTTAAGACCTGTTTATAAAAAACATTTCAAGGAAAAGAAAAATGTTCAGCGCGAATGGGACTTGAACCCACGACCTCAGGATTAGATCTCCTGGTGCTCTAACTAACTGAGCTATCCTGTCTTTAAGTTAAGCGGCGAAATATCTCATTTTCTTATTAAGTATATCGGGTCGTGTGTGTAGGTTAGCGCCATCTGCGTCTCGTATGGAGAACTCAAGACCGCGCGGAAACGATTCAAAAACGCTTTAATAAGTAAAATAATAATGTAAGTCCGGTTAAAATCGATTATCACTTTACGGTATAGGTCTCAAGGGGACTGACTTAAGTCTGACAAAACTGTGACCATGGATCACACTTTTTACACGCAAGGTAGGTAAACTTTTACCATCTATCTCGATATAGGTCTGTGGGCCTCTGACTTGGTTTTAACGACTGTAGTCAATCGACAACAGCCGAGACCGACCGCTTAACGTGCCCTCCGAAGGACGGTAACGCTCGTGATAAATTGCAACTTAGGTCTCCCATCGTGTTCCCTGCCTTTACGTACAGAGATACCTGACCATCACCACTATGAAATAAGTATGAAGTTACTTCACGAAACGTTTTAGGTATTTCAATGATATTTTGTATATTAATATAGTTTTTTCAACTAAACCATAACGCTTAATTACGATTTTAAAATTTTATGTTTTGTCATAGATAACTTCATCTTTATCCGGTAGTGGTGGTGAGGTATCTCTGTAGATGTCTGTACATTGCTTAATCTAACTGATTGGTTGAGTTCAGCGAGCGCCACTGAGAAAATACTAAATGGACAGCATTATTACCACATCTGTTTTTCTAGATCTTTGTGCTCATATTCCCCGAGGTAATCCGAATGCAGTACGCGATGAAGAAGTTCTGCATGCGAGGGGAACTATTTCAAACGAACACTCGAAAACTCACCTTCGAGGCATGCAAACTGAGACAATTAAACATTCATACCATTCAGGTTGGGGCTTTCGAGCGGTTCAATAATGGGGCGATTAATACTAGCGATTTACATTTATTATGTTTTGTATTTTGCAGTCTGTTCTCTTATGATCTTCTGGTTACAAAAACATACCTTTGCATTTCAATCGTATTACTTACTCGCATTTTTATAAAGAAACTAGATTTTCCCACTAGCTTCGCTCGCGCAAAGTTCTCTTTTAGTCACTCATTTCATTCTTGACCTCTTAGGGGATGATTTTCGAAAAACCGCGAAACACGTGTCCGTTTATTAGCTTCAAGGTATACCTTGACGAAGTTTTGAGTCAAAATGTCCAATTGTTTTCTCCATAAAAACTTTATACCCCCATTCACCCCTTTAGGGTTTGAATTTCGAAAAATACTTTCTTAGTGCTTATCTACGTCATAAAAGACACCTTTTAGCCAAATTACAGCTTTCTAGGTCTAAGGGTTTGGGCTGGGCGTTGATGAGTCAGTGAATGAGGACCTCCAATTTTGTATATAAGATATATTGTTCTAAAGTAGGTGTATTGGGCGACTTTCAATTAGTTAGCGAAAATTAAAAATGTGAGTCAACCGACAGAACTGAACAACTTTCTCCAAAGATCAAAAGTCGAAATATGGAAAAAAAAACTTCGCATTTCAGATTTAATTCCATTAAAATTAGAAAAAAATGAAAGTTTTAATTGATCAATAAAAGAGCACCACTCGGAGTTTCATGCCTATTTTTCCCGGGAGAAGACTGCATCTCTGCAAAAAGGTGTAGTAAAAGAAATTCTAGGAAATAAAGCAATTTTTGACTTTGAATTTACAGAGAATTCTAATTAAATATGTATAATCATCTATGATCCAGTAAAAAAGTTATCTTTTCTATGTGTAAAATGATCAATAATTTTCCACGTTAAAAAAACGAATGAGTCACCGATTTCAATCCCAACAACAGTTCGCACAAAGTTTAACTAATATTTTTTGCAGACTACAATGCCTATTAGCAAATAACCACAAACGAAAATGTCACTCATTTATTTAGATGATGTTCTGGTTTATACTGTTTTTTTGTTTTTGTTGATTTTTTTTAAAGCGCTGAATCATTTTCGATAAAATTTATATGGAATCACCTCTGGAGTATACTCTTTCGAACAAAAAATAATTTTGAAAATCGGTCCATAATTAGCGGAGAAATCGGTGAACATACATAAGAAAAAAATACATATTATATTCGAACATAAAACCTCCTCCTTTTTTTGAAGTCGGTTAAAAATAGAAAGTAATGTAAAACTAAGTATCACTAAAAGCCTACAATTGGGTAAAACATCACCCGATTCACTTAAACCGTTTTTCTTCACAAGCACCCACATTAATTTCATTTGCCCAGAAGGGCCCTTTTTAACGATTTTTAGGGTCATTTAACTAAACACATTAGGGAAAGGGTGCAGACCGATCAAGTGTAATCTTCTAATGTTTTTATTTGAGCCATTTTGGGACCCTGGGGGGCAAAGTGTCGTACGCTATCAATTTGCCAATTTCCACTACATAGATTTTTTTACTTTCTTTTCTCTGTTTTGTTGGCTAAAGTTTGGCAACTTTTTAACAAGGACTGACCTCGATCTTTAATCTTTGACGCAAAAAGAGGTGTGTTGTACGTTTAATGTGTCTGTAAAGTGGATATGGTGTGTTTGTCTGTGGCATCGTTGCTACTAAACGAATGGACTGATTTTGATGCTTTTTTCTCTTTGAAAGTTGACGTGGTCTGGATGTTTGTTAGGTACAATAATCAAAATTGGTTGAGCTGTTTAAAAGTTAGTATAAGGCTCGTAATCACTAAAAGAAGCGAGAAATTTTCTTACGCAATTGTACGTAATTTATTATCAGTTATGATAATAAATGACAGTTGAAGCGCTCGTAGCCCAGAGGCTCTCGCTGATCTCAGCCGATCAGTGAGGTTAAGCAACGTACACAGAGGCAGGGAACCTGATGGGTGACCAAAGTGGCAATTTACCACGAGCGTTTCCGTGCTTCGGAGGGCACGTTAAGCTGTCGGTCCCGACTGTTGTCGATTGACTACAGTCGTTAAAACCAAGTCAGAGGCCATTGTGCAGTTTGAAAGCTCTGACACCAGGGTTAGTCAAGTTCGCCACACACTTGACTATACCTACACGATGAGAAGAAGAAGATCAGTTATGACTAATGTCGGGAGTGATACAAAATTTCAATTCTTTTTAGAACGTTAATCTTGGAACTCACAGATTTGGATGAATTAAGTACTCGTACAGAATCTCCAAGGTATCTAAAAGAACGATATTTTAGACTAGAGCAGCAATTAGCTGATCGTACAAGTTTGAAAGAAAAGCAAATGTTTTTCTTATATGCCTTCGGGAAAAAAGTTCAGTTTAGTCAACTCATAGTAATTCACTTTCTTAACTAAAAATTCGGATGCATGTGTTAAAGGTTATATTGTGTTCAGTTGAATAGGTCCTTTTTAAACTCGGACAAAAAGTACAACAACGGACAAATCTTCAAGATTTTTTTTTCTTTTGTATTTGTTATTATTTAAATATTCACGAAAGAAACTCTACCAGTATAATATTAAGCTAACCAGGACTTCATAGTAAAACTGTTCTTATAACAACTACAGAAAACACATTATAATATTCCTGTACTAGAGTAAGTACTTCATTCGTTATAATTTTAATTTCACCCCTGTTCCCTTTGCCCACGGGACTAAAAGGCAAGGGGTCTGGTATCCTTTATGTTTACCTTCGACTTCAATACCCAGCATTTTTAAGTAATTGCTTGCATTTTATTTAGACGTTGGCGTCGGCTTTTTAAAATATTTTTACCTTTGGATTTGGGATTGCACGCTGCAAGTACTTTTAGCTTTGCTCGGAAAACTGCACCGTATCTTCACTTTAGAAATAAATACTTTTGAGTTACAAAATACTGGTTGTACTTAACCAAGCATCGTTAATGAATGCTCCAGAACTGCTTGCGGTGCACCCTTCTGATCAACAGACGACGCTCTGACGTACCAGTAAAGGGTTTCTCTACTAAGTAAAGTCTACTTGATGTTAGCAAACACGCCATTATGTACAGGAATACTTAAAATTTGAGCAAAATCAATAACATTTTTGGATACCATTTTTCAAGGAACTCTATTTGCGCAGTGTCTTCGCATAATCAATGTAAAGGTTCACCGTCATATGAGTGGCGTGAGGCGCGAGTTTGTCACGGGCCGTGCTAGTTATGCTGCTAGATATATTGTTAGGATTGAAGTCAGTTATTCATGCGTCTTTTAAGTGGACAATTATGTAAGAGCAACAACAGCATCTCAAGTTTAATATACTAACCAAACCATAAGGCTATGTTCCATTCTAGCGCATTAGAACGCACTAGAAAAATTCGGCAGAATCTAAAGTATAAAAAAATTGCACTCAACATACATACATACGTATGCTCACGTCTGTAATAATCCCTAACGGGGTAGGCAGAGCATAAGTGACACAAATTGTAAGGATTATCAGATGGAACTTTTTGTACACAGATGAGAGGTTTCGCTCATGACACAGCTAAACCCTCGCATCCCATTTACAGCCTTTTTACAGTATGCCTGGGAAGAGTAGGCAGCTGGCACATTCTAAGTTTTGTTTTCACTCCCAGTATAGCATGGAAGTAAGGCTATCAGTCCTAGGAGCAATAAATTAATCACTCAAAATAGGCGTTTGTTGACGTCGAGTTGCGTAAACCAGCCCCGTCTTACAATATTACAATTAGCTAGGAGCAATGTGTCCTGCCCACTGCCACTGAAAGTTAGCAATTCTTCGAGCTAATTTCGGTGACTTTGGTTCTCCTACGGATCTTCTTATTTCTGATTCGATCTCAAGCTATATAGGGTAACCAAATCATAAGGCTAAGTTTCTTTCTAGCGCATTAAAAGGCACGAGAAAAATTCGACACCATCTTTTTTTTATTTATTATAAGATGGGTTAACTCTTGACCTCAATCTTGACCATAAGGTCAAAGATGAGGTCGACGATGGAGCGAGTTAACCTAGAAAATGCCTATAAAGGCACTGGTACTCCCACGCACCGACGGAACAAAGCAAGCTGTTTGGCGTCGGACTTCGGTAGGAGGGTGGTCGCGAACCAGACGGCCCTTTACAGAGCCTACCACACCGCATGAGACCATTGGAAGACACCTCAGATTCAGAAAAAAATTAAGTGTCGTTGCCTGGGATGGATTACTAGGAGGCAGGTCTCGTTTGTGTTTCCTTAGTCGCCTCTTACGACACCCACGGAAAGAGATGGGGTGGTGTTATTCTCAACCGATCACCACACGGATAATAATTGCACTCAAACCTCCAACAAAACTACGATCCAACTCCATAAAAAGCAATAACACTACGTGCCAGACTCAAGCTTACTGGCTATAAATTATCACTTGCACATCGTAAATAAATAAACGCTACACACTCAAAGGCCCACACTAAGGTTTCCCTTTTGTCGTGGGTCCCTTGGAACACACATAAAGACAGACACGAACACCCATGACCCGAGAACAAACATCTGCTTTTTACACAAAAATTTTCCCCAACTGGGAATCGAACCCAGGATCCGCCAATCAAGAGGCAGCGTCACTACCACTCGACCAAACCGCTCATCATATTTGTATAATACATGCTACACCCTCGCATCCCACCTACATACTTTTACAGTATGCCTAAGAAGAGTAGACAACTGGCACGTTCCAATTTTTTTTCACTCCTATAAGTCCTAAAAGCTATGTGCCCGGCCCACTGCCGCTTAAGGTTAACAATTCTTCGACCTATGTAGGTGACTTTTGTTCTCCTGCGGATCTCCTCATTTCTGATTAGATCTCAAACTTAAGGCGACTACAGCACCCGATAAAGGCAACACACATAGGAATAGTGCCATCTCCGTCTCTCAACAGGCCTGGGCCGGCAGTGCGAACAGTGTTGATACACGAAGTTTACGGACTATGAAAGCGTGCGTGCGTAAAACATGTTCGAAAGTTAGAAAAATTAGATTTATGGAAAGGTAACAGCTTAAATCGAAAAATGCGTTAACTACTTATCGAGAGTGTTCAATCACGAACATTTTGATAGCAAATTCAAGTTCCTGTGTGCATTTTACTATCGTTTTTACAGCTTAAAAGATACACAATATTGGTATTTAGAGGTGACTTTGTGAGCATTTTCTATAGAACCAAAAGTGCTGATTCATGTTTTCAGCAAACTACTTATCCAGTTTATGTCCTGAATATAACCGTAGTATTTTTTTCTTCGATTTAATGCAGTGCGTCATGCTTATCTACGCATCATAAAATCGTAATTTAGGTGCTGTAGTCGCCTTAATAGGACACCCAAAACATAAGTTTCTTTCTAGCACATAAGAGCGCACCAGAGAAATTCAACTTCATCCTAATTCTAACAAAAATTGCACTCAAACCTCCAACAAAACTACCAACTACCATCCAACTCCATAAAAAGCAATAACACTACGTACCAGACTCAAGCCACAGAGAGCCGCAAGCGCAGTTGTTTGGGACACTTACTGGCGATAAATTATCACTTGCCGATGTTAATGCACATCGTGTTTGTATAATGCAAAAATAAATTGCCAGTGTTGGCGTTGAAGCTCCTTTGTACGGTCTGCAACGAAGTTAGAATAAAAGGAGAACTGTTTCATGTGAAAATTAGCAAAAATGCAAAATGAAGAAGCTTTATGTTTCATGATACGACTAGCTTTCCGCCCAGGACGAGAGCTTTCTATTGATTAAAAAAAATCTAAAACCGATCAAATAGTTTTTGAGTTTATACGTTAAAAACTTACAAAAACACTTTTTCTTCTTTATAATGTTACAATTACTTTTAGCCCAGTTGGTAATGAGCCAGACTTGTAATCGGAAGGTCTCGGGTTCAAATCCTCTTGCGGGCCTGTACCACTAAATTCGTCTTTTCGGGTTTACTTGAACAACGGTGAACCCGCCTATCCAAGAAAATTAATTTTCGAAAAACGAGCGGTCCACCAACCCGCATTGGGCTAGCATGGTGAACTTTGGCCTAAATCCCCTTCGTGTTTTCGAAGGGAGGACCGTGCCCGTCGGTGGGAACGTATATGGGCGGGTAAAAAAAATTGTGCTTTAATGAAAATTACTATAAAGTTAGTGTAGATTATTGCCTTTGTACACTATTATTCTGTAAAATGTTTCCTACTTAGTATCACCCGGGGTATCACCCTTATCTTGTCGAGATCCCTCGGATACGTACTGAGCGCTTTTCTTCATCTTTTTTATTGCGCACTGCCAAGGAGTGGAATTCTCTGCCGGCGTCTGTATTTCCGAGCTCATACAACCCGAATATCTTTAAAGTACGAGTGAATAGGCTTCTTCTGGGTGAGCTCGCTACATCCTCGACCGCATCTTTGGCCTGAGCTAGATTGTGGTCAAGAGCGAACCCATTCTTAATATAAAAATAAAAATAAAGAATACATTAAGAGTTAAAATATATCACTACTTTAAAAAAATATATTTTGGGCATAAACAAAAATTGACAAATACATCCAGATTCGTGAAAGAAAAATCAGTTACTTAATAATCACATTACATTTAACAAAAATCATAAAAAAACGATTCATAATTATTTTGCGAACAGTACTAGCCCTACGTAAAGCAAGCAGCTTCGTCGTTCTATAACGTACGACACGTTTCTGTGTAAGACTGCACACATAATCGCCTTGCATAGGCACCTACTAACATTAATTTTTTTCATATGAAAAACAGAAAAGCACCACAAAACAGCAGCTCTAGCACGATAACGACAAACTCGGGCTCAACTCACGTTGAAACTTTACTTTGGCTTGCCCGCCCTATGGCATTGTCAATGTTGACATTTTGACATAGGATCGCGGTGTTGTCGCGGCGCTGTCACTATAGTACTCGGCCTGCAGGATCACCGACAGTCCTTTATGTAAAACATGCATGAAGGAAGAAGAGACGGCCGCCCACGTCGTCCTGAACTGCAAGGAGGTGGCCAACTACAGGACCAAACACCTGGGCACACCCGGGTCCCTCCCGGAAGTGGTGGAAGACCCTAAGGGACTTCTGCAATTTCTGGAGGAGCTGGGGTGGCTAGACTGATAGCCATCCTAAATAATCAATCACGCAAAATAGGCGCATGTTGACGTCGAGTTGCGGAAACCAGCCCGTCTTACAATTACAATTAAAAGCAACACTCGTACTCCAACTTTTTGACAACCAACTCTCACAATGGTCCACTTCTTCTTCCTATCGTGTGTGACTATACCTACACGATAAGAAAACTGATCGGTTCAGATCAGTCAGCGCCACTAAACTACAAGTACTTCAATTATGTAGATTGTAACCTGTGCTTAGTAAATAAATAAACTAAAAATATGACCACAAAAACTGTGAAAATATGTAATTAATTAAACAATTTTAAACCGGATCTAGAGAATATTAAACATTAAAATTTAAAATGCAAATCAGTGCAAACTAACGATTGAAACATAGAAATCTAAATAAGGTGAAAAGTAGAGGAATATTAAAAAGAAAGCGTAAAATAAACTCCGCGCAAAGAAAACTTCAGCAATCTAGGTTAATGAATTAAAATAACCGCGCTGGAAGGGGATGCATAGAAAAACGGGATACTTAAGGCTAAATGTTTTTTTAAAGAGAATGGGTTTGGTCTAACTGCTTTTATTTTATTTTATTATTTATCTCTTGATATGTATTTGTAAAATATGTTTTAGTTTATATATATGTATATATATTTTATATATTAATAAATATAAGTATATTTGTGATATATTTTTAGTGCATAAATAGTCAACTTATTTATAATTATTATTTAATTAATATTTGCGCCTTACCCGCATTTCAATCTATAACTCCTATACCATAAGGTTACCTGGAAGAAATTGCTGTTAAGCAATAAGGCCGCCTATTTGTATACATTATTTCAAATTCGCTGTATAAACATATTCTTTAATCCTATGTGTGCAATAAAGAATATTGTATTGTACTGGATCCGTGAACATGATATCCGAAATAACTATAAAATTTTAAAAAAATGTGTCGCCCCTAACATTCTCGCTTATACAGGGTGATAAAGAACCTCCTAACTATATTCAAAATCCTGAACCAGTATCACTCAAAGAACAAATTTATGAAAAATATATATATTTTTTTTTCAATGGGAATAGTTCATTTTTTGCCTAAAAATAGATATTAGTCCTACACCAGGCATGCGAGGGGTGCGGGTAGCGCTCGAGGGGTGCACCTGAGAGGTGTCTACGTTTAGGAAAAAAAAATTCCACCGAAAAAAAATAAAAAATAAAAAACAAAAGTGTTCTGTAAGTGATACTGGTTCAGGATTTTGAATAAAGCTAGAAGGTTTTTTACCACCCTGTATTATAACTCTTAACTAGCCGAACCAATTTTAATCAAATGTGCTTAGCTAAGAATCATATCGATGTAGCTAAGGTTTCAAATTTTTAAAAATCGAAATCGGTCCAAAACCACTTTTGTGTATGTTGTGTACGTTTATTATTTTAGTAAAGCACAATACCCATCTATTTTTTTAGGATTAGACTATTCGAATACATACAGGGTGTAAAGGATAGCTTAGCAAAAACTGAAACCCTGAATTCAGATTATTATCCTAAACGATTTTCCAGTGGAATTTTCCTCCGGAAAATTTTCGAATTTTTTTCAAGTTTTTTAACATTTTCTGCTTCAAATTAAATTATTTATTCAAATACAATTCATTTTGCATTAAAAAACAACAAAAACAACGTAAAACACGAAAACCAGCAATGTACATCGCACTCCAATGGCAACGCGGCGCGGGGGGATCGCGCGCGGGGCGCGGTATCACGATACGTTGCGTAGCGCCAAAGTAGATAAATAATGAAAACTTCTTAACCTGATGTTTCCGAAAAAAAATTATTACTTATAGCTGATGATAGTTATGGGTAGATTCCACCATTTAAGTATTTGCTAAGCTGTCCTTTACACCCTGTATATACTCGTACATACATACGCTCAAGCCTCTACATAGGGTAAGCAAAGCATCAGTGATTCAGGAACTACTTGATGCTACTTCATCAGCCCATATACGTCCCCACTGCTGGGGCACGGGCCTCCCTCAATGACATGAGGGGTTAATGCCATACTCACCACGCTTGGCAGACGGGTTGGCGAGGGTTTTGATATAATTGCAGAGTTTTCCTTCTCTGTGTGCAGATGAACTTGCTTTCATATTTACCTTAGTCGCCTTGTACGACACCTCGGTAAGAAAGAGGGTGGTCCTATTCTACTCTGCCGGGGACTCACACTTGATGCTACGTTTGACATAAATTTTGAGGGTTATTAGTTGAAACATTTTATGTATAGTGGTGAGAAGTTGTCAGCCTTTGCCCATGATACAGCAAAACACTCAAGTCCCACTTACTGACTTTTACATTACAGTATGCATAGGAAGAGTTGGCAGCTGGTAGATTTTAAGTTTTCCTTTCACTCCTAGTCCATCGTGCAATTTGTTTGTATAACCCTGCCAAATCAAATGAAATCTATGCGATAGTAAAATACTATTCAAGCGTAGTACACACTTATTTCGAAGCGTATACCCACTTTCCGCCTTTCCATCTGATGGGGTACTATAATACGCTAGTGCCTCACTAGTTGCATGTACATTCTAGTGTCTTTACATCCAAAATCCATCTTGACTTGGAGGGTAGTTAAAAAACTTTTGCAAGAGTTGTGCAAACTCAAAACCCTCTAATGGAGGGGGGCATTAACCATTCATCGATTCCTAATTTATCTTCTTTCCTTAATTGTTCTTTTTTTTCCCATCGCGATTGTAATTTGGTACCAACTCTGAAATCCAAAGAAATTTATAACCCTCGACATTTATTGCGTATGACTTAAAACGACTAAAACGATTTTGGTCAAATAAAGCTATGAGCCGTTGCGATGACGTCAGCTTTCAAACAAATAAAACCGCATTGAAATCGGTCTATTACTTTAAGAGCTGCGATGCCACAGAGACATACAGATACCTACACAAATACACATGTTAAACTTATATTATAACACCCTTATTTTTTTTCGGGGGTTAAAAAGAGAGAAATAAAGTTCTTTTCACTTTCCTTTTGAAAGTCAAAAAGTTTGAACACCGAAATAGGTATTCACAAAAAAGGTCTAACCTGTAAAATCGTAATTTCGAAAAAAAAACTTGCAATCATAATTAATCATCATAAAATGGCATGACAGTAAAGTGACAGCAGAAAAACTTTTGAAAAATAAACTAATTAGTATTTGCGCTAAAATTTTATGTCGGGATCTTTCTACCATTATCAACTTTACTTTTAATGGATGGCTATGGTTATCCTTATGGCCCCCACCCTCCTGGAGCGTCCCCGTATCCTGTGGAGTACCCAGACCGAGGGGATGGGTTTGGGGATTACTATCCGCCCCATAAGGAAGATACTTCCAAGGAAGGAAGGTCTGTATAATATGTACAGAGGGCCGCACATCAGGTGACCACATGCGTGCACTCTGTGCTGTTGCGATTAGGAAGGTTTTGCAATGAAAATGGAGTAACCTGATGCGCTGGCCTCTGTACTTCTCTCGGAGCTTGTGATCAAGTATGCCAATTTGACGAACCCTAGAATCAAAGTTTTCTTTCCACCAAATGGCTTCTGTTTCTTAACGACTGTAGTCTCTCGACCAGACTTTCGACAACAGATTAATTTTGTTGATTTAGTATAGTTGTCAAGTCAATGCGAGAGCGAATAGGCATCTTCTGGGTGAGCTTGCTACATCCTCGACCACATCTTCACCCTTGGGCTAGATTGTGGTTTAGAGCGAACTCATTCGTTATAAAAAAGGGTGGGAGGGTACGGTCAGAAAGTCATCTTAGACAGGCTTTAGCAGCATTGAAATTACATGATATCATCTTTGTGTCACTCTATAGTTACCTTTTTGTTTTTCCCTTAAAGAACCTCTGAAATTTGAAATCTAAACATCTATTAGATTGCCTAGAACTATAAAAGATACCCGAGCATCAACCCTACATGATTTTCAGTTGCGATGCTAATTTCCTAACTGAAAAATGACCAACCGTCTTAAAATAACTTAATTTTACAAACGTCCTACATTTAGAAAATGTTAAGCCAAGTCAGAGGCCTTCGGGCATAAACATTAAAATAAACTTCAATCAGTTTTCTGTAATTGATATTTAAAATTCACCATTCTGCGCAGGTCACCGACTTGGTTTAGCCCTGGCCACTTCGCTCACTGCGCCGAGCCATGGGATTGGCCTATGTACTATTGGCAGTGGTAGGTGGCCAAATTTTATATCCCTTATGCCTGTGATGCACGAGAATAGGTTTTAAGCTGGGTCAGTAAGTTAGCGCTGAATGCTAGAGCAATGACCAACTTACTAGCAAGCTATTAATGCGGCCTTCGTGTTTCTTCGCTCAGCGGCCTAAATACTTAAGTTAGTTTTATTTATTTAAAATGGATTTAGAAACCGATAACCTACATTCTTTATTAAGAGGTATAATGAAATGTGTGGTCAAATTGACCTTAAACGTAATAACCCTAATTAACTAAGTGATTAATGGGTATCTGTGTTGCTTATAATTTATGTGTATGCTTATGTGTTGCTAGCTCGTAAAACTACATAGATTTCAGAGCGAGAACTACTATCCTATGCTAGCCCACTACACTAGCTTCAAAACCTATCTTCGAAAACTCCAGGCAGTAGATTTCTAAAAACATAATATCATGAGATTTGAAAGTATTATCCTCATTACAGGCCAAGTTGCTCGCAGTATCCATCAGGCTCGAGACGGCATCGAGATAAGTCGCGAGACAGTGAATCGCACTCGCGGACAAAATCACGATCGCGGTCGCGGAGTCGGTCGCGTTCGCATTCGAAGTCGCGGTCGCACTCGGGATCGCGGAGTCGAAGTGGAACGCGTACTCCATCCATAAGTCTCCAAAACAAGCTTTCGTACAGAGAGCCGACGCTACTCGACGCCTTCCGAGTGATGTATTTAACATGTAAGTCTTGTATTGTATTATTCTTCTTAAATTTAAGAGCCGCGCTCTTGTCAGTGGAGTAAACGCCACACTCCTCCCTCCGCTAGTTATTTGACATCGCGATGCGTCACGACCTCAACTTTCTTGAAATAGCTCCGCCTAGGTCTACCCCTACCTCTCTTTCCTTCAATCATTACCTCTATGATGTTTTTTATAAAGTGGTCTCGACGTATCAAATGCCTTATCATCTTACCTTCCCGTTGGTAATATTACTGTACTTAATAATACACACATCAACGCGGTCTAGGGATATTGCACGGTTTTTCATACAAAAGAGGTATATTTGAGAAGCTATAAAAGCACACTCGAAATACATGGAGGGCTATAATTTTCAGACGAGCAAGTGCTAAACCTGAATATTCAATTCTAGTCAATAAAATTGGTTTTACTTGAAATTTGTGAAAACGTGACGGAAACGAAAACGAAAATGCACTTTTTGCCTGCTTTTTGTATGAAAATACTCAATACTCAATCATTTATTGCTTTCATTTTTTTGCGTAAATAGTAGAATTTACGCAATTTTTTTTTTCGTTTTCATCACGTTTTCACAAATTTTAAGTAAAACAAAATTAATTAATTAGAATTAAAAATTCAGATTTAGCACTTGCTCGTCTCAAAATTATAGCCCTCCATGTATCTCGAGTAAGCTTTTGTAGCTTCTCAAACAGACCTCTTTAGTATGAAAAATCGTGCAATATCCCTAGACCGCGTTGATATTTAACTTATTTTTTCTATGTCTATGAGTACGTAGCATTTGGTAAAAGGACCGGATTGAGATTTATGAGATATTTTGTATAAATACAAAAATTCGTTTAATTATAATAAAAACGATAATATTTTTTGGAATTTAAACATTAATAAAGCTGAACAGTTTTGAGATATCTTTATTTATTATCAACTAAGTTGAGATCTTGGTTTCTTTAAAAGTATTTTTTAATTTTTGTTCAGACAAGAAGACGAATCATGAAATCTAGAATTACATAGCACTGAATGCTTCTTACAGGCACATCTTTTAGTAGAACACTGTATATTCGATTTTTTACAGGAACATTTTAAATGACCTTGGCCACCAAAGCGCGAGAATTTTTGGCATATTTCTCTCAGTGACAAGTTTTCGTTTGGTATAGGATCATTCAAAGTAATGTTTGAGAGCTGTATTGCATTTCTGGGTAACCAATCTTTCAGGATACCAACTGATGTTCCAATTTTATGACTTTCATTTCGCTTTTCTAAAACTTTTCCTAATAATTTTTTTTGACCCGATGGTCCACGATCTATCTTTGGTATCTCTTTAAGAACTGAAGATCCCACGTCAATGTCAGGAAATTTCTGTGATAAGTGGGTTTTCATTTTTTGTGCGGCTTTTCTTAAGCTTTCGGCAGCTTTGTCTCTTTGGTCTTGAATGTTATTTTCGCTGTTGCATAAAAAGCATAATAGCTGCGATCCGTAACCTTCATCACATGACGTTATTCCACAAATTACGTGAACATTTCGTGCACACGAGTAGCATGAATGTGCTCCTGTACGGGGAGCGCGTAAACACAACGAACCCCTCCCCGCGGCGGCGCACTATGGTCCAAACGAGTATGAATCGTCTCAAAAATCTATAACTTTGTTATTTATGATAGGATCAACTTATAATTTAGCATAAATATTCTTGAATAGTTCAGCTTTAATCCCCAGAAGTTTTATGTTGTTCAAATAAGAATTCGTCAAGTTATTAAGAACAAAAGACGTAAATTACAGATTTTCCATACAAAATGAAGAAAAAAAACAGTTTTCAGAATATTTTTATAACTTAAAATCCATATAAATGTGCTAAAAATAATTATTAATGAAAAAAAAGTACAAAAAATCATACGAAAAAAAATAAAATTTATTATTAAAGTTATAGGTAATAGTAGTAATAAAAAAGAGATGTTTAATTGGTAGATTTAAAATTATTTAATTATTAAAAATATATTTATATTAAAAATAATAAAAGAGTAGATAATATTAAAGCGAATTTATAAGTAAAATATGTAATTTTATTTTTATTCGAAAATTAAAATTTTGCACATACATAATGAAAATGCGTCTTGTCACAACAGGGGCAGACATGGGCAAGATTTTTTTTTTGTCTAATATTTCAATTACCTAAGTCAGGTAAAGACGATAAAATATCAACGTCGGGAAACAGCGGTAACTTTCAAATGTCTATTTGAAGTTAAGCATTTGAAAAAAAATGCATTTTGTTAAACAGTCATTCATTACACAAATTTAGTAAAATATTTTTTTTTTCTTTTCTAATTCTAGTACAGTATAAAATTTCCATTTTTTACATATATAACACTTGTATGTATCATTGATACCCAAAGAGAAAACTTCGTTTGAAAACTTGACTTCGTCTGCTCTCTACTTGGCTTAGTTTTAACGCATATCTTTATGTAACTATAGGTAGGCGAATATAGAACTTAAATTATTTATTGATGTAATTAATCGTACAATATAGATCCCTTTACATGTTTATCGCAAAATTTCAGACATTATCTGACTTTCGTAACACCTATTTTTGAGACGATTCTTACCGGTTTGGACCATAGTGCGGCGCGCCGCCTGCGCCGCACACTCCGAAAGCTATTTCACTAAACATAATCTAGTAATATAAGTATATCACTAAACTTGGACCGTTTTATAACTATATTCCTAGTGAGATAGTAATGAATCGCTTTCGTATAACTATGTTACGGTATATAATTATATCCCTAGGGATATAACTATATTACGGCTTCATCTATCTTACTGCGACATATATATCACTGTATATCTCATATACATTGTGACCTTATAGAATAACAGATCTGTTTGGCAATAACGAACCCTTTCATTGAGGCCTTTGCCCTACGTGAGACGCCAAAAGTGACTTTAATTGGTTCTATGACTACTAAAAGCTCTGCCTACCACGTTAGAGATTGTAGGCGTAATTGATCTGTTAAACTCTGGGTTATGATCAAGCCTTCGAATAAGAAACTATACTAGCTGCTAGAAAAAATATATACGATGATGAGTCCACCAACCCGCATTGGGCCACGTGGTGTACTATAATTTTTATTTTTTTCTCAGCTTCAAGTAAACACAAAAAGAGTACAACCAAATATCTAGCCACGAAGAAGAAACAGGACCGTATTTCGGAGTTCCTGAAGAATGACGGTCTTGGTTCAAAGCGCTGGTACTTCTATCCTCGAAAGACTACCACCAGTGAACCAGTCGATGTTCCGGGAACAAGGGACAACTGCGATCAACGTGTTAAGGTTCTTAAATTTTGTATAATATCAGTCATAGTTTGTGTGCTGGAATATCTGTAATATATATATATATATATATATAGATAAAACGAACGTTGAAATCCTGTAGCCTTAAAAATGTATGACAAGCTTTCCGACCGTTACTTTGTTCTCATAGAAAAAAAGGATTTGTCACTTTCCAGTTCACCAAAAATCTCTGTTTGGAAATTACGTCTGCTCTGTTTTAACGTGACTAAAAAACATTATCCATATTTAATATTTATAAAATTAATAAAGAAGTACAGGAGACAATATACGGGATAGTAAGGATAAGGAACGTGCGGCACGGCATGTCTTTAACGTCACGACAAAACAGAGAAATAAGCAGCGCCCTCTTCTAAAATAATGGAATTAGAACTCATCGTTCATGATAACGGTTCAGTAAGTTAGTAGTAAATAATTCATAAACACGCAAATACGATATGACTGATAGAAAGTATCGATGTTTCCAAAGAAAGCATCCATTCTTTATTGTTTTGACGGAAAATACGTGCTGTGCTGTGCAAAATTTAAAAAGCCACAATAATATTTCTTCTTACAGGTCGACGGAAATTTCCTAAGGAAGTACAAGAAAACCAGCAAAGTGGACACAAACGCGCCCGCAGCTAAACTCAAACGTTGGGAACTTATACTTTACGAGAAATTAGGTTTTATACAAGCTGTTTGATTCGTTTATTGCATTAGCGATTTATTTTAATAAATATTTATTAAGTTTTATCTGAAAAGTTTTTTTGTAACCGAACTTTATTTGAAATCATCTTTTTTCATCTCCGAAATATGAATGATTCAGTAGTTGTTGGTCTAGTCGCAGTTTCGGATTTATGTACGGATTTCTTATCAATTATCAATTGCTCAGTGGTGAAGGAAAATATCGTGAAGCCTCCGCGCGCCAAATGTACTCCTGGTGTACGAGATTACTATCGCAAGCGGCGTATGTAATCGCCCTCTAAACCCTCTAGTCTTTTCTTTAAAAGACGCGCGGTCTTCGAGTCCGGCCTTCTTTTTGGGGCCAGCGTGGTGGAACTATGGCCTTAACATCTTCACTCATGGAAAGGGAGACGCGCCCCCTTCGTACAAGAGTATATAGCCTGATGACGATCTAATAAATAACTGTCAGCAGCTCAAGAGCACAACGTGCAAACAACGCGGTCAAATGTAAAAGTGTCTAGGGAAAATGACAACGAAAGAGGGGAAACAGTTATTGGCGCAAGTGGCGTGATAACTAAGTATGCAGAATGTAAGCAAAATGAGTTTTTTTTGACCGAACAGTCTTAAGGTGAAAGAATTTAAAAGAGGTAAGTAGACTGAGAGCATAGATATTCGCAAAGAACTCTTCCGAAGTACATTTTCCACCTTCAAAGTCGTAATACGTCAATTTTCCACACGATAGCCTAGCGCTCGCCGCTAATTTAAAAGTTACCGCATTTCAGCCACACCATTAGTCGTGTAGTCTAATGTAGGATTTATTGTTTGCTGTGAGCGAGGTACGTTTTTAAAGTGTGGTCTTTTGTTTGCGAGGGTCGCTTTGAGGGTTGGTTTCTTCTACGTTAGACTAGGATTCTACTTTTCTTAGGCATTCTGTAGAAGCCAGTGGGATGCGCTAGTCTTGCTGTACCGCAGGCAAAAGATCACTATTCTCATGTTTCATCTAATAACCCTCATAGTGATTGTCAAATGTTGCGTGGTTCTAAACCACACGACTAAGAGGCTTCCAATGAGGCTGGCATAGACACGTAATTATATTGTGATCTAAAGCCTCGTTTTCTTTTGTTAAACAAGATAAAAAAAACACACGACATTCTGGCTTCTGCCTACTTCAGTGGGATCATAGGCGTGAATGTATTGATAGATGGGTTGGTTTGAGAAAACGATTTTTTCTACTACATCTGTCCCAAGGTCTTTTTAGAAACAGAAGGATTTGCTCATGAGGCCACGCCAATCCTAGTATAATGATGCCTCTATTGTAAATGTTTCTTTTCATGATTATCACTCCTTTTTTAAAACTCTTACTACCATTTTTCCAATTTTCCTAAAAAAAAATTGGAATTGTGCGAGAAACATTAAATGGGACCCCAGCGGCGCTGGTACGATTATTTCGTAATTCTTTTTTAAACATTTATAGGGTTCCGCAACACAAATTTCACAATCCATAGTTATCACATGAATTACTACGAAGTACCTATTTACTTAAATTGCTTTAAGCTACTTCCTGAATTATTTGAAGATTTGAAGTTCTTCATAACCATCAGGGGTTGGGTTAAGCGATTCACAAATAGTGCGTCAGGTGTGTGACTGTCAGCAATTACCAGGATTGAAAAAATACCGCAAAATCTTAAATCTTGTCAACCTCAGCTACACCTCCGACTGTACATATCCAAACCCTTTACGAAAACATGTGAAAATATCGTAAAAACTCACCCGCATTTGGTAAACAGAATCACAACTCTATCCCTTGTTGGACATACACAAAATACCTCTTTAACAACTTTACATTTGCAGCTGCGAAACTGCTTCCCCATTCTTGTTTTTGTAGTGTACCGATTTCATGACGTGTAAACTTAATTTTGTTTTGGGATAAAAGATGTTAGAATTTGTCACAATGTACGGAACCTCTTGTTAAGTGTGACACGGGTTGGCGTGGCTGCCTCGTCGTTTGCCAGCATATTGGTGTGGATTCAAATCCTGCATGTTTTGTGAGCCCTGAGTAATGATACAAGGGTGTTATTGTTGCAAACTCTATATTATACTAAACATACATACATAACATAAGCTTGCGTCCTAATCCGTTGTGGTAGGTGGTCTGTTTTGGGCCTTGTAATGTTGACTTTTCATTAAAAATATTATTTTCCAGTATTTGAGAGGAGTCTAGGTAAAAAACATATAAATTTATAATTTGTATTAATAGGTCTTAACCTATGAAATTGCCGTTTTTCATACAATATTTTTGGACAACTGAATTTTCCATACTAACGTTTTTGGATGTTTCTCGGGAATGCGAAATCCAAATTTAGCAAAATTTTGTGTGAAGGTTTGGACAACATTAAGTTAATTTTCATCATACTTACTTTATTGAGAGTTGTAACTGTAACAACGGTACAGCAAAAATAAGCAATGAAACGGGCAACGGATGAAACGAGCTATATTTGAGCTTCTTTTTCAGCAAATAGATCTAACTAAAGTAAATATGTATTAATTTGACTCAATATCTCCGTTATATGGCCAAGGTTTAAAATAAAAACAATTTTAGTAATAGCTGTTCAATCAAATAAATTATGAATGAAATAAAATTTGAGAAAAAATCGGCAATTTCATAGGTAAAGACCTATTATTTACAAAAAAAAGTATGCAAGTAGTGTATCAGTTATCTAGCATCCATAGTACAACCCTTGCTTAGTTTGGGGTTAGATGGCGCTCTGTGAATTGTCGAAAAATATGATTAATTTATTATTATGAAAGTAATAATAGCAGTTACGAAGCAAGTATGAAATAAACAGTAAGATCGAAATATTAAAGTACAAAAAAATCGGTCCATATTTCTCAGTCCATAATCAGATAATAGAGCAAAAAATCCACACGGTCTAAAGCCCACAGCAATGATTCCCATGAGCGGAAGAGTCCTTTGAAACACAAGCAGAGAAAGACAGAAATAACTAGTTTTTTGTTAAAAAATTTTGCCCTGGTCGGGAATCAAAGACAGGAGCCTTAATTCAAAGGCAGCGTCACTAACGACTGGACCAAACCAGTGTCATTAAATAACCTACTAGAGTAAAAATCCTGTACATTTTTATGAGACTCTCCCAAAAAAAGAGGAGAAACTACAGTTTAAGCATTTCATAAATAACTTATATTTGCATCGGCCGGGAATCGAACCCTGACTTACTGATTCAAAGGCAGGCATCTAGCCACTGCACTGGACCAAACCAGTGACGTCAAATAAATTGCTGCAGTAAAGTCCGGGTAGTTTTTCCGAGACTCCCGAAAAAATGAGTAGAAACAGTAACCAGGCGTAAGCATTTAATAAATAATTTATGATTTTATTTTCCGCCTCCACTGTTCCAAAATCCCTCGAAGAATAAGAAGTCATAAGCGCGATCGCACTTCGGAAGCTCAAAAGCTTTCAAAACGAAGCCAAACTGGCTTAAAACGAAGCCATTGTAGCTTACAACGGAGCCAAGGTAGCTTAAAATACTTAGAGATCTGAAGGGGGCTAACAATAATAAGAAATGTGCAGCCTAAACGGGAAAGTGTCTTGAAAAAAAAAGAAAAACCTTTTGAAAAAAAAACATTCACACTAAAATAAACATATAGCTTTTTTAAATAATTATAAAATGAAATATTTTTTATTGCTAAAGAAATCTATGATACAGTAACTAAATTAACAGTAGAAAGTAAGAACTAAATTAACCTAAGCAAAAGGAGCCAAACTCAGCATTGTGCTGTAAAAAAATCTTTAAAAATAAGTCAATATAGCTTTGTTTAATAAATTTTTTTTAATATCAGTCTCTTAAAATGAAGAGTATGAAAATCGATAGGTACTCAAAGAAAATTACTTTTTGTTGTTAGATACTTGAACACTTGAACAGCATGATATTTATGTTTTGGAAAAGCCTAGTGAACCCATCTTTTCTTGAGTTTTTCGTAAGTGTGAGCATTGAGCAATGCCGTTAAGTTCATTTTTCTTTTCTCTTAATGTTTATAAGTGGTCTTGCAACCAGAGATTCTTCTCAGTAATTATTGTGCTGCATCTTAAATGTATATTGTTAGCAGTCAACTCAGGTGCTGACTGAAAAACAGCCTGGCTGAGGCAGCACCGCTTCACCACATCATTCATTTGTATGCTATTTTGGTGTCTGTATTGTAGGGTGAATAAATTTCTTTTTCTTTCTTTCTTTCTTATCTGGACTAACTGGTCTACAACGGTAATACGTACTACCATGTAAAAAAATCAAATACAAAGAAAACACTTGGAGCCCAGTGGCACTCGCTGATCTGAACCAATCAGTTAAGGTTAAGCAACCTACACAGAGGCAGCAAACCTGACGGGTGACTAAAGTGGCAATTTTCATCACGGACGTGTCCGTGCTTCGAAGTACACGTTTAGCTGACTGCAACCGTTGAAACCAAGTCAGAGACCATTTGGCGGTTTGAAAACTCTGACACCAGGTTTAGTCAAGATCGACACACTTGATATACCCAAAACCCAAAAATAGTAGATTACCCAACAAGTGATTTTTCAGAAAGAAAAAAGAAAGAAGGTGAATTCTTTGAAGGTGAATTCTTTTCGAGGCATTGAGTTGTATCCTGAGCGGATCGAGGGATACAAGAGCCGAGATGATTTTTTTTTTTCACGTGTTAGGTACTCTACTTTTTACCATTGACTACGAGAAAAAGAAAATAATTACTCTGTGACAGTAAATTATCAACAATAGCTGCTGCTTTACCGCGAAATGAATCTGGAACGAGAAGTTCACTTTAATCACTGGATGTCGAACTCATTTTATGATTTTGAGATACAAACTTTCAACAGAAAATTTTAATTGCATGGAAATTGCACAGAAAATTGGCTGAATTCCTTATTCTAAATTTAAAATTTTTAACCGAGCTATATTCCATACAGCCAGTTATTACATACAGCCAAGTTTTAGTACGTTTTTATAGCGAGAGTATGCAACCTCCTTGCACATTTTCTTTTGTTTTCTTACTAAAATCTGTATATTCGCGCATGTTCCAAATTCAAAATGTTTTATTCACTGTTTTTGAAGAATAACGAACCCTTTTTCGAGAGGCAATGGTAAAAAATAATTAAAATAGTGTTCGCTCTATGAAAACGTTAAAAATTAATATGCGTATAAAATAACATATAGTAAGTAAATAATTAGCACATTTACTTTTTTCTAGATACATAAAATAAAGTACCTAGGAAAATGTTTTGTATTCCCGCACCCTACCTACCCCGAACTTAGCACTTAGCGCTCCCGTCTCTAATGACGCGGCGCGCATTGTACCAACTTTTTCATTCGGACCTATATGAATACCTACCTCGGTATAGTAGGAAGACTGTACAAATTCATAAAGTAACTATAAAGCATTTCTAAAAAAAAGAGAGAACATTTTTACTGCGTGAATGGAACTTGACCCTACAATCCCTGGATTAGACTTTGGTGGTCTAACCAACTGAGCTATCATGCCTTCAAATCAAAGGTGTGCAATTTCTTATTCCCTGTTATTAATTAGTATTTTTATAACAATTTGCCGTGCATGCAATGCCATCTGTGTCTCATATGCAATGCCATCTGTGTCTCATATGAAGAACTACAAATTCACACCACTTCTAAAAGTTCTCTCCTACTATTTTATTCAGTTCTAATTAAAAATATGGGAAAGTGCGTTTGTTTGTCTGTCTTTCCTCTACGGTGTTTAATTAAACATAATTGTTAAATGTGAATCAGTCCAAAAAATTTTTAAAAAATCCTAAGAAATCAAAAATATATATTTTGTGACTACTTCTTCAGGAATCTCCAAGTGTTTTCATGTTTGTTAGTTCTATGGGTTGAATAAGAAGTACACTTTTTAAAATGAATAGTTTAAAAAATGAATTATATTTCGACTTTTCCTTATTAACTTTAGTCTGGAACCTTTATAGTATGAAACTGATATGTTCTTAGATTTTGTTCTTTCTATTGGGCAGAAACTGACACTATTATTTGTAAGTAAGGCTTTAGGAGGTGGTTCACCCCATGAAACAGAATTTTCACAGAGGCATCCATCATAATATAAAATTCTCAAAAAAAAAATGACTTGAAATAATTAGCTGGTTGTTCAAATGGCTCAAGTTCGACTAATGCTCCTTCGGGAAAGTTGTTCAGTATATACAGGGTGTAAAAACTGAAACCCTGGACTCAGACAATCATTCTGAATGATTTTCAAGTGGAATTTTTTCTCCGGAAAATTTTCAATTATTTTTCATGTTTTTTAATATTTTATGTTTACATGTTCTATTATTTAACCGAATACACTCCATTTTGCAATAAAAAATAATCATAACAACGTAAAACACGAAAACCAGCAATGTACATCGCAATTCGATAGCAGCGCGGCGCGGGGAGATCGCTCGGGCGTGGTTTCGCGAAATGTTGCATAGCGCCAATGTAAATGAGAACCAAAATAATGAAAACTCCTTAAAGTAACGTTTCCGGGAAAAAATATTACTTATATATAGCTGATGATAGTTTGTGGGTAGATTCCACCATTTAAGTATTTGCTAAGCTGTCTTTTACACCCTGTATAGTGGACTGATTCACATAGTGATATCGTTAGCAAATTTAGAGTTACCTAGTACTGCTTATGATTCCTACTGTATTATTTATATACTGCACTAGTATGAATATGGACCACGCTTTTCAACAGCTCCTGCTCTCCTGAAAACCACCATTTTAATTTTACCATCGTCGAAAAACAACTACGCCATTTCAAACCTTACCTCCTTAACATAAATTAAAAATTACAATGTCAATGGTAAATATAAGATTGCACAAAGTTTTTATTACAGTGTATTTTTGTGTTACTTCTGAACATCTTGTCCTTTTCAAAGTATTCAAATTGGATTGGAGAAAGAATTTCTTTTAATTAAGTAAAAGTGGATTGCTGTAGAAATGGAGGATAAGTATATTTTTCATTTCATTTTACACAACGATGTCTACTGGTATACACACATCAACACGGTCTAAGAATATTGCACGATTTTTCATACAGAAGAGGTTTGTTTGAGAAGCTATAAGAGCATCGAGATCCCATATAGAGGGCTATAATTTTTAGACGAGCAAGTGCTAAATCTGAATTTTTAATTCTAGTCAATAAATTTTGTTTTACTTGAAATTTGTGAAAAGGTGACGGAGACACAAACGAAAATGCCCTTTTTGCCTGCTTTTTGTATGAAAATGGTCGAATTTACGAAATGTTTTTTTTACCCTGAGAATAAATGTCAAATGAGGCGTTATGTGGTTCAAAAGTCACAGGACGTTCTGTCTGCCCCGACAGGACGTTTATGCGTGATTGTATGGATAGATGGATGATAATGATAACATGTATAAAATCAAAATAAATATGTTAGTTAATTCTTATTGAAGAAATATGCTGTCAAACAATTGATATTAGTTAATTATTTAGGAAAAATGCAGCTATAACCACACACTACTAAAAATAGTGTTTTCGCGGTAAATAGTTTTACTTAAACAAAAAACACTTAAAATATCTCGCTACGTTTCAACTTTTAATCTGAAAAATAAATTGATTTGAAGTGCCATCCAGTTTTTGCCGAATCATTCCAGTTTTATTCAGTTTCGTCGAGTGTAATTGAAAAGTTTTTCACACATGACAAATACTGAAGAACTTTGCTGATTTTATTTATTTGTGAAGGATTTGATGTACTAAGTGATTTTAACTTAGTAAATAGACGCTACACACTCAAAGGCCTACACTAAGGTTTTCCCTTGTGTCGTGGGTCCCTTGGAATATACACAAAGACAGGCACAAACACCCATGACCCGAGAACCAACATTTGCTTTTCACACAAATGATTCGAACCCAGGAGCCATCGATCAAGAGGCAGTGCTACTACCACTCAACCAAACCGGTTGTCAAAGTAAGCAATAACAGTGAAAGGTTATGAGTCGGACTTGTGACCGGAGGGTTGCGGGTTCTAGTTCTGATGCGGGCCACAGGCATAGTAAGGTTTTCCCTCGTGTTGTGGCCCCTTGGAACAATCACAAAGAGTGACACGAACACCCATCACCCGTGAACAAACTTCTGCTTTTTACACATATATTATGACCGGGAATCGAACCAAGGACAGCGTCACTGATACTCGACCAAACCGCCGTATTGAATAACAATATAAGATTTTTGTAAAAGACCTTTAGAAAAAAGTCTTTGATGTAGGTACTAATTAAAAAACAAAGTCTTAAATTAATATCATAATTCAAACAAAGCAATTTTCGTGTCTTATTTTCCTCATATTTTCGAGCTATCTGAGAAATTATATACCAGACCTGTTGCCGGGTCGTAATTAATTTTCATAAAATGGTAAAAAAGTTGTAATTTGGCTGAGACGAAGGAATTGCTTTTACAGGCTGTTGCTTAAGATGATTTATCGCCTGGGCCACGTAATACGTTAGTTGTTATCCATCATTGTGAGTATGGTGACCATGGTTCCGAAACTTAAAGGAAACACTAGTGGTAGTGCCAAACGGTAGTGTCTATGGTGAGAAACGAGGGTGGAAGCACTCGTAGCCCAGTGGCATTCGCTGATCTCAATCGATCAGCGAGGTCAAGCAACGTATACAGAGGCAGGGAACCTGATGGGTGATCAAAGTGATAATTTATCTGTGCTTCGGAGGCACGTTAAGCTGGCAGTCCCGGCTGTAACACTTTTAACAACAGTTGTCGATTGACTTTGACTATAGTCGTTAAAATCAATTTAGAGGCCATTATGCGGTTTGGAAATTCTGACACCAGGGTTACCCAAGTTCGCTACACACCTGACCTACGTACACGATAAGAAGAAGAAGAAGAAGAGGGTGATTCTGTCCATGAAACTTAATAACTTTCCCTAGGGAAAGTTTATTTAAAAAAAATGACTTATCATTCTAAGGCAGCCAGCAGATCGTTCAAATTGTACGAAGAATATATATTTGTTTCATATTTTAACCTATGTCAAGTTGTTTCATTTAGTGGGCTGATTCACAAGCTTTAGGTAAATCTCTTTCAACCTCTCGAGTGGTTAATCAGTCCATGAAACTGAACAACTTTCCCAAGGAACATAGGTCAAAATACGAAAAAAAAAATTTGAGCTCCCATACAAACTTCATCAAATTGAATTTTTCTGAGGAAAATTTTCTCTTGTGCTGTCATGAACAATTCTCCTTTGTTAAAAGTCATTGGATGTCCAAGAATTCCGCTATTTTTAATCTTCTTCTTCTTAGGTATAGTCAAGTATGTAGCGAACTTATCTTTATCTTTTTTAATCTTTATCCTTATGTAACTTGTTTGCTGGTCCCCCTATTTGAGCTATAACGTTAATTAATATTAATTGCGTAATTATTGCAATGATTAATAGCGGAGGTGATTAGTAATACAATCAATTGTGTGTCCTTATTGTTCCTTTATTTGGCACTTCGTCAATGCATTCATTCTTCCGTTTTTCCTACATTATATTGTCATGTGATGTGATGACAGATATTTATGTATTTACATTACCTTTTCTATTTTACTTTTAATATTGGCAGAAAACTAACCTACCTTTTCTCAACTATGTACTTAATAATAATAACAGTTCGACTCATCTAAATATATATATAAAAGGAGAAACTGACTGACTGACTGACTGACATATCAACGCACAGCCTAAACGGCTAAACGTAGGCACTTGAAATTTGGAAGGGACGTAGCTTAGGTACCGTAGAGGTGTACTAAGAAAGGAATTCCCGAAATTCCCACGGGAACGGGAATTAGCGAGAAAATCATTTTGTATGAAAAATCTAAACCGCTTAAGTTAGACGCTTGAAATTTGGCATGCAAATACCTTAGTAAATTTAAAGCTTAGTTGCAACAGGATATTGCAAAATTCTAACGGGAACGGGAGTTAGCGGGAAAAAATTTTTGTATGTAAAAATCTAAATTAACACGCAAACGAAGTTGCGGGCATCAGCTAGTATTATTATACTAGTATCTAGACTATAATTAGAAAGAAGAAAATTTGATTGTTTATTTTTTTGCATTAAATAGGCTCCGAAACTAATGGACCTACTAGATATGAATCTATCGATGTTTGTTACTCTTTTACGCTCAAACGGCTATACTTATTTTGGTAGAATTTGGTATGGAGGTGACTGACACCATGGATTAACACATAGGCTAGATAATTTTCCCAAATTCCCACGGGAACGAAGTCTCGGACGGAAAGCTAGTCTTTTTAATAAAGTGGTCGTGTGGTGTCTGCTGTCCTCTTCTGTTCTCTGTTAACTACACAATGCAGCCAAAATCAGGAACAAAAGCTAAATAATGAGAGATATTCGTCCTGTTTTAATTATATTACCGTTAAAAGCAAACTTCCGAATTATTAATTTTCAACAGGTATTCTAAATCAACTCATAAATATGAAATTACGCTGCGAAATGATTTACCGACTAAATTATTTTAATAAAGCCGATCGTTGTGATTTACCGACCTACTTTCAACTAAACTTTAGGTTAAACTTAATATATTAAATACGGGAGTTTGCTGATCTTATAAAAATTGAAGCGTCGCGCGTTGGAGGCTTAGTGGTCAGAGGGTTGCTTTCGAATTCGAAAGGCACAGAGTTCAATTCTACAGAAGAACCCTCGCGTCCCACTTACTAGCTTTTACAGTGTGACTGCGAAGGGTTAGCAATTTGACACATTCTAAGTATTAGGGCCGTATTACAGAAAGAGACTCAAGTCTTGATCTATACTTAAGTATTGATTGTCCCTTTCTCTCGCTATCAACATAACAAAGACAACTGCTACTCGAGTAAAGATTGGAGTCCGAGAGTCGGGTATGTAATAAGGGTCTATATAGTATTTGGACTAATAACAACACCAAGGTTAGCCAAGTTCGCCACATACTTGACTATACCTATCTACACGGTAAGAAAAAGAAGAGTATTTGGAAAAAATGGGAAAAATACATGAAAACAAAGACAAGACTGTCAAAAGCGTAAGCGTCCATCAAGTTCCCATGTTCGTATTGTCATGAAAAAAAAATCGTAAAAACCAAATTAGTGTCGTGCGTCCCTCAGCGATCGTTCTAACAAGATTTAGCAACATAAAAAAGGTCGTCGTCCGTCTGTCCGTCTGTCTTATAAATCACTTTACATCTCTGCGCTGGCAAACTTTTCAATTACAAGCTTTGAGTGGAGAGTGTTGTGGATGTACGAATGAGATTTTATTAGGTTTAATGGATAAGGATTTTATTTTTATTTTTTTAAATAGGTTCGCTCTGGCCTCTTGAATACTAAGTTCCTTTACAAAGACCAAAATGGCTTTCATAATCAAACCTTGACTTTCTCCTTAAAAAAGATGTCACTGTATTCTGCGTTCTTTCTAAAGAACTAATTTGTTTTTGGAGACTAATGCCACATCGATTTTATGACATAGAAAATGAAAGCATTTTAATCACGTATATATCTGCCTTTATCGCTCAAATCTAAAAAAGTAGCCATTTTGTTACTATTACATGGCGACCCATCTGAATCTTTGTATATACATAAGTAAAATTAGAAATGTTTTGTGGAAATAACTGTGTTTTTATGACAAGGAATTCATTCTTTAAATTAAAACATGACGTTTTTAGTTTGTGATATAAGAAATAATTTAGCGAAATTTCACACGGGAACGAAATCCCGGGCATACTCTAGTAAAAAAAAAACTATTGACGATGTTTCTAGGGTAAAATGCCGTCTCCATTTTCATTCACAGCTTGTTTTTTTTAAGAACTGGGCCCGTAGCAATCTCAAGAAACACAGGGCCTTGCCTTAATAGAAATTTGAATAAAATCAATTTATTTTAACGCCTCTCGCGTTTATCGCGCCCCTAATAGATTGCCAAAGAAAAAAATGAAAGAAACTTTCTAAAAAGTTCCTAAACTTTGACTTGTTCAACAATGACTTGTAGAAGTTTACAACCAGATTTATTTTCAGTCGTTTGATTTTACGGTTTTTAGAGTGTTCCTAGCTTTATATTTGAGTATAAGTATAGATACCTACTCAAAGATAAATTTGTCGTATTCTTAACCGTGAAACTAAGGATTTGAAGGAAAAATTACGAATTTTCAATCGGTTGTCTTTTAGAACTGAGATAAAAGTTCTAAAATAGCCCTTATTTCAATTAATATGGATGTCCTGGTGTAAGCTTCATGTGCCTTGATTGTACCTATTCAAAATTAATTACCGTATTCCATTATTATCATTAAGTTGGAATATTTTAGAACGCGAGAATCTTGATCCCACAGTCAAACCGTATATAATATGGTTTTGTGGGGTTCATTTGTATGATTAATAAGCAAATTAAAAAAAAAAACTGATCAACTGTCAAGATTATAAAAGCAGCTATTATTCCGAAAAATAACATAATAAGTTTGCACAACCAACTTTTTTGCGGACACATTTGCTCTTTATCGTCATCCCTCAAAACGATTATGCGTCCTCACAAAAGGGCACAGGCCTCCTTTCGAAGACGCCGTGATGGTTATTTAGGCCATAGTCCACCAGACATCTCAGTGCAGTTTGGTGCACCTTTCGTAAATTTTCTTAGATGTCCGATTTACATAACGATGTTTTTCTTCAGCGCGAGCAATTGATAAATAATTAAAAAGAAATTTCTACATAAATCCAAAAAGATAGTGGCACGAGCTCGAACCTGGATTTGAACCTTCAAACATCTAGATAAAAGACAGATCCGTTTATATTTATTTTTATGCAAAATAGGTTTTGAAACTACAAAATAACTTCGTCTCCATAAGAAAATCGGTTTGCAAGTCTTTGCTAATACTTTAGAGTCTTCTTATTCTAATCTTAAAGTCAAGTGGACGGCGAACTTGTCAAACCCCCTATTGTCAGAATTTTAAGCCGCCAAATGGCCTCTGACTTGGTTTAATGAGTGTATTCAATTGACAACAGCTTAATGTGCCTTCCGAAGTATATTAATGCTCGTGATAAGTTACCATTTTGGTTACCTAGGGAACCCCTGCCCCTGTTTACGTTGCTTAACCTTACTGATTAGTTCAAATTAGCGAGCACCACTGGGCTACGCGCGTTTCGTAGCCTTTACAGTTTGTAACTGTAACAGGTGCAAAATAAGAATAAATACGACGTTATAATACAAAAGCAAGTAATTCAAGTGGACCAAAATAATATCTCAACTGTCACCGCGGCCTTGTCTCGATAAAATTACAAGAGAAATAAATTACAACAGATGCTTCACTGGAACCGACTTCCCATGGAAAGTAATGGGGACTGTACACTCGTAGATATTTTGCAAAGAAATTCTAACTCCTAAGTTATTTATAAGGGTTTGAACCTCTTTTTATGGGAGCCTGGTGACCATGCTTTTTCGAGACTATTTGAAAACGCGACGCATCATGAAACCATAGTATATCGATAGAGGATCTATGGACGAACAAAAAATGTTCAAGACATAGTCCTAAAGCGTACAAACGAGATATGCCATGTTAAAGATCCCGCATGAGTATCATAAGGCTTTAGGACTATAATGTCACGAGAACGGATCTTTAACATGGAATATCTCGAAAGATGTACGCTTTAGGACTACATGTCACAAACATTTTTTGTTCGTCTATAGATCCTCTGTCGATATACACTGGTTTCATGGTGCGTCGCGTTTTTTGGAAAATTCCAAAATTTTCGGAAACTTTTGGTTACCACTATGCCAAAATGTTCAAACCCCTTTAACAGACCCGTATTTTTTAAAAAATATTTTACAATCAAGTTTAAAGCTAGATCATCCGAAACATAAAAATATTTTTAAAATTTTATATGGAAATAATGAATGTTTAAAAGAGATCTCAAAATATTGACAATTTTCAACAAGAAGTAAACATATTCTTTCCTTAATTAGTGTTCTATCAATGAACACGAAAGAAAAATATAACCAGAGTGATTAAAAAGTTACCCGGTATTTTATGCATGGGTAAATTTATTATCTGATTTTATGTTCACAAATGTTCCCATTTGACTAGTTGCCACTGTGCAGCCACATCCACTAGTCATTACCAGCGTTTGTAGTTACTCTGCCATATAAAATGACAACGCAGTGTCGCTAAACAACCGATAAGAAAACGGAATTACAACCTCCAATAGTTTATTTTTTAATTATTACAGATGGGTTCACTCTTGACCACAATCTTTACGGCCAATCTCTTTTTTTTCTATTTATTTTTCAGTAGGTAAATGAATTGGCAATTGATTATGCAACACCAAAGGTGTCATCTATGTGGTAGCCAACTTTCTACGATCTAATTTATCTAACACTTATTTTTGTTACAACTTAAACCGAGTTGTAGCAAGACTTATCTTTATTATTATTTATTTTACAGATTTACAGACAAATTAAAAACTAAAGGTACATATTATGAATTATTACAATGTTGATGACAAATACCTATGTGCAGAGTTATGGTACAATACACAAATCAATATATTTAGTATATTTTAATTTTTTTCTTTAAATTTACATCAAATTTTGAACAAATAATGTACAGTCTCCTTAATAGCTAAGGCAATTTCACTGAACCGTATCCAATAGTTGAACCCTAATTGAGTTCGGACCGCTATTTATTTACACAAACGATTATCCAAATTGTGTTAACAACATCTGCTAGTTTTCGCACCGAGCTCTTGGACTAAATTGATATAAAGTTAATGCTGCTTTGTGCCAAAAAGATTCCTTTTGTTAATGCTTATATTCCCATTTATTAGCTTAGTAATTAAAATAAAATAAAAATTAACTAGAATTTGTTTTCTATCTTTTTTTTACAAAGCATCGATAAACTATTGACCACAATCTTGCTGCCCAAAGGACTAAGATGAGGTCGACGATGGAACGAGTTTACCCAGAATTGCCCTTAATGGCACTGGTTATTCTACTCACCGACGGAACACAGCTAGCTGTTTGGCGCCGGACTTCGGTAGGAGGGTGGTGCGAAGCCAGACGGCCCTTTGCAGAGCCTACCACCGCTTTATGAGACCTTCGACCGCCACTCAATATGAAACAAATTGAGACGACGTTGTCCGAGATGGCGTATTGTTATGGGGCAGGTCTCACCAATTTTCCCTAAGTCGACTTTTAAGACACCCACGGGAAGAGATGGGGTGGTGCTATTCTGTACCGGAAACCACACAGCTATCTAAAAAACAAAGATATTTGCAAAAGTACACTTTCCCGTGAAGGAATCTCTTTCAGTCTACGTTAGAGATGGTAAGATGGTAATAATTTTATCGTATATATCTCGTTCCACCCTCTCGTTCTAACATATAGTGTCAGAACAGAACACACAGAACAACATTTAGAAGACAACATTCTGACAAGCTTTCATTTTTACCGACTTCAAAAAAGAAGTAGACTCTATGTTCGACTGTAGGTATTTTTTTTAAGTATGTTCACCGATTTCTCCGCCGTTTATTCCGCCAATTTTCAAAATTCTTTTTTTGTTCGAAAAAATATACTCCAGATGTGGTCCCATATTAATTTTATCAAAAAATATTCAGCGTTTTTAAAAATATAAACGAAAACGAAAAATAATTACACAAACCAAAACATCATCTACAAGTAAACGAAGGAAATTTTCGTTTGTGGTTATCTGCTAATAGGCATTGTAGTCCGCAAAAAATAGTAGATATCTACTTTGTGGGAACTGTTGTTGGGATTGAAGTCGGTGACTCATACGTTTATACCGTCACACACAGTACACGACGATACTATACATATTACAAAACACATATTTTTGCTTGTTTGTCCTTGTTTTTGTATTAAATATGTTTTCTTTCACTTTTAATTTGTTTGTTTGTATCGTATGCTGTGTTTTTTTGAGTCAATAAATATTTGAGTACTAATATTATATGGGCTGGTAAAAGAAGAAGAAAAAAAGAAATGTTATATCCATCTACATATGTTTATCCCGGTTAAACAAAAGTCAAAAGTTTCTACATTCTATGTCCTGTAAAAAGTCTTATGAAAACCATAATAAGTTGCACTGAAACTATACTAAACTATATCTTATATTCCTCTGAATTTATGTCGAACGTTGCATCAAGTGGTTTTAAAACCACTGAAGCTCTGCCTACCCCAATAGGGGTTAGAGGCGTGAGCATAAATGTATGTATGAAACTATACGCTTTGTATATACCAACTTACCCTTGCCATTTACAAAACCAAACCGCTTCGACAAACGGTTTGAACTTCGGCAGCTATTCACAGCTGCAGAAATAGTAGGTAAATCATACAAGGAGCTGGTTTCAACTATTTTATAGGAGGGCAAGCGTCGGTAGTCATAACTCAGCGGAAATACATTGAAGTTAGATCTTAGAAGGCTTATTTGTCAAGATCTTTAGAAAGAACAATATATTTATATCTATACTAATATTATAAAAAGGAAAGATTTCTATTTTTAAAATTTTGTTTGTAACGAATAGGCTCCGAAACTACTGGACCGATTTCAAAAATTCTTTCACCTTTAGGATGCTACATTATCCCTGAGTAACATAGATTACATAATTTTCCCGAACTCCCACGGGTACGAAGTCCCTGAGCGGATTTTCATACAGTTTCAACCACGTACGGAGTGATTCAAAAGTAAGGTTTATGTGTACAATTCATTCTCTAAATTCTCACGGGAACGAAGTCCTAGGCGGGAGGCTAGTTTCGAATAAGTAAATTGATTTTCAAAAGACACGAGCCAGACACTGTTTGCCGAGAAACATTAAGAAAATAGAACTGTACGCCTATAATCCACGTCGCAATAGGCAGAGCGTCATATGGTACTACAAACACTTGATTTAAATCTTTTGTATTTATTTAAATCGTTTAATGTATGTTTGTATGTATTTCATTGTAATCTTGACTTTTTTTAAGTGACATCCTGAATGTCCTATAAAATAAAGATTTTTCTATTCTATTCTATTCTTGACGCCACATTAGATATACTTTTTAATAGTAATTATTAGATAAAGAATGAGTAAAGTGGTGATGGGTTGTCCATCTCACTTTCTTGCTTCTACATTTTGTCTGAGAATAGTTGACAATTGGTTCCTTCTAAGTTTTAACTTCACTACCAGTCTAACTGAAAGTCAGAAAAATGATTTTCCTTTTGGTTTTTGCATTTCAAACGCTTTAATAAGAGCCACAATCGATCGATATTATCGCTGAGGCAAAATCAAAAAAGATCGCTAAGGAAGTGGGAGAATGCGGGGAATACCGTTGCCCAGCGGTGGGATCTTGTAGGCTTGAAAAAAATGCTACAAGTTATACCTATACAACATACGTGTTCACTGAATTCGTTAAAATATTGAAATACAGTTACTGAACCATTATGATTACTCTATTAACCACTGGATTAATAACGATACCTGTGATTCGACAATTAATTACTTCGACAATTACTGGGAACAAAAATAGTGAAATACATCTAAGGTATGTTCGTTCTCGAGTTTGAATAAACATCCACAAATATCAGATGCAAACGTTTCTGTCGTAATGTGTACTGTGTATCTAAGAGGACTACCACAGAAAAAAAATCTTAAATTATGTGGTGTTTAATTAAATGTTACTTACAAACTTTCACATTACTTGGACGTAGTCAAGATCTCTTGAAACCGAAATACGATGGGACCTTCTTAACCTTTCTACGATCTACGCTTGGGTCAAATCCAACTTTGTACGTACCTCAGAGTTTAGATTGCCGGGCTGTGGGTTAGAAAAGCCAGTTCTAGATCCGTTTTAAAATGTCTGGAAAAGTGAGCAGTTAGTTTTGAAGAAAGAACGAGGTAAATTGGCAGAGTTTACGTGGAAAGGAGAGCCAGTGCTTTAAGAGGTTACTAGTGATAAACTAGAGAAATTTCGGAGCTTAGGAAGTCTGAATTAAGGCTTAGATGTTGTTAAAAAGGAAAAGTAGAACATCAAAACGAGTGTCCTCTGTCATGATTAACGCTTCTAGTTGTCTTGAAATAAGGCACTGGGTATTAACACTTTTCGATTATATCTTTTGTTGGATTTATTAGACAATTTATTTAAAATTGTTATACGCTGACCACTCAAAGACAAGTTTTCACTTGTCGTGGCTCCCTTAAAACATACATAAAGACAAACACGAACACCTTTCATTATCTTTTGAAATACGAAGTTTTGAGATCTGTTTTGGTGACTTCAATACCTAGGGTTCTGATGATTATGTCGATGAGTTCCGACCAATTTTGCCCTCTGTGACTTTTTTGACTGCTCATTTGATTAACGCTCGTGCGCCCAGAATATGGCTAATATAGCCGATGTTTGCCATCGGTGACTTAAGTATTACTAAGGCATCAGAACAAGTAAACCCGACTTTGCCATTGACAATTTATTTCAAAACTAAACTGTAAACCTCCAATGCATATAAGACACGAGATTATTTGATTGGTGGCATAACTACTAAGCTAGACACAGAAGACAGAATACAACCCGGTCTAAGTTGGGAACACTGAGACATAAAATAAGGAGAGACATGACAGTAGTCGTGTTGCTTAAAACGCAGCTAGTATAGAGGCATAAGTATGCTAAGTTCTTTATCCTATTTGCTTCTTCATCGCATTTATAGGTAAGGATTACTTACACAAATGTGATAGTGTATTTGTATGTATGATTGTCCTTCCTTCACATCGTAACGGGGAATTTTCCCCACAAAGATAACTTGTTGTAAATAAGCATTAACAGTTTACCTATCTATTTCTCAGATCCCATAGGCAATACTATCACACAACAGAATACATTTAACTTAATTTACACACAAGAACGTAATAATACAAAGACATGGTCAGTGTGCACAGTTGTGCCTAGTTTTTTTTTTTTTTAATAAGCCCTCTGGATCCCACTGCTGGGCAAATGCCTCGCCTAGTTAGGTGGCCTTAAATTCTATTATCTACTGTCTTACTTCAATTTTTCCTGACCATTCCCAATACACTTTTAACTTTTTTCAATTTTGTCGTAAAGTGTGATATCTAACACAAGGCAAATCCATTATCTAATGTTTGACATGAAAGCAGTAGCAGGCCGAGTACGATAGTGACAGCGCCGCGACTACGCCGCGGTCCTACGTCAAAATGTCAACATTGACAACGGCCATAGGGCGAGCAAGCCTTTGCGCGGGACCATCGCGCAATCAAAGTAAAGTTTCAGCGTGAGCCGAGCGCGAGTTTGTCGTTATCGTGCTAGAGCTGCTGTTACCTAAAATATGTTATCTTGTTTTGTTTTTTAAGCAGGTATTGGGGAACAACGAAAAAACGTTTGCCATTTTACATGGGAATACTTATATAATCCAAAATAATATCTGCACTTAGTTTGCATCTCAGTGGTTCATTTCAAAACATAGAGCAACAGACCAAACTTAGTGTCGAACAAGTATCGCTTCCTAGCGGAGTTACGCTATCAATTATTCTAACAAATTGTTATGACAAATGCTTTAGTGAACTCCAGCCCCAGTTGCCTTTGTTAATTGGCTATTGATATTTGGTATTGTTTGGCATAAGTTTGAAACCGACGACCGTTATTCAGTGGGACAGTTTGAAACTCTGAAATTCAGAATTTCAGACGATGTTGAAAAACATTGAATGTAATTCTGTTTTTTTTAGATCCTACCAATGTTATAAATGCGAAAGTTTGTGAGGATTTATGGATGTTTGTTACTTTTTCACGCTCAAACGGCTGGACCAATTTAGTATGAAGGTAGCTGACATTCTGGATTAATACATAGGGTACATAATTTTCCTAAACTTCCATAGGAACGAAGCTTATGAGATTTAATAAAAGCAATCAAATTGAGAAACTCCTCCTTGTGTGAATTCGGTTAATATTCATTATTCTAATAGAAAATTTTAAAACTGGAAATAAACACAAAGTTTAACAACACTTTACCAGAAGCACCGCACCGTACTGAATCAATCTCTGCCATTACTGAAGCGTGCTACCAAATTGTCCACAGGGCTATAGGTCCTGTTAGTTTTCACGCCATCTGGGGTTAAGGTTAACCAGAGGTTTAAACGGAACCCGACGTGGGAAGAAAGTGGAATCCCATTCTCACGACATAGGCGAATCATTTGCATTTGACCGCTGAACAATAATATCGGTCGATCGGAACAGGGGCTTATTAAAATTCAGCGTAGATCAAACAAAGGCAATGCGAAAAACAATGCTATTTTAACTGAGCAAAAAGAGATTCTACTTTATCAACCGATATAGAGGGGTGTTATAATTTTGACAAGTGTATGTGTATATTTCTGTATTTTTTTATTTTTTTATTATAAGATGGGTTAATTCTTGACCTCAATCTTGACCATAAGGTCGAAGATGAGGTAAACGATGGAGCGAGTTAACCCAGAAAATGCCTATAAAAGCACTGGTACTCCCACGCACCGATGGAACACAGCAAGCTGTTTGGCGTCGGACTTCGGTAGGAGGATGGTCGCGAACCAGACGGCCCTTTACAGATCCTACCACACCGCATGAGACCATAGGACGGCACCTCAGATTCAGAAAAAATGAAGTGTCGTTGCCTGGGATGGATTATAGGAGGCAGGTCTCGTTTGAGTTTCCTTAGTCGCCTCTTACGACACCCACGGAAAGATATGGGGTGGTGTTATTCTCAACCGATCACCACACAGCTTAAAATTGTCTGACTTTGGCATGGTAGCTCCTAAGCAGATTCACTTTTGACATAGGAAATGTCTTTTCGTTCGCTCCAGTATAGGCTCCGATTTCACGAAAAAGTGCGATATTTGATATCAAAATTGAGAAAAACTCCTCTGGACAATTTAGTCAGCTACAATTTGAACCTAAAACAAAGACGGTCTTTTTAAGGGGCAGACCCTTAGCCTAACTTTTTTGGAAAAAGTCAGAAACACATATTTTTTCGAATTCCATAGATTCATTTCCAATGTGCTCGATAGTCGTGTAAGGCACGAAATCTGTGATTTTTTTTTGTTTGATAGCGAAGTGGTCTGTGTATCTTTCTATCTTTTTATACATTTTTTTAAGGAACACAGGTCAAAATATTTTTAAAAAATTTGCCTCTACAACTTGTGCGATCAGCTGATTTGTATTTGTATGGGAAGTTGAATTTTTATTTAAGAATTTCACATAGGTTCCTTGGGGATAGTTGTTCAGTTTTATGAGTAGAATCACCCCCTAAAGTTTTAATTTAAACTCATTGGACCTTTTTATAATTCAAACAGCACGGCACGGCACTTCAAAATTTGAATTACCTTTGCCCCTTATTCTCAGCTTCTAGTTTTACTATAACACAGGAGCCAATGGTAATACAACCGATCAGTGAGGTAAAGCAACGTAACAGAGGCAGGGAACCTGATGGGTGACCAAAGTGGCAATTTGTCACGAGTGTTTCCGTGCTTCGGAGGGCACGTGCTGTCGGTCCCAGCTGTTGTCAATTGACGTCAATCGTTAAAACCAAGTCGAGGCCATTGTGCGGTTTGAAAACTCTGACACCAGGGTTAATTAAGTTCGCCACACACTTGAATATACCTACACGATAAGAAGCCGTGCCGTTTTCGCATTATAAAAAGGACCATAGAGTGTTAATTTTGTGTAAAATTTAAAACGCTTAAGCATATGTTTTCAATTACGTAAACAAGAATGAAAATTTCTTCTTTAAAAAAAAAGGCTGTAACTTTTTCATTTTTAATCTGCATCTGCATGCTTTCACAACTTTTCTCCTTTTCAGCTCGAGGCCATTTTAATCTATTTTCCTGTTGTGCTCAGACAGACAAACAAAACGACAGACAAAAACCTGTTTCCAAGGCACAGCTGCAGTCATTTGCTAGGAATTAATCTGCTTTGCTACTTTGTTCACTTTTTCCTAAAGAATTTAATCTAAACAATTTTGTGTCGGGAACTTTTTCCTTTCAATTAATTTAAGTGTCCTCGTTTTTGTAAATCTGATCTAAGTTTAATTAAAAATGTACTTTATGTGTACGCGCAGAAATACTTTTTGCGAAATGAAAAAGGATTGGTGGTCTAACCCGCATTACAGAAGGAGATTCTTAAGTATTGATTGTCTCTTTCTTTCACTATCAAAATAACAAAGACGACTGCTACTTAAGCACATATCAGAGTCTGAGTCGCGTTCTGTAATACGGACCTAAGTGGAGTTGGTGGTTTAACGGCTAGCGTGTCAGGCTCGTGAACGAGAGGTACCGAGTTCGATACTCATTGCTCTATGCCCTAGTCACCAATATGTTGGGTGACTTAAATTTTTTTTTTTATCTTTTATTATAAGATGGGTTAACTCTTGGCCTCAATCATGACCATAAGGTCAAAGATGAGGTCGACGATGGAGCGAGTGAATCAGCTGAAATTGAGCGTAGGGTGTGAATTAGCCGACTAAAATAAAAGATTTCTACAGGTCGTATTTCGACATTGGTCGAAATACGAAAAATAGTAAATTGTTAACCAAGGGTGGAAAGAATCAATTCCCGAGGTATTTAGATTATTTAGGCTATAGTCCGAGTAGGAATTGATTCTTTTACCCGTGTTAAACACTCTACTTTTCATTTCGAATATGAGGAAAATAAAACTAGTTGTTTATCTAAACTATTTATTAATATTTATAATAATTTAAAATTAATTGTCAAATTAGAACAATTCGTAAAATTAAAAGTTACATTTTAAATATGGAACTCACTTTTTTATAGTTGATCGAAAAACTCACCGCGTAATTGTTGCGGCTTATTCCGCTCAAAAAAGTTTGCGCTAAGTTCACACTGGCTGTTTAGAAACTCACATGGCCGCAGCATTTTTTTTATTCGTTTTTTTTTTTTACACAAAACTCTTCACAGCTGACAGCAGTTCTATTTTTAAAGTTCATTCCGGCCCTTAGGTGGGAAGTACTTTGTATGAGTTTTTCCCTCCCAATGGAGGTACTCAGCATTTTCCACCTAATAATCAGATCAAAATAACACTACTATCCGAGCATGAGATATAAAAAACAATTTTGTCTCTCTCTGCAACTTGGCGTCAGCTGATGTGCTTTGGTACGAGATGTCGAATTTTTATTTGAGAATATTGTATAGGTTGCTTGGAGAAAGTTGTTTATTTTCATTGAGGAGAATCGGCCCATAAAGTTTGACAAACTGATTTTGATAAAATATAGCTAAGAATCATCTCAATGTCAGCTTTCAGACAAAAAAAAATGCATCAAAATCGGTCCATTTGGTTAGGAACTACGATGCCCCAAACATACACACAGACATATAAATACACAGATGCTCAGGTACACAGAAACACACGTTAAACTTATAACACTCCTTTTTTGTCGAGGGTTAAAAAATAGGCGTTTGTGTGTGGCGAATGTGAGTTTACTTTATATCTACACCGACCATCGTGACACTTCACAAACTCTGTGCCCTCGGGCTAGAAATCCCTTTTCCAAACTTCTTACAAAATTATTTGAACAAGACCTTCCCTATTGAACCCTTGCAAACTATGCTGCATGCAAATATAGTCCCTAAAGGCACTTAGTGAAAGAAATGTTAGAACTTTTGAGAAGAAATACCGAAATCTACTTTAGTGATATCTGAAAGTTGAAACGGCGCGGCGCGGTGGTGAGGTAGAAAAAAAAAACGAGTTTTTGAATACTGATCTTTTTCTTCTTATCGTGTAGGTTAGTCAAGTGTGTGGCGAACTTGGCTAACCCTGGTGTCAGAGTACAACAGCCGGGACCAACAGCTTAACTTGCCCCTAAAGCACGGAAACGCTCGTGATAAGTTACCACTTTGGTCACCCATCAGGTTCCCTGCCTCTGTGTACGTTGCTAAACCTCACTGATCGGTTGAGATCAGCAAACGCCACTGTGCTATGAGCGCCACTGCTGATTGAAGTAGGCTTTCTACGTGTTTAAATCAAATCTTCACTATTAAAGATGTTTCGCAATTAAAAAACTGTTTTATTCATACACAAGAATTTTATCGGCGACTTCGTTCGTGTGAAAAATAAGCCTTAGACTTTAAATTAGTCAGCGATTCTTCAGCAGGTGACTTTTCCCATAAAACTGAACAACTTTTCTCACCAAAAAAAACTATGGCCTAAATCCCCTTCGTGTTTCGAAGGGAGGCCCGTGCCCCTCGGTGGGGACGTATATGGGCTGGTAAGATGAAGATGATGAAGATACAAAGGCAAATCAGCTGATCGCACAAGTTGTATGGAGAGGGGACATTTTTTTGTTCAAATTTTGACTTGTTCAGTTTCGCGGGCTGATTCCCATCTTAATTTTCGCTAACTTATCATAAGTCCTCCAACTGCCCCTGTGCAAAAAACACTTAGATCCGTAACTTTAATACAATTTGAAAGAAGGACCAGGGTACCTAGACAAGCTGCTTTGACAGCGACTGTAGAAAACGAATAGAAAGTTGAAAATGTATGGGAATGACGGACACTGTAGAAAAGTAACGTCATGAGCCTCCATAGATGAAGAAATTGCTAGCCATGCGCTATCTATCAATAGGCGTTTATGCGTACTTTTTGACGCTTGGTTTCGCTACGTCATTTACATTTGTTTACAATTATATTGTGATAAAATAAAGTTGTTTTTTATGAAGATTACAAGATTCCGCCCCGAAAAAGACCCACTGACCGACTTACCTTAACAAAAATGAAAGCATAAATGTGAATGAAGATAAAGAAAGAGTCAAAATATGCGTTGGGAACATAATTTAATAAGCAAATGTGAGTTTACAACCTGAATGAATTACAAGAGTTATTTACTGAAATTCATTAAGATATTATAAAATAGTAATCTGTGGACGTGTCTGTGCCTCGTATTACCCTTTACTTTAAACAAATTTTGGCATTTTCAGGAATTTAACGCTTAAAGTTGTGTGACAATAACGTCGTATCAGACCAACAATAAACGCACAGGAAAAAGATCTGCTGCAATAATTAAACAAGTGTTATGATGCCCTCAACTATTTTAGCTATAAAATATTTACTTTTGATAACTCTGCAAGAAAGATCTCAAAAAAAGTAAGTTTTAGCAACATAATTTAGTAGGTGTATTTATCTAACTATAACTTTCAAATTCCCATAAACCCTATGTGTTTTAGAATTTCAAATCATTGTTTTAAACCAACTCCATAAAAAGAAGGTTTTTGTTGGTATATGTTAGTCTAATATTAGTGCTCCACATAAGTCTATGCATGTATGAATGTCCGAGCATATCTCTACTATTATGCGTTATTCCCAACTTAGGAACAGTGCATGTTTCATCAAAATCGTTTCAATAGTTACACAATAAAACATAATACAATAAGTAGGTAATCATAAATAGGTATGAGGTTCAGAACAACAGTTTGTATGAAGAAATAATATTTATTATTTAGGTACCTACAGAGTTTTTGACTCTGTCAGAACCATACTCAATAATAATATTATTAATTTTATAAAATGCATGTTCTTCTGTTCCAGGATTAACAGCCAATTTGCCTTTGAACAGTTTGAACACGCATCTGTTCTTCAAAAGCAGAGTTAATCAGCTGCCTCAAATTCCTCTTGAAAAATTTTGTATTAACAGTGTTCAGGGATGAACAAGGATCCTACAAGGGATGAATTAGTGGAAAATCCCCCCTCTCTCCAAACAAGGGGGGATTTTCCACTAATTCATCCCTACGTCGGCGGAAGGTCGGCGGTATCTTGCAGGCAGATTTTAATTGAGATGTAAGTTGTTTACTGAAAATATGTTGAGTGAAATTACAGAACTTTCAAATTCTTCGGAAGCTTCTTTTTGGAAAAACAAGCTTCTTTTGATTGATATTTGTGAGAATATCTCACCTGTGCCTGTTTATACCAGTAACGTGATTGGAATGCTTTCTTTGGAAATGTGGGTTACCAGTATAGACCGAACAAGTGTTTTAAAACGTGAAATAGGTGGGATGCTTAAGCCAAAGTCTGCATATACGCGTGCTTAGTTGAAGTCGGGTTGCATGGATGCATTTTGTGGGACCTATTCTAATTCTTACAACATTTTTACAGATGGATCAAAATCGGATCTAGGGAAAATGGTGCTGCATTTTTAGATTGGCAAACAAAGGATTATATGATGTTTTGTATTGACTCCGGCATTTCTATTAAAGCTTTAGAAGTGATTGCAATCTTTGAGGCGCTGTCGTACATAGAAAGTGTTCCTCATGACAATTTTGTGATCTTCACAGATTCAAAAAAGTACGGTGCAATTTCTTAGTCGGTGCACATTTCCTTTTCGTGGCATTCCATTGGCATTTTCGAATATTAAAATTATTCTGAAATTGTTATCGTCTAAAAGGCTTGTTGTAGTTCAGTGGATTCCATCTCACACGGGTGTTGTAGGGAACGACGAAGTAGACTTTTTGGCAAAGGATGCTGTCTATAAAGGGATCCCATTTCACTATATTTCATGGTTTACGGAAGTGATTGGTAAAGTTCGGGATAATTGTTTTAAGAGATGGGCAAAATACTTTGACGAAAGGTCGCTTACGAAAGGCATATGGTATAAGACCATCCAGCCTAGTCTTCCAAGGTTCCCGTGGTTTAACCCGTGTGAGTTGGATCACCAGGATTTAGTGATTGTTACGCATCATATGATCGAAACTATTCCATTGAATAGTTTCGGTCATATGATGCGTAAGGTAGCTTCTCCAAATTGCTACCTTAGAGTTGAAGACATATATCATGTTACTATTACAATGGAGTGTGGTCGGAGTAAAGCGATGAGAACGCAGCTTGTTATACGTAGCCCCAATATCGGCATGGTGAACAGCATCTTGGACCTTCCAGAATCTGGTTTGGCCAAGATGCTTATCTGTTTATATTAAAAAAAATTAGAAGCGAGGGATTAATTTTGGTTCTAGGCTAAGTTTCCTCTATATGAGTGTCACGATGAGGGTGACATTTCATAAAACCCTAAATAAATAAAATTAGATTAAAAAATATATTTCTAATACTTAAAAAAACGAACTGTAGGCCTTGATTAAGATAGTATAGTAGTAGTTTTCTTTTATCTATTACGATAGGCAAAGTAGAGAGCCATACAGCTAATAAAAACTAAAAGGAATTACAGGAAAGAGACATTAATCAAAATGATTGCTATCTGACTCTAACATATTATTAAAGGTTTGTTTCTGGTAATCAGATTTGTAAACCATAAAACAAAAAACCTTAAAAAAAACTAAGTGTTCAAAAAAAACAATTTTTTAGGGTTCCGTACCCAAAAGATAAAAACTGGACCCTATTACTAAGACTCCGCTGTCCGTCCATCTGTCTATCACCAGGCTGTATCAGTTGAAATTTTTACAGATGATGTATTTTTGATAATCCTAAAACATTTTGGAAAAATCTGAAAGATTTTTTTATTGTTTCTAATAAATATAATTGCTTAAGTACCTCATTTCCTTAGTAATCCCGATAAGATAAATAATAATTTTTTAGACGTTCCCGGATCTTCTTCGGTTTCTCTATCAGAACTCACGTATTTCGAGTTTCAAAATTTTTTAAAATCCACAATGACACTTTTACCGGTTGAAGAAAGTGAAGATTAAATCGAAAGCTACTGGAATAGACGAAATTAGCAGAGAGATGATTCTGCTCACGCTACCTCGGACACTCACTATTTTAATGGCCATAGTAAATAGATCTATAATATCAGGAGTTGTTCCCTCGTTGTGGAAAGCAGTCATTGTTACTCCTCTGCCCAAGGTAGACAATCCTTCGGATTTTAAGGTCTTGCGTCCCATAAATTTTCTACCGTTTCTTGAATACAACAAACGTGATTTTTTTGCCGTTGTTATAGATAATGGTACGGAACCCTTCGTGCTCGAGTCCGTCTCGCACTTGGCCGGTTTTAAAAAAATATTTCGATCTCACTAAAGTAAAATTGAACTCCATACAGCCGAGTAGTTGACAGCGCCTTTTATGGAATTTTCTTCAAAGCTGGCCCAGATAATTCCTCATTAAAATTATTTTCACATAAATAACTTTTCTTAGCTTAGATTCCTAATATAATTTCTTTAATCTTTGAAGTGTAAAAAAGAAACAAAACTTTTTTAAGAGGTGATTACCGTATGTACGGAGGGATGCATATCACTCTTTGGCCACATATCACGCGTGCACTCTTTGCTGTTGCGATAAGAGCGGTTTTGCAACGAAAATGGAGTAACCTGATACGTTGGCCATTTTTTAAATACATGGGCGACATTTTGGAGAAGGCTTTTCGTCCCAGTGTCCATCTATCTTCGAACTTTGGAGCTGTTGCGCTATGATAGCTCGATCCTTTTATTTTTGGTAGGTCAATCTAGCCTAGGTCAGTCTTTCTGGTTTCCTGCACCTATGGTGGCTCCGAGGTGATCAGAGCACACATAGTTTACCACAGAGTGATTAATACATTAATTAATATACTGTTAAATACGCGGCTAAGAAAGCCACTTATACCTTTCTACCCGTCGCGTTTGAGACCGCGGGACCCTGGGGCAGATAGGCCACGGCGTTTGTCAGGGATACCGGCAAAAGATTAACGGACAGAGGGGCTGATCCGCGCGCCGGGTCTTTCCTGGTCCAAAGACTCTCCATCGTGATTCGACGCGGCGGTAACGCTGCGAGCGTGATGGGGACCTTTGCTACGGGTGAGACTTTGGCCGGATTTTAACTTGAACTTTGTGTTTTACATTTAATTTTTGGTAGGTAAGTTGTGACATTTAATTTTATTTTAATGTATTGTTAGAATTGATTTTGAAAAATGTCATCAACTTGTATTAATATTATAATTAATTATATAATTATCATTATACTTATTAGTTTATTTATCTAAGAATACCTAACCATTACAATTGAAACTTAATCTATATATCTATGCAAATATTATTAAGAGGAAAGATTTCTATTTTTGTATGTAACGAATAGGCTCCGACTCCGAAACGACTGGATCGATTTTGAAAATTCTTTCACCATAAGGATGCTACATTATCAATCAATCAAATCATTTATTATCAGGCATCTAAGGCCCATAGATAAATACCTTACAGACTAACATACATATGAATTATAATTAACAAAATAAAATAAAACTAAGTAACACTATTTCCCGGGTGTTTTTCCGGGGGTGTCTGCAGCCGGGAATCTCCCTCGGAAACGGCGGAACACAACGCCCTCCGGCCAAAAGCTCTCCTTCATGACGGTCTCCAGCATGAACGTCGGGAACCGCACCACGAATGCTTTGAAACTAGCATGGTAATGCGATTCCAAAGGTTTCACTCTCTGGAGACCTAAGGGAACTTTTGTCTTCTGCCGTATGTACTCAACGACGTCTTGCAGCTCAGTGCTGTAGTGCAGTCGCGACAAGTACACAGGCGTGCTCGGAGCTTCAGCACGCAGACTCACTTCCGGGTCCGTCGCTGCCGTCCCACAGCGATTCTTGTCTTGCGCTTCTTCTGCACCTTGACGAAGCCATCTTCGTCACGGTGTCCCACTTTTGGAGGAGGTTGGGTCACAGCAACTGGTGTTTTGCTGGCCGTGACGACCTTAGCGAACGTCTTGGACCTAATAATAATAATAATAATAATAGGTCCCCATCACGCTCGCAGCGTTACCGCCGCGTCGAATCGCGATGGAGAGTCTTTGGACCAGGAAAGACCCGGCGCGCGGATCAGCCCCTCTGTCCGTTAATCTTTTGCCGGTATCCCTGACAAACGCCGTGGCCTATCTGCCCCAGGGTCCCGCGGTCTCAAACGCGACGGGTAGAAAGGTATAAGTGGCTTTCTTAGCCGCGTATTTAACTCACTCACGGTGCGTTCCGATGCCTCGAACCTCAACACCATCTGCGCCTGATTCGCCTTCAAGGATACGATATTTATTTATTTATTTATTTATTTGTAAAAGTATACATGACAGATCACAGTCGTTACAGATTACATTGTATAAATCTAAATTTTGATTCTGGACTACAATCCACTGAGAATGTACACTAGTAAACAACATTTAGGCGAATACAAACGAATAAATACTTGTTATTTTGACAAAAGAGATATGAAATTACTTTTAAAGCCTGTTTTGTAAATACAAAATTGATCCTTCATGAGGCATGTGACGTCCACTTGGTCGAACGTGACAGGAGGAAGCTTGTGCAGTTTCTGGGCCACGAACGTAGGCACGTCGTCAGGATTGGTCTCCTTCAGCAGCGTGATGATGTCCTGTAGACTCTTCCGCGTGCCGTCACGCCGGCGAAACACCATCTGGTCCAGCTTGTTGGTGGACACGAACAAAAGCTTCTTCGCCTCAGCGATGTCAGCTTCACTAAAGTTCGACTGACATATCTGGAGAGCACTAACCTCGTCCATTACATCCAGCTTTTGTTGAAGGAATGCAAGGAGCTCGTTCACCACAAGTTTTGCGCTCATGGCAACAAATTTCAAGCGACGGCTGACGCCGCGCTTAGCTGCAAATAATTTGTGAATAAATTTACACTTAGCAATACGTCTACATAGCACCGCGTTCGCTTGAGACTAAGTAACATAGGCTACATAATTTTCAAGAATTCTCACGGGGACGAAGTCTCGAGTGGGATGCTAGTGTGTATATATACAAAAAGATACATACAGTCGATTATAGAACCTCCTCCTTTTTTGAAGTCAGTAGCCGTGTGGTGGTTGGTTGAATAACACCACCTCATTTCTTTCCGTGGGTGTCGTAAGAGCCGACTAAGGAAACACAAATGAGACCTGCCTCCTATTAATCTGCCCCAGACAACGACACCTCAATTTGTTCTGAATCTGAGGTGGCGTCCTATGGTCTCATGCGGTGTGGTAGGCTCTGTGAAGGGCCGTCTGTTTCGCGACCACCCTCCTACCGAAGTCCGACGCCAAACAGCTTGCTGTGTTCCATCGGTGCGTAGAAGTACCAATGCCTTGATAGGAATTTTCTGGGTTAACTCGCTCATTCCTCTACCTTATCTATGACCTTGGTCAAGATTGAGGTCAAGAGTTGACCCATCTTATAATAATAAAAAAAGAACCCCCGTTTTCTTCTAGTTATGATATAACTTGAGAACGGCTTGATCGATTTGGATGTTTCCTTTTTTTGTTGTGTTCCTTAATGTCACGTTCAAAAACGAAGTCGCGGGCGGACAGCCCTAGCTAGTACTAAATAATAATTACCCGACTATTTGGCACTATCTATTTAATTACCGAAAATATGAGTTTATATAATCTTAGATAAAATTTAATCGTTGCCTCTGTATTCGAATCAACCATTTTGTTTCGTTTTATACAAATAATTTACGTTTTCTACTCGTTTCTGCAGGGTTTCAGTGTACGCTAGTTTTCTGCAGCGTTTCTATCAAGTTCCTATTGATAGAAGCGCTAACTTTCTATATCGATTGTCAAAAAGAGCAGCTTGGCTAGCAATTTTTGTTCCACGCATTCGACAAAATGCCGTTTTTTTTTGGTTTTTATTTAAGTTATAGTATTTGAGAAAGAAAAAAAAAGCTTCTCTAGCTTTGTCTCTTTCTAGTAACCTATATGTGCAAACATTTCAAAACATAATTTCACTATTTTTCTATGTCTAGTCTATGCTGCAGTAACTACTGTTTTTTTACTTTTTTTTAAGATGAAGTATATGAGAAAGAAAAAGACGCTCTTATGGACGCTATGTAGCTTTTTTCTTTCTACCTCACTCAGATGCGCAAGAACCGTCACGTGTCAAACGAAATTTGACACTCGAATTGTAGAAAAACCATAGAGCCGAGCGTATCACGCATGATCACGCATTAGAAAATTTGAAAACGCCACGGCGTTTACGAATGTAGAAATAGATTAGATCGACAGAAATGTCGCCTTGGCTAAGCCCCCAGCAAACTAATGAACTCTAATAAATATTTTTCACATTTTTTTAAAATTAATATGGAAGTATAAGGTTTCTATTGTATCTACAGGGTGAAATTGAAAACATTCGACAAACTTTGAAGAATGAATCAACCCATGATTACGAACAACTTTTTCTATGGAATCAACTTTCCTACTAAAAAATAAAAATCTGCTGTTCAATACAAGAGTTCAATACCTATTCAACCAAAATGATTTTTATTTGTTAGTAGAAAAGTTGCTCCCACAGAAAAAGTTGTTCGTAATCATGGGTAGATTCATCGCTCAAAGTTTTGTCGATTATTTCCGATAAAGCAAAACGAAATAAACTCAATACGATGTTTCACATAAACAAACAGCTATGAAATCATGTCAAAAACAGATATCAACGTTATGGACGCTCCAACGGGCATTTTGGATGCAAATTTCAGCCGATGCAAGCAATAATTTCGGAATTTGACCGCAAAACGTAAAACCACGCGTTCATTCACCACAGGTCGACGGCAATATCCGATGCCAAACGGGGGCCCGTCGCAAAATCCGCATCCATTTTCCCATATTTTGGTTTACCTTGCCTATTTGCATTCTAAAATATCTTAAAGTGGCAGTTTAAATAAAATAATAGACATGTAGGTTAAAAAGAAGAGAATATACACGTTAAAACCGCTTACTTATAATCTTTCTACCTGGGACTTCCTTCTTGTGGGAATCTGAAAAATTATGTAGCCTATGCATTGTTTTATATTTTTTTATTATAAGGTGGGCTAACTCTTGACCTCAATCTTGACCATAAAAGTCAAAGATGAGGTCGACGATGGAGCGAGTTAACCCAGAAAATGCCTTTAAAGGATGATATCTGATATCTAAGCTATATTGTTGCAAATATATTTCGAAATCTGTTCTATAGTTTTTGTGTAAAAAAGTAAGAAACATCCATTCGTCCATCCTTACAACCTTTCGCATTTAAAACATTAGTTGGACTAGCGAAATATGTCCCAATACTAAACCTCTTTTTTTCTCCACAACTTCAGATCTACAGTTTCTTGTATATATTTTTATATTAAAAAAAAAAAATTCCTTCCATCTTCTTCTTCTTATCGTGTAGATATAGTCAAGTTGTTGGCGAACTTGGCCACACTCACATACATTCCTCTGGGAATAAAAGAAAAACTTAGAATCTACCAGCTACCAACTCTTCCTAGGAAATAAGGGTTTTGCAGTATTGTGGGCTAAAGGCTGACAACATCTCATCACTAAACATCATGTTTTATTTAATAGTCCTCAGAATTTATGTCAAACGTGGCATCAAGTCGTTTTGAACCACTGATGCTCTGCTTACCCCGTATGAGATCAAAGGCGTGAACGTATGTATGTAAAAGATAATATTTTTTTTGTTCATGTCAGCTTCGTATGCATTCAACGTTTAATTTAATAGAATAAACCCATATCCCGTGATACACACATAGAAGTAGACAACGCCTCACGGGGTGGTATTGTGTTACTTACAACAGAACGTGTTGTTTTAAGTTATGAGTTTGTTGTACTGTACGTGACTGCCTTTTGGGTGCCGACGAAGATTTAGCCACAGATAATGTAGAAATGTATGATAAATTTTGTTCAAAACTTTTGTGGGATGCCGCGAGGTGCGCAGGAATTTAAATGCGGTAGTGCTTTGTTTAAAAGGAAAGTAATGTTTCACATATTGTGGGTAATTTTGTTTCATCAACAGTGTTTCTACGAGCTTATGCCAGCAAAATGGTTTCATTTTGTGTTTTGTGCCAACGTAATAAAGTTAAATTAATCTAATTTATTTAATTTCAATTAAAAGGGATGCGAAGGTTTTGCTATATAATGCGCGAGAGGCTCACCACCTTTCACCATTATGCAACTTGTTCCATCTGTAGCCCTCACAAATTGTGTCAAACGTGGAGTCTAGAGGCTCGAGAAACACTGATGTTCTGCCCACCCTGTTAGGGATTATGGGCGAGAGCGTATGTATATAATTTATTCCTGTTCAGTGGCAGCAGCTTTCTGCCCGTGACTTCATTCTTGTGGAAAAGTATCCTGCATTATGTCTCTATCTAACCATCCTTTTAATAGACTCTTCAGCATCATAAATTTATATTATTACAATCACCAGTCTATCAACCCTTATTGGGTCAGTGTGGGAGACCATGGCCTAAACCGCATCTAATGCTTCGCAGGGAGGTCAAATTTCCTGCTGGGAATATATGTAGGTAGATTCATGGCGAGGAGGAGCAAAAAAACATCACATTTTTATATTACGTAGATTCTTCTTCTTCTTAACGCATAGACCTGTTTCGAGGTACTTTAGGTCCAGGATTTTGTAGATCAAATTATTATAGTGGAGCGTCTTCATTCTGTTCACAGGGGAACCTAACCGGATTGGATCCTGGTTGCACATTCGGTCTCCCAAAAAAGCTTACCTTTCGTCACGATGTTTTCCCCCATCGGGAGAGCATCTATTAGTGTGTAACTAATGCACACAACTCAGAAAATAAGTTATTGGTACATGGGATTGAACTCGATACCTCTCACTTACGACTCCGACCCGCGAGCCGTTAGACCACCGACTTTCTTCATTTTACATATAGATTAAAAATAAAAATTCTTACTTATTTCTTGGATTACACCGTTAAACATCTAATTGAACTAAAACAAGCATTTGATTCTATTCATAAGGAGTTGTTAGTAAAACATAACAAATATAGAAACAAATTCATTACCAAACTCAACATGAATCCAATTGGATTCACAGCTTGCATACAATAAGGCTATTTATTTAAAAATAAAAAGAGGAATGTAGAAAAAACACCATCGTCCGCTTTGTGTCCCGCTGGGCACTCCTTTAGGACCTCTGTTCTTACGAGTAGAAAAATAAAGTAATGGCACTCAATAACAATCTTTTTAAAAAGGGTCTTCTGTAATTTAAAATGCGGTAATTTCAGATGTGTTGTTTGTAATAATGTTATCTATTATACAAATTTTATTGCTCGGCCATAAAATGTTTACCCTTTTAATTTATTTGAGAAATCAAGTCTACCATTGGTGGGAATCTATTTCTCAATTTCTATGAACGCAATGAGGATACTAGTGCCCTGCTTTGGTAGTTATTCAATGTTGACTATATTTTTAGTTTTAATTTGTTTAAACTTAACTTTGCCTTTCATCTGAGCACATGTCTCTATCTAAGCTTAGTGCAAGTGGATGAAACCGATGATGAGAAGATATAATTAAATTTAAGTAGTACACTAAACTTGCTCATTACGCAGGATTTGGCAGAGACCAGGCAACCACATCGAACGATTGCCATCTGATCCCCATGAATGTGGATCTGATAGCAGGATCTGACCGGGTTAGATCAAAAGACGTTTCCATTTCATCTTTTTCTTCTTCTTACCAGCCCATATACGTCCCCACCTAGGGGCACGGGCCTCCCTTCGAAACACGAAAGGAATTTAGGCCATAGTCCACCACGCTGGCCCAATGCGGGTTAGTGGACCCATTTCATCAATATGAAAATCGTTGGGGAGCCCTATGTCCAGACGTCTTGCAGCTGACATGACAATTATGAATCTATGCTGCACCTATGTATCTCAAAAGTAAAAGCTCCAGACTCTTCTAAATTAAGCAAAACTGAAAGCTGATTTACCCAATACAATATACATAACATCAAATATGTTCCTTGAGGAACGCGCGAACGGTGTGTGGTGACAGAACCATTCTTCACTTTTGGCGGCTGTCCTCGTGATATATCGCTATTGTATCATACTCGACGTAGTCTGTGCGACCAGTTACAACTGATCCCTCGTACTTGAGATTAGCGTTGAAAATGATTCCTAAAAACTATGCAATTATTTCTTAATTTGCAAATCTACTTTGCAAAGAAGCCTAAATCCCCATCGTGTTTTGATCCCCATCGTGTTTTGAAGGGAGGCCCGTACCCCTCGGTGGTGATGTAGGTATATGGGCTGATAAAAAAAGAAAACTACTTTTTAGGAACTTTTACTAATCTACACTAATATGATAATATAAAGAGGAAAGATTTCTATTTTTGTATGTAACGAATAAACTTTAAAACTGCTGGACCGATTTCAAAAATTCTTTCACCATTAGGATGCTTCATTGTCCTTGAGTAACATAGGCTGCATAATTTTACCGAATTCCTACGGAAACGAAGTCCCGAGCGGAATGCTAATTTAAAAAAAAAATCTTGATGTGAAAAATCATTTTAACTATTATTTATTGATCGGTAAGTCTCATGACATGTAACACTGCTCGCGATCATATAAACTTTAATATTGTAACTATGTTCAGGTAACAGGTAACTATGTTCACATTTGCCTTTCAGTCCACGTGAAAGAAATCCTAGTTCTCTTTTACATAAACGGTTTGTCTGGCAATACTACATAACACGAGTATATCGAATTGTAAAGACATTTCTCACGTGCCACGGCGTATGGGCGCTGTGGGAATGGCCGAAATGCGTCCGAATAATATATTGTGTTGCCAAATATAGATTTAGTGGGACTCAAGGCTGGCAACAGCTGTTGTTGCACCCGAGTGGGAATACGTCATCGATTTGGTTTAAGATTGATGTTTGAAACATTAGAAACTATCGTCAACCTTTACAGTTGCAGAGTTGACAATTATATTGGGATAGGTAAGGATACAAAGATTTTTCATCGAAAATAGTAGAATAGAATAGCCCAGTGGCACTCGCTGATCTCAACCGATCAGTGAGGTTAAGCAATGTACACAGAGGCAGGGAACCTGATGGGTGACCAATGTGGAAATTTATCAAGCGTTTCCGTGCTTCAGAGGGCACGTTAAGCTGTCGGTCCCGGCTGTTGTCGACTGACTATAGTCGTTAAAACCAAGTCAGAGGCCATTTGGCGGTTTGCAAATGCTGACACCAGGGTTAGCCAAGCTAGCCACACACTTGGCTATACCTACACGATAAGAAGAAGAGAAGTAGAATAGTAAAACTTTATTAACTAAAAGTAAAATACAGATACACAAATAAAACATAAAATTAAAACAAAGTGTCAGTCAAAAAGGCGCTGACTCAGCATGTTGCTGCTATGCTTGCACACAGCAGCGCTGATGTTCTGTCAGAACACTGATTACAATGTAATGAGCGACTGCATCTGTGCGGTATCTAATTTTGTGTCTGAAGAGTTAGTGAAGAAAAGAGGGTGTGTAAGTGTGCGTGTTGTGTGTGCAAGTGTTTATGTTTTATAGTTTATAATAAACTAGCTGATACCCGCAACTTCGTTTGCGGTTTTTTTGTACAGAGTACACAGACTGAAAACATCTATCTTACGTGATTTAGATTTTTACATACAAAAGTTTTTTTCCGCTAACTCCCGTTCCCGTGGGAATTTTGCAATATCCTGTTGCAACTAAGCTTTAAGTTTACTAAGGTACCTGCATGCCAAATTTCAAGCGTCTAACTTAAGCGGTTAAGATTTTTCATACAAAAGGATTTTCCCGCTAATTCCCGTTCCCGTAGGAATTTCGGGAATTCCTTTCTTAGTGCAACTCTACGGTACCTAAGCTACGTCTTTTCCAAATTTCAAGTACCTACGCTTAGCCGTTTAGGCTGTGCGTTGATATGTCAGTCAGTCTGCAGTCAGTCAGTCAGTTTCTCCTTTTATATATTTAAGATAAAATTAAAATGTTTAAAATATCTGAAAACCCTAATAGCTGTATCTAATGTGTATGAATAGGTAAATGAACAAAAAAATAGTTTTATAATAGTTTTTCTAGTGAAAGCTCTTCTATGAAAAATATTTATGAAACCGTTTGTTAACTACTACACGCACATATAAAGTCTAACTTCTCTACTCCATACTTTGAGCTCTCAAAAAAACTAAAGGAAGCCAAAAAAAACTAAAGTATCCCTATGTCCCGGTGTGTCTCTGGACTTATTTACGACTCGGAATCCCTGAGATGTATATCTTTAAATAAATTAGGCAGCGATGTACCAAGAGAGATGGTTTTTTAATGCGCGACCGATGACGATTATCATAGAGTTGTTAATACCGACACAATGACACACCCTACAAAATTATCTTTATTATATTCTTTCAGTTTCACAAGTTGTGTAAAACGTGATAATTTGGCATTGATAGAAAGTTAATCTACTAAATATATAAAAATAAGTCGGGTTTTCCTTCCTGACGCTATAACTCCAGAACGCACGAACCGATTTCCACGGTTTTTCATTCATTGGAAAGGTCTCAGGCTCCGTGAGGTTTATAGGATACTTTTTATTTTTAATAAAAATTAGGACGCGGGCGGAGCCGCGGGCGGAAAGCTAGTCTACTATATAAAAAATAAGTCGGGTTTTCCTTCCTGACGCTATGACTCCAGAACGCACGAACCGATTTCCACGGTTTTGCATTCGTTGGAAAGGTCTCGGGCTCCGTGAGGTTTATAGGATACTTTTTATTAAAAAAAAATTTGGACGCGAGCGGAGCCGCGGGCGGAAAGCTAGTATTACATAGATAAAAGAGAATAACATTTTTTCGTGTTACTTAAGTTTCATTTCATACACAATTTTTTCTTATACATCCATACATTCATTGGATCCATACACTCACGCATGTAATCCCTGGATGGGTAGGCAGAGCATCATCTGGTTCAAGTGATGCCACGTTTGACATACATTGTAAAGGCTATTAGATGAAACATGAGTATACAGGGTGTAAATCTGCAAGGTTACACCCTGTATACTCATGTTACACCCTGTATACTGTATACTCGATATTCAATGCAAGGTTACACCCTGTATACTGTATACTCGAATATTCAATGATGGAATAGTATAATATGGTACCAACTTTATTCGATAATACCAAAGCTCAAAACAAAGTCTTGTTTTTTTTCGTTATAGAACATTTAACTATAAACGAAAAAAAAACAAGACTTTGTTTTGAGCTTTGGAAAATAACCCACCTAGGCTGAAATAAAAAATATAGTGTACTGAGAATACCCCAACATTATCGCATCTGTGCCATGTTATTTAAGGGATGTGCATATAGTTTTATGAAATAATGATGTGCACGCGAGTTGTCGATAAAAAAACTAATTAATTTGTTAAAATTTTAGTTTTTTTATTATAATTGATTTCAACTCTATATCAGCTGTATATTTGCTCTTGTGAATATGGCAACCTAGCAGATTTACAGTTTGTATAAGGCTGACATCCTAGCCTTGCGCCCACGGTATGGCAAGACCCTTACGTCCCACTTACTGGTTTCTACATTATGCCTGCCAAGAGTTGGCAGCTGGCACATTGTAAGTTTTCCTCAGGTTTGAATCTAGGTTTAATAAAATCTAGATTTATTAATGCTGCATGTCGCCATTATAATGTTTGACCAAAATGTAAGTTGCAGTTAAGGGCCATTAAGATCAAGGCTTGTCTCTTGTGATCTAGTTAAGGCGACTACAGCACCTAAATTACGATTTTATGATGCGTAGATAAGCATGACGCACTGCATTAAATCGAAGAAAAAAAATACTACGGTAATATTCAGATGATTCAGCACTTTTGGTTCTATAGAAAAAGCTCACAAAGTCACCTCTAAATACCCAATATTGTGTATCTTTTAAACTGTAAAAACGATAGTAAAATGCACACAGGAACTTGAATTTGCTATCAAAATATTTGTGATTGAACACTCTCGATAAGTAGTTAACGCATTTTTCGATTTAAGCTGTTACCTTTCCATAAATCTCATTTTTCTAACTTTCGAACATGTTTTACGCACGCACGCTTTCATAGTCCGTAAACTTCGTGTATCAACACTGTTCGCACTGCCGGCCCAGGCCTGTTGAGAGACGGAGATGGCACTATTCCTATGTGTGCTGCCTTTATCGGGTGCTGTAGTCGCCTTAAGACGCAGCCGTTATGAACTAGAGAGTTTTGACAACCAATTTTTCATAAACTATATTTGGTAGGATACTATTTTTCGACTATCAGCTCTACATGTATAACATCTACAATTTAAAGGATACCCATATTTTACAAATAAAAGTTAAAAATTATATTGACGATCAATACAATTTGTTATCTGGTTGCTTTTTTGTAGTGTAAAAAAAGATGTTAGTTATCAATTACTACGATTAAAATCAACGACAAAAATTAGGATCAATTTCATCTATGTTTTTTATGATTGTTTTAATTATCAAGGCATGGAAATACACTCCTTCAATAGAGTACACTAAAAACGCACGAAGTTTAACACTTTGGATTATAAATAGCACCGCTATTGTACCGTACCGTACAAAATATTAAATTGCAGAGTTAGAAGAACTAATGTAATTCACAACATCCTCGTAACATCCTCAATGTTCTATGAAAACTACGCTCTACGCTTAAAGGGCTGGACTAATTTTGATAAAATTTGGTATGGAGGTAGCTGACACCCTGGATTAATACATAGGCTACATAATTTCCTACTACAAACGGAAACGTCAACTTAATACAGTGTGTGAGTGTATTTTTTTTTATTGTTTAAAAAGCTCATAATTATTTTTTTGTTCCAATTTATATGGCAATTTATTTTGAACAAAACAATAATTTTGAAAATCGCATAACACACATTAAAAAAAATACAGTCGAATTGTAATTTTTTTTATAACACAATTTTTTTTATAACACAAAAGTGAACTTAAATCCATATTTTTTTCTCAAAAAAAAAGAATTACTTTTTCATTCAAAATATGCACAAAGAAATAGTCTATCTAACTTTGTTTCTAAGGTCTGCACATAAAATAACATTGTAAGTTAGCACTTTGAAATTTGGAGCCATACAATAAGCGGGTCATTCAATAATAAAGGCAATTTATATTTATTTAACCTACTTGTAACCGGTATGAAGAAAATTTTACTTAGTAAAACATGTTCCCTTTTTTTTAATTTATAGTGGTATAACACTAAACTTTCGCGTTTATAGTGGTTCCCGATTTTTGTAATTTTGCCAATGTTAGAGTATAATAAAATATACTTTATTTACACTGGACATAATACAACATAAAACAAATTAACAGGACATAAAACATAGCGTATAACGACGCGGCCTTACTTGTTTGATAGTAATTTCTTCCAGGATACCTTTGGGTAAGACATCAGTAAGAAAATTATAATTTTAAAATTAAAATATTGTGTAACCCCTTAGTTATTTATATTTGATCAAAATTGGTTTTCACATGCCATTTCATATTTAAAAAAAATTAAAAATTGAAAACATTTCACTTATTTGATCGAAATTGGTTGAGGCGTTTAAAAGTTTTAAGCAATCGAATGTCGGGGGTAAAACAAAATTTTTAATTTTAGTTATATATTATATATATATATTAATTTTTAGTTATAGTTATATATTTTCATAAATACAGGCAACATATGAGATTTTTCCAAACTTTTGGCCACTACACAATCTTCTTCTGATCGTGTAGGTATAGTCAAGTGTGTGGCGAACTTGGCTGACCCTGGTGTCAGAGTTTTCAAACCGCACAATGAATTTATTTTTTCAGACTCAGAATAAAACCTCATTTAAATCTCCTGGCCTCGAACTAACATTGTGCGGCATCGTTCGCGGACTTTGAGAGCGGACTCCAGTTTTACAGCCACAATAAAACGTGTAATGAGATACGGCGAATATTTTCGACGTTTGACGAGTTATGTTGCAATTCCCCTGCTGTGGCTTTGCGTTTATAACCACTTTAGATTATATTTGACGACTTTGCAATGCATCCTTCCTCACTAAACTGAAGGCGGAATTTTTTTCAGGCAAAGGCTGTAAAGCTAAAATGGGAGTGGGCAGGTCATGTGTACCGGTTACATCACCGAATGGGCGTCGAGACCGGGCGCGAGCGAGGAAGCGCTGGCGGGATGAGTTAGAAGCCTTTGAGAAAGAGTGGGCGAACACCAAACATCACCGTGACGCCTGGAGGAAACGAGGGCACTGGCTAATTTAAAAAAAAAAAAAAACTTATAGTGTGTCGGGCCTTTTTATAATTCGAACGGCACGGCATGACAGAATTTGTATTATGTTCCCAGCTTCTAGAATCACCAGTGCACACGAGGCAGTGGTTAATACAATTTTGCCGTGCCGTTTCCGTATTATAAAAAAGCCCTATTGTCTGTCAGTGGCATCGTACGTAAACCGTTTTGGATGCGGTTTTTTTATTTTTAAAACCAGGTTTTCTAGCGTTGGTTTTAGGCATGTTTCAGCCGTCCTGACTTATCTAAATATATAAAAGGAGAAACTGACTGACTGACTGACTGACTGACTGACTGACATATCAACGCACAGCCTAAACAGCTAAACGTAGGCACTTGAAATTTGGAAGGGACGTAGCTTAGGTACCGTAGAGGTGCACTAAAAAAGGAATTTCCGAAATTCCCACGGGAACGGGAATTAGCGGGAAAATCCTTTTGTATGAAAAATCTAAACCGCTTAAGTTAGACGCTTAAAATTTGGCATGCAAGTACCTTAGTAAACTTAAAGCTTAGTTGCAACAGGATATTGCAAAATTCCCACGGGAACGGGAGTTAGCGGGAAAAAACTTCACGCAGTTGCCGAAGTTCACGCGGGCGAAGCCGCGGGCGGAAAGCTAGTAAAGTTATAAGCGATGACCGCCGTGTGTGAATTTTTAATTTTTAAGTTATTTTCTTGTATTTAGTAAGACGAAAACCATTGCTGAAACCCTTAAAAATGTTTAAAAGGATCCGTTGTTACGTCATTGTACCGGCTTAGAGGATACATTGCGGTCGTACGCAGATACAATTCCCCTGGGAGTCATCTGTTAAGGCGGATGGAGGACAAACTCAGAGTAATTGAGTCACGGGCTCTCTACTACCACTATTTTGCTGGTATTTTGTCATCGCAGAAGTTTGTTTTAAACGTGGATGATTTATTCGCTGTTTAGAATATTTTATGAAATGAGAAATTCTTATACAGTATTTTTCACCAGTCCATATACGTCCCACTGAAGGGTAAATATAAAAAAAATAGTGGTTCTTGTTTACGGCGCGTGCGATACAATACAAATCCTGCACATACGGGTGTGCAAGAATCGCGAGTGATTTTAAATAGCTATAAAGCGCTCGAAGCCCATTGGCTGATCTCAAGCGGTCAGTCAAGTTAAGCAACGTACACAGAGGCAGGGAACCCGATGAATGACCAAATATTTTTAAAGAAATAAACGTATTATTATTATTCAATGTGGCAATTTAACACGAGCGTTTCCGTGCTCACGTTAAGCTGTCGGTCCCTGCTGTTGTCGATTGACTACAGTCGTTAAAACCAAGTCAGAGGCCATTTGGCGGTTTTGTAAACTCTGACAGCAGGATTAGCCAAGTTTGCATTGCATTGCAACACACTTGACTATACCTAAACGTTAAAAAGAAGAAGAATAGTTATAAAATTTAAAATGGTTTCATCAGTTTTTCTCAAAGCACTGAAATAAGTTTTAATACTTTTTAACCCCCGCCAAAAGAGAGAGAGTTGTTTTATGTTTGACGTGTGTATCCGTGTGACTGTCTGTGTCATCGTATGTCCTAAACAAATGGAGCAATTTCGATGCATTTCTTTTTGTTTGAAAGCTGACGTTACCAAGATAGTTCTTAGCTTTATTAGATCAAAATTGGTTCAGCCGTTTAAGTGTTATAATTATTCTTTTATTTTAGGGTTACATTAAACGAACTTACGTCATACTTATCACAAGTAATTATTTTAAAATTACCAATACGGGATCGTTCAACAATTACGTGATCAGTTTTGCCCCCCCCCCCCTCCCCTATGTGATCACAGCGTAATCTTTTGGTTTTAACCCTCCCCCCCCCTCGCCTTGATTACGTAATCTTCGTCTGTGCTTAAAATTTGTGTTGTTTATTATGTGAAAGAATCACAGAAATAAAGCTAATCCAGTCATTCAGAAAGGAGCCATCTAAGGATGAAAAATTCTAATTTATATTGGCTTTACAATAATATTCTCAGGTGGATGACTATGACTAAAGTAATTTTATTACTTTTCTAGTTAAAAGTATTTCTAGCTTCTACAACATCTTTTTAGTTTTTTAGAAAATTTCTTAAGCTAACAAGTTATAAAATGATGACGTAATAATGGATCCCCCCCCTCCCTCCCCCAAATAATCCAGATGTATATACAAGCACCCGCCCCCCCCTCCCGATGATTACGTAATTGTTGAATGATCCCTACCCAATTTGTTAAACCATAGAGGCGCCATTTAAAACAAATCATCAGATCACATCATGCATTAATTATATATTCAGTTCTGCCAAATTTTAATTTGATGAACATAAAAAACCAAGTTTATAATTATATTCGTGAAATTGCGTTCCGTATTAATTTCACAAAATCCCCGCCAATCCGATAATAATTTCGCGTTTCAGGAACTCTTTATATACACTGGGCGTCAAAAATAAGTAGTACAGTTTTAAAATTGCGATTTCTCCCAAACTATAAAACTTAGACCTTTGAAACAAAAAAGGTTAAAAAGAAAATTTAATCTTATTCAATAAAAACTTCATGCATTATAAGAACTTATAATGCTTGACTTTAAAAAAAACGAATAAATAAAAACACTTTTTTTAAACTGTTGAAAGGTGTTGTCTTACTTAGGATTTTTGTGTTTGACACATTCGCTGCTGATAAAGCAATTGTAATTGAAAAGCATAGGTATCTTCAGAGAGTAAATTTGACTAATCATGCCTCTTTCACCAGAAGAATGTGCAAGAATCTTAGCTTTTCTCGAAGTGGGCATCAGTATGCGTCGTACTGCAAGGAGGGTGGGTGTAACTTTAAGAACGGTTCAGCGAGTAAAGCAAAGGTACGAAGAGACTGGAAACCATCTAAGGAGACGAGGTAATGGCAGACCCAGGTGCACAAGTACCCGAGAAGATCGCTTTATTGTTTCCACTGTGTTAAGAAATCGACACCTTAATGCAGTTGAGGTTCAGCAACAGCTTCTTCGGACCCGAACAGACTACATCAGTGAGAGTACAGTGAGAAGAAGACTTGCTGAAGCTAACCTGAAGCCTCTAAGACCAGCAAATGGCCCCAAACTTGAGACAGAGCATCGCGTAGCAAGACTACGCTACGCCCGTCAACACGTACAATGGGGCGAAGAAGAATGGGCTAGAGTTTTATTCACAGATGAGTCTCGATTCTCTTTATACACTTCAGATGGACGGCGGAGAGTCTACAGACGACCCGGTGAGCGATACATTCAAGCTTGTATCTCGGAAAGAGTCCAATATGGCGGGGGCTCTGTACACGTATGGGCTGGTATCTCTTCAGAGAGTCGCACAGAGCTTGTGGTAATAGAAAATGGGACTTTGACTGGTGAAAGATATGCCTCGGAGATCCTCAACGAGTATGCAGGGCCATATTTAATAAATATGGGTGATGGAGCCATCCTAATGCATGATAACGCCCGGCCACACACTGCTCACCACGTACAAGAGTACATTCAGGAGGTTGGCATCAACTTGATGGCTTGGCCATCGAGAAGCCCAGATCTCAACCCGATTGAACACGCCTGGGATGAGCTTGGGAGGCTAGTCAGAAGGCGCAGTCCACCTCCTGCCACACTCAGGGCTCTAAAACATGCGCTGATAGAAGAATGGGAAAATATTCCCCAACACCGCCTCCGAAACTTAGTGTTCAGCATGCCAAACCGGATCCAAGCTGTAATTAGAGCCCGAGGCGGCAACACAAGTTATTAAATTGTGAAAAAGTTCCAAAACGTGAAAATTAAGTGGTTGACATATCGTTAAAAATTGATACTTTTTAGTATTTATCTTAATTTTAAGTTTGAAACTTTATTCATGCCAAATAAAATATAACTTTAATAAACTTCGTTAAGTTTACTATAAACTGCTTTTTATTTCATAAGTGTAACTACTATAGTTTAGGAGTAATTGCAATTTGAAAAGTGTACTACTTATTTTTGACGCCCAGTGTAGATTTATTTATTTATTTTATTAATTGTTTGTTTTTCCATTTCTCAGAGAATTATGGAACAATAAATTAGTATTTGAAGGGCTTCAAAAAAAATTCCTGAATCACTTCTTAAGGCTCATATTACAGAAGGAGACTCAAATCTTGATCTATACATAACTATTGATTGTCTCTTTCTCTCACTATCAAAATGACAAAGACGACTACTTCTTTAGTATAGATCAGAGTCTGAGTTGCGTTCTGAATGAAAAATTGGACATCGTGAAATCTACTGTATTCTTAGGAATAACTCTTGATGCAAAGCTTCAATGGGGTCCTCATATTGATGGGTTAGCGAGCAGACTCAGTTCAGCAGCTTACGCGGTTAAAAAAGACCGCCAATTATCGGATGTTGAAACCGCGAAAACCGTATATTTCAGTTACTTCCACAGCCTAATGTCATATGGCATTTTACTGTGGGGTAATGCTGCGGATGTCAATAAGATCTTTGTTCTGCAGAAAAGGGCTGTTCGCGCGATTTATCAAATGAGACCTAGAATGTCTCTTAGATAAATATTCAAAGATTAGATATTCTGACTTTTGCATCCCAATATACATGTGTCAATTTTTTATATGTGAAGAAAAATGAACATTTGTTTAAGAAAAATAGCGATAGGCACAATATAAATACTAGGACCAAGCATAAACGTGATGTACTAGACAGTCGTCTCCACAAGGTCACTAACTCTTTTATGAGTCAATGTATACGTTTCTATAATAAGATTCCCATGTGTATTCCTTTGGATAAATTTAAGACAGTAATTAAACAAAAACTTTGCAAAAAGGGCTATTACAAAATTTCTGATTACAAAACTGACAAGCAGCCATGGGAATGAACTGCTCAGCTCTAGAGTTATTTCAGACTTAGTTAAAATTAGAAAATAAGAAAATTTGTAATGTGATTAAAAAGAGCACCCTCAGAGTTTCTTGCCTGTTCTTCTCTGGGGAAGACTGCACCTTTGCGAATAGGCGTAGAGTCAGTAGGGTCAATAGAACGAATGCGTATGTATATATTTAAATCGTTTAATGTTTGTTTGTATGTATTTCATGTAATCTTGACTTGTTTTAAGTGGCATCCTGAATGTCCTGTAAAATAATGATTTTTTCTATTCTATTATAATGCGGACCTAAGTCTTCAACTTCTAGTCCAATTCCTCGGAAGTGAAAATTTAGCACAACAATTATTTTTAACCTCTGACAAAAAAAGAGGGGTGTTATAAGTTTGACGTGTGTATCTGTATGTCTGTGTGTCTGTCTGAGGCCTCGTACCTGCTAAACGAATATATCAATTTCAATGCTAACATAATTGTTTGATCGGAATTCGTTATAAGCGATTAATGTCGGGGGTGCAACAAAAATAATTACACTGATTATAAACTTGTTCGATAGTAAACGGCTAACCATAGACTTTTTTTTTGTTAAATTTATCCCTTTCGGGAAAGGCAAAGGAAACTATGTCCATACAGCCATGTCTTCAGTGAAAAATCTTCTTTCTTCAACTTAACCGAAGCCCTAAGCTTCTCATGTTCTGCGTAAAACCGGATAGCGTCTGTTTTACGAAAACTGGCGGCGAGAACCACAACCGCGAGGATCTTTGTCGGTACCAAACGGAGCAGAAACACTGTTATCACTTGAATTTTTCATCACTATACGAATTTTAGTCAATTTACTGCATAATACACTATCACTATTACACATTAAACAACTTTTTCACGCCGAAAACGAAAATTCAATTGACAAAGCAACCGCTCACGCCGAGTTCCCGCCAAAGACCCCTAACCATAGACTATTAACAGAGATAGAAAAAAAACACTCTTACACAGTATGTAAGGGAAAGCTTAGCAAATATTTTAATGGTGGAATTTACCCATAACATTTTTTTTAACAGCCCATATACGTCCCCACCGAGGGGCACGGGCCTCCCTTCAAAACACGAAGAGGGGTAGGCCATAGTCCACCACGCTGGCCGAATGCGGGTTGGTGGACCGCTCGTCTTTCAAAAATGAATTTTTCTTGGACGAACGGGTTTCATCACGATGTTTTTTTTCACCGTTGAGCAAGTGATAATTAGAAATCGGTACATAAATTCGAAAAGACGAATTTAGTGGTACAGGCCCGCACCAGGATTTGAACCCGCGACCTTCGGATTACAAGTCTGGCTTGATCAGCTACTCATAACTATGATCAGCTACAATCCTGGAAATGTCAAGTAATGGAGTTTTCGTAATTTAAGTATATAAGTAAACACTTTATTTGGGGGTAAAAGACAAACAAACAGCATAAACACAACAATAAACGCACAAACATCAACAAAAGCATAAACAGCACATATTAAACAAAGATAATAAAATAAATAAATGAAATATAGGCACTTGATGAACCATTTACCTACTTTAAGGCGACTACAGCACCTAAATTACGATTTTATGATGCGTAGATAAGCATGACGCACTGCATTAAATCGAAGAAAAAAATACTACGGTAATATTCAGGACATAAACTAGATAAGTAGTTTGCTGAAAACATGATTCAGCACTTTTGGTTCGATAGAAAAAGCTCACAAAGTCACCTCTAAATACCAATATTGTGTATCTTTTAAGCTGTAAAAACGACAGTAAAATGGACACAGGAACTTAAATTTGCTATCAAAATGTTCGTGATTGAACACTCTCGATAAGTAGTTAACGCTTTTTTCGATTTAAGCTGTTACCTTTCCATAAATCTCATTTTTCTAACTTTCGAACAAGTTTTTACGCACGCACGCTTTCATAGTCCGTAAACTTCGTGTATCGACACTGTTCGCACTGCCGGCCCAGGCCTGTTGAGAGACGGAGATGGCACTATTCCTATGTGTGCTGCTTTTATCGGGTGCTGTAGTCGCCTTAACGCTACGCAATGTAACGCGATAATGCGCCCCGCACACGGAGTGCGATATTCATTGCTAGTTTTCGTGTTTTGCGCTGTTATTATTGTTTTTCATAGAAAAATAGAGTGTATTCGAATCAACAAGTTTATTCGAAAGCAGAAAAATTTAATAAACATGAACATTCTGCTAAAATCATTTAAAACGGTCGGTAGTCTGAATTCAAGATATGATTTTTTTTTCTAAGCTATCCTACACCCTGTATAAAAGAGGAAACATTCAAGGAATTTAATCATAAAATATAATTCTAGCTGTGAAGTTAAGACCTAGGAAACCTAGATAGGTGGGGAAGACGTGTGAAGAATGAACGCTGGCTGCTAAGGTGTAGCGGCACTTAATATCACTGCGATAGAATTGAATTACGCCGAGGCGACGTGTAGGTACGATCAGTAAAAAAATAAGACATTTCTTAACTTAGGTACTACAAAAGAACTAGATGCGTCCTAAAAAATATTTTGGACATTACAAGTTTACATTGGACATTGAACTTTGTCCACTTTGTACTTACCTAAGAAAATAAACAAAACGAAATATCAAATCAACTAGGATCTTTCTAACCTTCACATGTTCAGCCTGTGAAAGGCTTTTAGTATATAAAATGGCAAAATCTATAATAATTTCACAAAGACAAACGGTAACCTTCTTTTTAATATAAATGTCCCCGGGCTACAGATCTTCAAGTTACGTGCAGTGCGATTAGCATTTAACATACAATATGGAAAGTATTTTTTTATTATTTTCATACAAGGTTGATCAATTTAATGAGAATTTCACGTTTAGAAATTTCGTTAGCTGAATTTAAATATTGTCATAAGCTAGTAAAGTTACAAGAGCTCAAACTTTTATGCTGACGCTACTTTCAACTGGTCATCTTTCGATTCCGCGCGAGTCTTTTTAGCAGTATTTTAAATTATGTAGAAAATTGATTTATCTTACTGTCCTGCAAGTTACGTATACAGTTTGAATTAAACGGAGAATAACGTTATATTTTATGTGGAATATTGACATAGAAAACAGGTTATAGTACTTACTAGGCCACTAAGTTTGAGAATGAACAAACTAGTTTGACCTCTGTAGAAAAATCATGAACAAAGTCGTGGGTAATAGAGGCGTAGATAGGCCGAAAATGATATGGCTCTGTTTTTATAACGAATGGGTTCGCTCTTGACCACAATCTAGCCCAGGGGCGAAGATGTGGTCGAGGATGTAGCAAGCTCACCCAGAAGATGAGACTCGAATTATATGAGCCCGGAAATACAGACGCAGGCAGAGAATTTCATTCCTTACCGGTGCACAGTATAAAAGATGAAGAAGCGCTCAGTACGGATTCTAAAAATTTCGACAAGGTAAGGGTGGTACAACGTAGTGCGTCTGGATGTCCGGTAGAAGAAAGGGGCAGGCGGAATGAGCTCATGCAGCTCATGAGCACACTCCCCGAAGTAAATCTTACATCGAAGTTCGGCAACATAAAGGCATGGACAGGCGTCATCATCGTGGAAGACCTACTTCGATTGGCGAGAAATGGGCAGAAGTACGCCGAGCTGACTGCCAACCTCCAGTGATGAAGTGGAACAAGAAGAAAACCCTAAGATCAGTAAAATTATCAATTTTAAATATCAGGTTGTCATTAATGAAGTAATTTAGTTAGGATGGTTTTATTTTTTTGCTCAGTGGCATGCAATAGAAGAGGCCTATGTCCAGCAGTAATAAAACCGATTATCAGGTTACCACACTCGTGCACACTGTGCTGTTGCGATAAGAGCGGTTTTGCAATGAAAATAGAGTAACCTGATACGCTAGCCTATGTATACACGGCAGCACATCAGGCGAGTGCCGGCTTTCGTAGTGCAAATGTGTAACCTGACATTCTGCTGTGTGTACAACAAGATAGTTGTTCAGAGGTATCAGCTGAAATACATCCCAAATTTTCGTTCAACACTAGCTAATAAAATCTGGCGGGTTCTGCCCATAACAAAGCAGGTTTTTAGAGTGCTGCAAATCCCAAAGCACGCTTTCCGGTACAAAGAGTATCTCCTCCAATTATCTTCTTCGGTATCGACCGGCGAATGAGCAACGGGCACGGGAATATTCATGCAAATTGACTGTAGCAACAAAAACCGAGGGAACTGGCGACATTCTTTATTTTCTCGACGTGAATAGGGATGCGAAAGTGAAATCATCGATATCGATGTTTTGTTTAGTCCAAATCTTATGAACAAAAAAAAAGGAAACTAAAAACTTACAACTGGAAGGTTGCGGGTTCAAATCCTGGTGCGAGCCTGTAGGTACCACTAAATTCGTCTTTTCAGATTGATGTTTGGATTTTTTATTAATTATCACTTGCTCAGCGGTGAAGGAAGACATCGTGATAAAACCCGTACGGAAGCCCTGGCTCCTCGGTGGTGGGGGCGTATGTAGGCTGATAACGAAAGAAACGAAAGCCAAATAAATGAATAATCAAAAAAAAATAATATTTATTTTAAGTACAAGCACACACTTTAGGGTCCGTATTACAGAAGGCGACTCAAGTCTTGATCTATATTTAAGTATTGATTGCCTCTTACTCTCACTTACAAAATTACAAAGACGCCTGCTAATCAAGTATAGATCAGAGTCTGAGTAGCGTTCTACAATACGTACCCAAGTGTACGCAATTACGCAGTACATGTTATGTCCTAATCGTAAAATAATTAAAAAATCAATTAAACATTGTCTATCGCAGTACGCGTCGCAAAAGTAGGGATCGCTATTGAATTCTTTTAATTTTATTTAGATAATTATCATCGTCATCATGTTATAGGCCTCCCCCAGGGATCTCCACCTCGATCGGTCCTGCGCCACCCACATCCAGCGGCTTCTCGCAATCTTTACCAGATTGTCGGTCCACCTTGTGGGAGGCCTTCCTACGCTGCGCCTTCCGGTACGTGGTCGCCACTCGAGAACTTTTCTGCCCCAGCGGCCATCAGTCCTATGAGCAATGTGCCCTGCCCAATGCCACTTAAGGCTAGCAATTCTTTGGGCTATGTCGGTGACCTTGGTTCTCCTGCAGATTTCCTCATTTCTGATTGGATCATGCAGAGAAACTCCGAGCATAGCCCTTTCCATCGCTCTTTGAGTGACCTTGAGCCTTCTTATGAGGCCCAATGTAAGCGACCACGTTTCAGTGCCGTACGTCATCACTGGCAACACACACTGGTCAAAGACCTTCGTCTTCAGACACTGCGGTATTTGGGAGGAGAAGATAGTTCGCAACTTCCCGAACACTGCCCGTTGGATTCGCCGATTGACCTCCTTCTGGAAGTTGGACTACTTGTCCCAGGTAAAAATATTCGTTGACAACTTCCAGAGTAGAGTTTCCAACTGTTAAAGGAGTGGGTACAATATGGGCATTCGACATGATCTTCGTCTTGTCCATATTCATCTTCAGACCCAATTGTTGTGAAACTCTATTGAGGTCATCGAGCATCGTGCCAAGGTCCGCTAAGGTCTCAGCCTTAATTAAGATAATAAAAATCCCTAATAAGTTAAAATAAAACTCTAGCTGCCATGCAGGATCAGCAGAGCACAAAAAAATCGTAAAACCACATTAAATTTTATATTAGGTTACTAAATGAACTCATTAATAACGCAAACAATAAAACTTAGTGTAAATTAGATGAGAAAAATCAGATTGCATGTCCTTCGTTTTCAGTATTCTAGACTCATATTAAGAACTTATCAGTAGATCTATCGATAGTAAACCTTGTATATCCCATCACTACTCAGAACAGATGGCGGGTGGATTCAGAATTAAAATCCGCGTCGCACGACAGATTGGCAGACCATTTTTTGAGATCCATGCATAATGCAATGTAATCAGAGGGTTAGGGAACGTTTTTCACGAAACGGGTGACGGATGTGACCATTGTCGGTCTAGATTTAGTTTTATAATAGGCGCCCTAGACGCGTGAATTTTAAAAACAAGTTATTTAGGTTTAATAGTTTTTTTAACTTGTCAAGTATATGTAAGCATTAATTATTTACAAATTTTTACTTAGATTATTATAATAGTACATTATGCTACAAGTGTGCTAAGTTGGATATTACATTAGAGGCGAGTTTGGAGCCCGAGCCGAAGGCGAGGGCTCAACGGAGCCGAGAATGTAATATCCAATGCACACGCGTGTCATACGACGTTTTTCAACACATTTGCGAGGAAAGAAATAAATAAAAACTTTCCTTTGATATTGACGGCGACAAGCTATCACTTGCATGTTGCGCCTTGGAAAGTATTTCTGGCGGTGTACCCACGTAGGTTTCCTGTTCTGCACTTGAAGAATACATTTTTTGTGTTGTATTTCTGACAATAATAACAATCTGATGAATACAAATGCCGTTTGTGAAAACCAAGTGAAAACATCTTAAAAGAGGCGCGATTATTTTTTTCTTTTTTCGCTCGCAAAATGAGATTCACATTGACAAGTATGCCATACAGCCAAATAATAAAAAAAATACTTAACTATATATTTTCACGTTTTAGCATAAATAAATGATAATTTTCTGTTAAATTTTAATGATTTAGTAAATATTAAATTATTTTATTTACAAATAGTTTAATATTTACACTTAATTTTAAATATAAAATAAGGTCGGATCTCTTTGGTGAAATTTAGAAAAAAAAACATTACGTACTAGTGCTTTATTTTTATTACTCACGGGCTGGGTAATATATATCATTATGAACCTTAAAACAATGAAATAAGACCCACTTTATGAGCAAATGTGTTGAAAAGAAAATTTATTTGTCAAAATTAAATGGTTACATTAAATCAAATACAACAATCAACTTATAATAATTAACAAATTAGATTTTAAAAAGAATAAATGTAATCTGCAGAATGGGTGTACAACTATTTTTTAAATATCAATAAGGAACAACTTACTATTAAGGAACGGAATTCTCTGCCTGCGTCTGCATTTCCACACTCAATTATAACCCAAATCTCTTTTACTTAATTCAAGTAAATAGGCTTATTCTAGGTGACCTTTCCACATAGTCGAACACATCTATTCTAGCCTCTCATCTTGATTACAGTCAAAAGCGAATCAATTCATATCGTAAAAATCTGCCAGTGCTGAAAAATAACAAAAAAAATCAATTACGTATCGATCATGAAAATCGCCAACCCCTCTTTTCCTGTAGGCGTAGTTGGTAACTATGACAATACAAAAAGATTTACTCCACGTTCGTCATCTTCGAAACTGGTCATTTTTAGGGTTCCGTACCTCAAAAGGAAAAAACGGAACCCTTATAGGATCACTTTGTTGTCCGTCTGTCCGTCCGTCCGTCCGTCTGTCAAGACCCATTTTCTCAGGAACGCGTGGAGGTATGAAGCTGAAATTTATATCAATTACTCAAGTTTACTGTCCTTTGAAGCTGTGAAAAAATCAAACTTCTAAGCCAACGCAATCAAAAGATACAGCCGTTTATGCCGCAAATTTCCGCAAATTTTCGACACTCGCAAAGGAATCAAAACCTACAGGGTACTTCCCGTGAACACAGAATCTTGAAATTTGGTACGAAGCAACGTCTTATAGCACAGATAAAGGAAAAATTGCGAAAACCATAAATTTTTAATTACATCATATCATAAAAATATTTTTAATATTTTTAAACTTACTACCCCTTTCCTCATGAACGCGTTGAGGTATTAAATTGAAATTCATATCAAATACTCAGGTCTACAATACCTTTAAGCTAGATTTGTACGGAACCCTCGGTGCGCGAGTCCGACTCGCACTTGGCCGCTTTTTTCAAACTCGTCATATTCCAGACTCGTCATCTTCATGCATGTACATTCACCTGCATAGAAATGTCAGTAAGCTCAATAATCTGATTTTTTAAACCGTTTATTTCTAATTTTCCGAGCAACTTTCTTATACCCATTCGAATTTAATATTCATAGTTAAGACAGGATAACGTTTGTCGGGTCAGCTACTTATAGATCAGTCATTTATGAAAATGCTTTTAAGTTCAACAGCGTTTTGTGAGCCATTTTGGGAATGGAAATCATACATGATTTTGTAAATAAAAGAACAACTCTTGTGCAATGTCTTGGTTTCTTATGTGACGTTTAATTTGTATATATAATTCAATTTTCCAGAAGGTATAATTATTTTAAAGTAAGGAAATTTTTTTTCGTATTTCGTCCCGAATAAATAAGATTTATACGTATAAATGGTTTTATTTGGATATGAGGTCTAGAATAAGAACCCTTACGATCACAACAATGATAGACTCGCTTATAATTTATTAGCGACTGTACAATGACTTGTTTCGAAGATGACGAGTCTGGAATATGACTAGTTTGAAAAATGACCAGTTTCGAAGATGACGAACCTGGAGTAAATCGTATACCACACTACCAGCCCTACGCTTGTCAAGTATCTATGATTATGTCAATAATTTTATTGACACATTATGTGATCATGATTATTCAAATTTTGACAGGAATAAGTCTTTATATACTTTTACTAGCTTCCCGCCCGTGACTTCGTTCCCGTGGGGATTTAAGGAATACATTATAGCATATAAAGCTTCCTTTTGAATCACTCCATCGAGTTTTCGAGTTTATGGCGTTCAGACAGAGAGAGAGAGAAGTGGTGAGAGAGTTATGTTTTATATATTCTAAAGTATGATATGACAGTAGGACGTAAATTGAAATAAAACGGGCAAGTACGAGTTGGACTCGCGTATGAAGGGTTCCGTACCATCACCTATAAAACCGGCCAAGTGCGAGTCGGACTCTATAAAAACCATTATCTCTATAAAAACGGCAAAAATATCAAGTTTTTTGTATGGGAGCCCCCTTAAATATTTATTTTATTCTAGTTTTTGTATTTGTTATTATAGGACATAAAGAAACACATCATCTGCGAAAATTTTAACTGTCTAGCTATTACGGTTCATGAGATACAGCCTGGTGACGGACGGACGGACGGACGGACGGACAGCGGAGCCTTAGTAATAGGGTCCCGTTTTTTCCCTTTGGGTACGGAACCCTAAAATCTGATGATAACAAATTCGGGGGATACAGTTAAGTATTGCAGCTACATACATCTACAATCGATCCAAAACCAAATTACACTATTCTAAGCTAAAGAAACAACGAATTTGTTTGGTATGTTATAGGTATGAGTATTGTGAGGCGTCGCACATATTCACGTAAAACAAACGACCATCCCCAGATTTTTTATAAAAGCATATTATAGTTCCATTAAACGATTCCTCGTATTTGTACCCTTAAAACTACTCTGTAGCACCACCGAGTGAGGTTTATCGTTTTACAGCCGATTTAATGGAGCAATCAATTTTATTTATTACTTAATGATTATATTATCCGTAGTTGGTATAATATAGGTCTAAATTGATCTTATAGTATGGGCTTTTAAAGCGTGTAACAAATTCTTTTTTACCACAGATTTTATTTGAAGATTTAAAGTAATCTGTAAGCAGTTACATTTTACATATCGATGTTACGTTGTGCTTTGTACGGAAATTATTTTCAAATATGATTGTTGTATTATTATTTGTTTTTAGTCCAGCGTGAAATCATAAATAAATAAGTCGATCAATATCGATCGATAATAAACCTTTTAGTCTCACCACTATTCAAGAGAAACTGCGGGCTTAGTACGTCCCGCGACAAACTCGCGCGTTACGCCTCAGATGCCGGTAAAATTTTACTTTGACTGTTGCGCAGCGCAAGGTGAACAAAATTCTGGTTCGATTCCCTGTTTGTATAAAAAATTGATTTTAGTTCTCGGGTCATAGGTGTTAGTGTCTGTCTTTATAATATTTCAAAGGAACCACGACACAAGGAAAAACCTTAGTGTGGGCTTATTTTCAGTGAAAGCGACGTTATTAATAATTTAATTTGACACTGCAAAGGATATAGGTCAGACCTCTCAACTAACTCTAACAATATCTAACAACGAACCTCAGAACACGTATTAATCTAAGCAGGCCGTGTTGTTTATAACAGTTGGGCCTTAGGGGGTAATCTGATGACCTTGAGAAAACATATTGTCCTCGGAAGGGTAGTACTGGCAAATTAATGGCCACAGGCTAAGTTAAGGACTTCGCATCTACTTATTTTATGTTTTTGAGAAATGAGATTTCGAGTTTGTTATGTCAAACAACTTATATTCCTTCAATAACCACCTTCTAATACTGTAAGTAGGGCGCTGATATTTGGGATGCTTGAAAAACAGTGGATATATTTTTGTGACTCTAAGCCTCTTTCAGACTGAGCAAAGCTTAATAGGAATGTTTACAATGTTTGATTGTATGAATTATTGTATGTGAAACAAAAAATAATGCTAGAAATATATTAATATCCGAAAACAGCAGTAAAATTGGTTCATAAATGAACAAGTTATTAGCATTTATTATCGTAAGGACTAACTATCTCGTTTTGTGGGGAGGGCTAGCTATCTCGTTTTTACCTACGCAAACAAATGACGATGACGTCATGTGCCAGTAAGTGCATCTCTTTTTAGTTGTTTGACAGTTTTCCCCTCTATTGAAATTTAATAGCTTGTAATTTTTTTATTTCTCAATAGTTTTCAAAAATTATTTCGGTTTTGGGTTGTGGATTCAGTTCTTTTTTAAGATAAACATCCATATTTAATATTTTTAAAACGCTTACCCGCGTTAATGATTTTGCCGTTTGACTTGAAGGCACGATAGCTCAGTTGGTTAGAGCACCAGGAGATCTAATCCTGGGGTCGTGGGTTCAAACCCCATTTGCGCCGAACATTTTTCTTTTTCTTTGAAATTTTTTGTCATTAAAGCTTTTCTATTACATGTTAGAAAAGTCTTGGAAATAAGGAATGGTTTTGGATTTCCAGGTCGTCTAATTCACTAATCAATGACGTCTGCATGACAATTTAATGACAATAGTGACCATTTTATCCGTTCAGGTGAAATCTCATACCTACACATGCTGACAACCACACTGACCAGCAGCGCCACTTCCAACTGTACGTTAAGTTGCAAACTACTTAGCAACTTAACATTCAGCTGGCGTGGGGCCGCCAGTCAAAGTAGCTATTATCGAATGTATGAAAGGTAATTTTTCAAAATGGGCCTGGTCTTTGTACAGTATCCAGAAAAGTAAAAATAAAATAGTTTGTTCCTGGAAAAATAAAATAAAAATGTAAAAATCCCTGGCTGATTTGTAAAAAATTATAAAATATTGAAAATTATAAGTGTTTTTGTAGTTACCACACTGAGGTCGCCGTATTGTTTGACAATTCACGTTCAAAATAGTCAATGCTTAATTGTTAATAATTAATCGACTTGTTTATATTTAACAAGTAAATCCTAGCTAAATCTTCGTAATATTGGATAAAACAAATGGCTAAAGAATAATAACACCAGTGCATTAACTTTTTATAATATTTTGATATTATGAGATGAAACTGGTAGAGAGATTTTTGAACGCGCGTTTACTTGTCAACTGTCATTAATGTCACTATCATCTGTCATTTCATTCCACCATCATTGTTAGTATGGCAATAATAATCAATCTTAAATATTTTTCTACAATAAAACTAATGTATTTTATGAAAAATAGACGCTACCAATGTCATCATTAGTATTAATGACGACTTATGGAGTACTGTACAATGACCAGGCCCAAGCTCCATATAAAAGTGAAATATCACCTTTTGATGTTTTTCAATTTCGCTACCTGAACAGATAAAATGTCGTACACTGTCGTTTCACCGTTTTTGAGATGCCATTGATGAGTGGAATAGCCTTTCAGGTGAGGGGTCACTGATCGATACCGCACAGCTATACTGGGCTACAAAATTTAAGTAGCTGAAATAGGACTAAAAACGAACAAAATTCCTTTAAGAAGGAGATACGCTATGCGGTTCAACTACCACTGACAGGTGCGTACACGCAGATGTTGCTTCGTCTTGGTTGAACCACTAATTGCACCATTTATTTCCTTCGTCAATGATGTTGTAAGCTGGAAGATAAAAATCCTTTTACAGATCGTTAAAATTAGGTTCGTTCGATACCTGTTTGTTTTTTTTAAATGGTATTTGAGACGATTCGTTGTCAAAATCTGTGAATTACCGACATTTTCTTTTTCACAAGTATTTATACAGGGTGTAAGGGACAGGTTAGCAGAAACTGAAACCCTGAATTCAGACCAACATTCTGAATGATTTTCCAGTGAAGTTTTCCTTAGAAAAATTAAAAAAAATTACATGTTTTCTGTTTTAAAATCAAACTATTTGTTCCAATTCATTTCATTTGGGGGGCTGTGCGAAAGTTTAGGATAAGTTGTTCAGTTTTATGAGGACAATTACCCTCTAACTGATTTAAAGTTATATGCAATCCACGTTTGTTTGTATGATATGCATTATTTCTGCTTGCGATCTTTTTTATGTTCTCTAATTCTTTCCGGTCTAGTACTCTTTTTAATACAATAGATTTCAAAATTTTAGAATTTTCTCCATTTTTGCATTTTGTTTGGGATTGAAATTGTAATTTTCATTCGACAAAAAATTTTGGAGTAAACATTTCTCTGTGTAAATAGTCTGTTTTTATTGAAGTTATGTGGTATATATATTATTAACGACGTCCTATATTTATTTTAAAAAGGACATAATTATTTCTTTCGTTATAAAAAGTGGAAGTTTATTTTGATTATCAAAATGTAAGTTTTTCACTTTTCCTTTTTTTTTGTTCTGACACGCCTACTCTACCTTACCTACGCTATACAGTACACTTTTTACAACATCTACTTCACGCTCAGACAAATACTTTAAAATTTAATTGTGCAAAAATTGACGAATTTTTGTATCTGTTTATATTTAATTAAATTCCTTTTTCACTTTAAAACTCGTCTACTTTATTAATTTTGTGTTTCGGCGATACCTCCTCGTAAATTGATCGCTGAAGATATCATTGTTCACTGCCAAAACACCATGAAATTTCGCAATAAAAGTGAAGACTTAATGAGATATTATCATCTCATTTTGTGGTTAACTGACACAATGATTGCTGCCTTACGGTATTGATTCTGTTTTGTTATTAACGAAAGGTACTATTACAAATATTCCACTTAAATATTTAACTGAACCTAAAAAAATTATTGTTATTATTATATTTTTATGGGGACTTAAATTAGTTACCTAAGCTTCAGAGGTTGATTCTTTTTTATTAAACCTATTTAAGTGGCTGCTGTCCCTAATAATATAGCTCAGTGGACAAACCTTGTAAAATATTTTAATGTACTGGCTATCTTTGTAGTGTCAAATAAACTTATTATTTATTTATTTAATTTATCTATTTATTCTCCCATGAAACTGACCCATATGAAATTCTGAAAAAAAAATTTCGTGTTCGCGTACTAAGCTGGAGGTTTACCATGATCGCTTAGCGCGATCCAATTAAGGACCTAAACAAGTCTGCAACGCTTATTCGTACCATCATGGCTTATAAGCGATTCAATTTTGGCGCTGTTGCGATTCAAAGGCAAACCAACGATAATTTATGTAGACATTTAAAATGGACCATAGACAACCGAGCAGTTCAAAAGCAGCGCCATCATGGTACCATTTAAAAAAACATTCCAATTGCGAAGCAGTCCAAAGTTGGATCCTAAACAGAAATGCTTTTAAACGATCGTAGTAGGTACCCAGATCGCACTAGTTATTTATTAATAACAGAAAGAATAGGGATTGAATAGTACACACATCAGGTCTAGGGATATTGCATGATTTTTCATACAAAAGAAGTATGTTTGAGAAGCTATAAAAGCATAGTCGAGATACAATGGAGGGCTATAATTTTCAGACGAGCTAGTGCTAAACTTGAATTTTCAATTCTAGTCAATAAAGTTTGTTTTACTTGAAATTTGTGAAAACGTAACGGAAACGTAGTAGTAATATTATTTTTTCATATTTTGATCTATGTTCCTTAATGAAATTTGTTCAGTTAGGTTGTCCCATTCACATCCTTAATTTTCGCTACAAATTTAAAGACATCCAGTACATTTAAGTATTATTTTCTATCTAATTCATCATTCAACGAAATCAAGGGCTTTGCAAATAACATTGGATAAATCAATATCTGTGCAAAATCATTGCGTCTTATTTAAAGTCAAAAATTCCTGTGTTTGTTATCATTAATCTGCCTAGTAAACATTCCAATGAGGCTTGAAAATGAGAATGAAGGATTTACATTAACTATGATCTATAGACAACTACTACTCCAAGGGGGAATAACATCTAACTGACCGAATGATGGGTCAACGCGCAGCCTAAACCATTGTCGAAGATACGTGAAATTTAGAGGGCGCATTCCTTATATGATGTTAGCATCCGATTAGAAAGGATACTCCAAAAATCCCACGGGAAATCGAGGAAATCGGCGAAAAAGAAATACGTGATATCGACCAACTGTCAAATTGAACCCGTAGCCCAGCATAGAAAACCTAAAATCAAAAAACATGAAAAAAAGAAGGAAGGTTTTTACAAATTCCCTCGGAAATGAAGTCCCGGACATCCTCTAAAACGGTATACAAGTAAACAACGTCATTTGCACAAACGCACACCCCTTCAACAAGCAAACAGCGAAACATCTTAACCCTTTACAGCCGCCGGAACCAATGCGACCATTTAATGTGAAAGATAAACTCCTTAACACGTGCCGCGCGTTACACTAGAGATTAGCTCGCGTCACGTTCCATATCGTATCATAAATCATAAAGGGGTAAATTTAAATGAGAAAGGGAATTAAAACCTTCCTGGTGGAAGTAGGATTCATGAGAAACAATGATTTATATGAAGAGGTAAGAAGTCACGATTGTTATTTGATTTTTTTTGTCATGTTATTTTGGAAGACATAAATGTGTTTGGTTCCTAAAGTAGACATAGACATCTTATTTACTGAAACAATACTTCACACAGTTAAAGTAAAAAAACAAATCCAGGACCCGTCGATAAATAGACAATTAAATTACCACTCGACCAAACCGGCCGTCATTGGTAGCAAAGGTTAATTATTCTCATAGTGACCGGTCATCTAAATTTAATCAAAATACTTTCTACTCTATAGCTCAAAATTGTTCTACGATCAAAAATTGTTTTGAACCAATTCAAAGCAATTACATGCAATATTTTAAATGCCCTAATGACTCAGAAGCAAAAGTTGAGGGTGTTCGTAACAACGTACCCCGTATTTATCAGACGGTCCCAGGATTACGAAAGGGTTAATAAATGATGAGGCCATTTTGTTTTTTATCAGCATTCCAAATTCGAATTATGAACAGCGATCCGTTTGCGGGTTGATTTTTTAGGGTTTTGTTTTAATGTTCAAAAGATTTGGGTGATCAATTATTGGCTGTTTGTTTGGCGTGTTTTTTTTTATATAAGTTTGAATTATGTTAGGACCTTATGGATGATGTTATCCTAAGAATTTGTCGATTCATTGCTGTTTAATTAGTGACTCAATTTGGTTTTTTCATTGTTTATTTACATATTGTAATCATGCCTTCCGAGAAATGTTATGCATGGCAAAAGCGACTAATAAAGTTTTTTTTGAGCTTCATCATATTTTATTATCTAACGAAGAAATTCTTTATAAAAGTTACAAAATAATGTAAAAAAGTAATAACATTAGTAAGCAAAACTTTGGGGTGTGAACTTTTGCCAAAGAACATAAAGTCAAAATATGAAAAAAAAAGTATGATCAGCTGTTTTTTTTTTTAAATTTCATATTACATGTAGGTTTGATTATATTACCGCGCGAAGCGCTAGTAGCCCTATGGCACTCACTGATCTTGACCGATCAGTGAGGTTAAGCAACGTACACAGAGGCAGGGAACCTGATGGCGATTTACCACGAGCGTTTCCGTGCTTCGGAGGCCACTTTAAGCTGTCGGTCCTGGGCTCCTGGCTGTTGTCGTTAAAACCAAGTCAGAGGCCATTGTGCGGCTTGAAAACTATGATACCAGAATTAGCTAAGTTCACCACACACATGATAAGAAGAAAAAGATTTTATTACCATTATATTTAAAATGTTTTATCTAACAGCCGGTTTGGTTGAGTGGTTGTGACGCTGCCTCTTGATCGACGGGACCTGGGTTCGGTTTTCGGTCGGGGAAAACATTTATGTAAAAAGCGGATGTTTTGTTTTCGGGTCATGGGTGTTCTTATCGGGCTTTTTGTTTGTTCCAATTGACTCACGACACGAGGGAAAATCTTAATGTGGGCCTTTGAGTGTGTAGCGTTTATTTTTGTTAATCTAAGGGATCTTTAAAAGTAGAAATGGTTTTAAGATTTTTCCCCCTTTTTATCTTATAATAATTAATCTGCTGAACTTATGTCAAACGTGGCATCAAGTGGTTTTAAAACCACAGATGCTCTGCCTAACCCTATAGGGATTATAAGCGTGAGCGTATGTATACAGAGTGTAAAGAACAGCAAAGCAAATACTGAAATGGTGGAATCTACCCATAACTAACATCTATATCAGCTATAAGTAATGTTTTTTCCCGGAAACGTCATGTTAAAGAGTTTTCATTCTTTACCTACTTTGGCGCTACGCCGCAACGTATCGAAAAACCGCGTGTGCGATGTACATTGCTGGTTTTCGTGTTTTACGTTAATATGAATGTTTTTTTATTGCAAAATGGAGTGTATTCGATTAAATAATAAAAAATATAAGCAAAAAATATTTAAAAAACATGAAAAAAATTGAAAAGTTTCCAGAGAAAATTTCCACTGGAAAATAATTCGTAATGATTGTCTGAGTCCTGGGTTTCAGTTTTTGCTAAGCTGTCTTTTACACCCTGTATATGTTCTCAAATGTTTATTTTCCTAGGGTCCTAGGCCCCAGGTCAGTAGGTCAGTGAAATATTCGCTCGCTATCACTTAGCAGTAGATAAATCAAGCCGGTTCGCAAAATGCCCGCAAACAATATTGGCGCGCCCCGTCATTGTTTATTTTTCTGACAAAAAGTCCCGGCCTCGAATTTGGTCTCTTCCCGCTTTCACTCACCTGAGGAAAAGTAAAACTTTTTTTTGTTTTTTTTTAACCTGCTGTTTTTTTATTATTATTATGAGATGGGTTAACTCTTGACCTCGATCTTGACCAAGGTCATGGATGAGGTCGACGATGGAGCGAGTTAACCCAGAAAATGCCAATTAAGGCACTGAAACTCCCACGCATCGACGGAACACAGCAAGCTACACGATAAGCAAGCAATTTTTTAATCAATTTTATGAGAAAAAAAACAGTTTCATAGGGAGGATTAAAAAGGCAATTAGAACAAAATTATTTTTTACTAAACCCCTTTAAAATTAATAATCAACCGGTAGAGTAAAAGCAACTATAAACTCTAAATCACAAATGTTACAATAATTAATGTTATTTTATTATTTATTTAGTTGCCCGTGTTGAGTCATATCGCCCCACCTCAGCTGCGAAGCACTTGTCAGGGAAGCGGAGAAGATAGTGAGCCACCCCAAATTACCAGCTCACAGAGAGTTCACCGAACCCCCAACTCAAAGACTTAAATCACGCCGACCAGCATGCGTAGCGCTAGAAAACTGTTGCGCAGTAATTTCACGGTGACGGGAGGCTGGAAGACCGAGCAGTGGCGTGCATAGACATTTTAGGCAGGGTAGGTAGGCAGTGAACTTTTAGTGATGAAAATTTTTAAGATTTTAGAATGTTAGTTAAAACAACTTAAGGTTATTCCTATTAAAATAACATGTGCTTCCAAACTTTAATAAAGAGTTTGAAAAAATTTTTTTGAAATCGGTTTACAAATGACGGAGTTTTGAGGTATAGGTAACAAACATAAAAAAATAAAAAAAATAAAAATAAAAAAATTCACCCGAATTGAGAACCTCCTCCTTTTTTTTGAAGTCGGTTAACAAAATGCACGGAACAGCCCGTGAGCCAATTATGAATGTCGTATATTTTAGTATTAAAATGTCTTACTGCGGTACCTTTTCTTGCGTCAAATGTTTACTTTTTCTTGAAAAAGTAAACTTGAATAATAACGCAGTTTCGGCAAACAAACATCATCACCACACTTTTCACAACTTATTGTACTCATTTTGTTCTAAACAAATGTCGAATAATTACTATAAACTAATAAAACAATAATTTGCAAAGGTTTTCGTTCGTAGTTGCAAAAGAAAAACAATCCAATAAGAAAAAAATGCCGCAAAATTAAAAATCTATAAAAGCCCTTCCAAACTTACCAAATATTGACACTTCTCAATTTGGTAGCATTGCTTTATAGGCACAGCTTTTTTCGCCATACAATCAGTTCGTTAATTTTTCGCGGGGGAGGCGAAACAGCCAATCAGAAGCCAGCATTTTTCAACAAAAAAGGCATTTCAAACGAGTGCTTATAAGCTTCGCCATCTAGCGGCGGCGGCGAGCGGCACGGCTCTCTCTTCTTACAAGTTCTAATGGTAACTAGTTCAGAAGGCGCTGTTTTGAAAAAGTTTAAATTCGGTAAATCGTTTCACTTTGATTCTGTGATCGTTAACTGTACATTATATATTTAATTTTTGTTTTATTTTCGTTGAATACCCTAGGGTAGGCACTGCTTTTCTGCTTGTATGGAATGCACGCCACTGAGACCGAGTGGGCAAGGGCGACCGATGGAAACTGCACTTCTTTAGCGGATCCTACCCAAAAACCCAAAGGATTCTCGCTTCCAAGAAAACTTTGGTGCCGCCTCAACAGAATCCGCACAGGGCATGCCAGATGCAACTATCTAAAGCACAAATGGGGATGAGTAGCTAGTCCTTTATGCGACTGTGGGCTGGAGGACCAAACCGTAGAGCACATCGTTCAACGATGCCCACTGTGATGCTATAAGCGGGAGCCGGGGATCTGTTTAGATTAACGCCTGAGGTAGTTGAATGGTTACGGGACCTGGACCTAAATTTATAACTATTATTATCAAAGTTTATAGTTTAAGAATATGCCTATAATGCATGGACTAAACGCCATACGATTAAATAAATAAGTTTATTTAAACTTAGATTGTGAGCATAACTATAATTAGCTATTAATGTTTAATTTAATGAATTTAAGATAAATGTTTGAGCTGTCGCTATCCCAAATAAAATAAAGAAATAGTAAATAATCAGGGATAGCAAAAAAAGGCAAACGCGAGTGTACCTTACGGGGCGGGGCGGGGTGGCCATTTGTTACAATTTGCCGTTCGATCCCGGATGCGGGCCGTCTCTAATGGGTAATGCTTTATTTCGCTGCCAAACATCTTGCCTGATGGCTTTACAGTCGGCTTTCTGCTATTTAGCGTTAAGCAACATTAGTAGCCTCATTTTGGCAGAGTTTTTAAAGAAAGAAAGAAATGCTTTGGTCAGTGCATACACACGCTTAAAAATTATTTAAAAATATTAATATTAATTTATTTAAAAGTATTTAAAGTTTTTAGTATTTTAAAGTTATTTAAATTAGGTAGTATTAAATTAATTATATAGCAACTTCAAAAAAGCGATAAATAAAAGAAAACATAATTCAACGTGCTACGTTTTATGTGTGTGTTCGGTTAAGAATAATACCACCCCATTTCTTTCCGTGGGTGTCGTAAGAGACGACTAAGGAAACATTAATGAGACCTGCCTCCTATTTATCCACCCCAGGCAACCCAATTTTCCTCAATTTGTTCTGAATCTGAGGTGTCCTATGGTCTATGGTCCTATGGTCTCATGCGGTGTGATAGGCTCTGTAAAGGGCCATCTGGTTCGCAACCACCCTCCTACTGAAGTCCGACGCAAAAAAGCTTGCTGTGTTCCGTCGGTGCGTATAGGCAGTACCAGTGCCTTAATAGGCATTTGCTGGGTTAACTCGTCGACATCATCTATGACCTTGGTCAAGATTGAGGGGGAGCCTCAATCAAGAGTTAACCCATCTTATAATAAAAAAACCGGCCAAGAGCGTGTCGGGCCACGCGCATTGTAGGGTTCCGTAGCAGCATGGTTCAAATATGCAGCTGGTTTCTACGAGCATATTGGCATAGTCGATGTTGAAATCCCCAAATACTATAGTATCAAACAGAAATGTATTAAAAAGTTTGTAGTTTCAGAAATAATTGTAGTTTTGGGCTAAATATAACACAATGGAAGTATTTAATGCGCGAGCGAAGCGAGCGCGAATTTTTTTTTGTTTTTTTTAATAGTTTTTTTTTTTTTGGGATAATATCATTGTTAGAGATAATATAATAATATCGAGCTGCTGCTAAAGCAGGTCGCGTGGTGATCTTGTATGAATTTGATATCATTTTCGTACTTAGCACCCCTAAAAACCTATTAAACGACACCTGAAATGTCAATATGTTACAGCTTTGCTTTCGGCTTGCCTCACTTTAAGCGTGGAACCTTTTATGGCGGCCATTTTGGATTAGTGTAAACTTCGTCGTGAATGCTACTCTCGTGAATTATTCCACATTTTATTTTTATAAAAATTAATGTTTCCCAAACGGATTGCTGAAACGAAAAACGTTCGTACGAAAACGAAAACGAAAACCATGGGGCTATCTTGAAAAAAGCTATCCTATGATAACCCACTCGATGATATCAGCGAGAAAAAAAAATCCCTCGCGCTTTCACGTGTATGGAAAACACCCGAAAAACAATTTTTTTCCACCATTTTATTTTTTAGATCTGTCGGCGCAATCAATATTACGACCATGCCAAATTTTAGCTCTGTAGTACCAAGGATCTAATATTAGTAAATATATTCTTATTAATCCCAACAACGTTTGGCACTTGGTCGACTATTACTCACAAGCTTGAAGGGCCAACTTATGTGTGATAGTTTTCCTTTTAATTTTGTTGTATATTCTATCACCGTGAATTTTTCCACATTTTAAAAACAATCGTTTTGCTTGTAGTGGGGGACACTTGTTTTTAATAAAAATTTTCACTTTAAAAATTAATTTTTCGCAAAGGGAAAGCTGAATCGAAAAACATTCTTAGTAAACCCCTTCTATCTTTTTATAAGCTATCCTATGATATATCATTCGATGATATCAGCGAGAAAAAAAAAACCATTGCCCTTTCACGTGTATGGGAAACATCCGAAAAATGTTTTTTTCCAAAATTTTATTTTTTCAATCTGTTGGCGCAATCAATATGTATGACCATGCCAAATTTCAGCTCTGTAATACCAAGGATCTAATATTAGTAAATATATTCTTATTAATCCCAACTAAGTTTGGCACTTGGTCGACTATTACTCGCAAACTTGAAGAGCCATCTTATGTGTGATAGTTTTCCTTATAATTTCATTGTATACACTACCACCATGAATTTTTTCACATTTTTAGAATTAACCGTTTAGCTGGTAGAGGGGGGGGGACACTTGTGTTTGACAAAAATTTTCACTTTAAAAATTTATATTAGGCAAACAAAGTGCTGAATCGAAAAACGTTCTTAGTAAACCCCTTCTGTCTTTTAAAAAGCTGTCCTATGACGCCCCATTTAATTATATTGGCAAGAAAAAAAAAATCATCGCCCTTTCACGTCTATGGGAGACACCCGAAAAAATTTTTTTTTCTAAGATTTCACTCTACAGTTCTGACGGCGTAGTTAATATTTATGACCATGCCAAATTTCAGCTCTGTAGTACCAAGGGTTTCTTAGGAAACCCGCGGACAGACGGACAGATGGACAGACGGACAGACGGACAGACGGACAGACGGACATGGCGAAACTATAAGGGTTCGTAGGTTACTACGGAACCCTAAAAAAACGTAGTACCTACTGATCTGTTTGAAGTCGGTGCGAAGGCGGACGTACTTATAGCCCATCAAACTTATATGGCTTAGCACCGACTTCGAATTCATTAGTATGTACCAATTAAATTATGTTTTCTTATAATTATCGCTTTGTTTTGTAGTCAATTAATTTGTTTTATTAAAAAAAAATATTTATAAGGCTTACAACAGGAAAATGATAGAGACAGAATATGTATTGAATATTATCATGGAAATATATAAATAAATATTTGATATGTCGTATAAAAAATATTTAAATAAATACATAAATATAGTAAGGGCTTTTTATAATTCGAACGGCACGGCACGGCAATTCAAAATTTGAATAACCATTGCTTCCTATGTTCTCAGCATCTACGTATTTTGACCTATGTTTCTTGTAGAAAGTTGTTCAGTTTCATGGACTGATTAACCAGCCGAGAGGTTGAAAGAGATTTACCTAAAACCCTGTATACACGGTGATAAAAACCTCCTAGCTATATTCAAAATCCTGAACCAGTATCACACGTTAGTACTATTATTTATTCTGTGGTATCACTCAAAGAACACATTCAATATTTTTCAATGGGAATTGTTCATTTTTTGCCTAAGCGTAGACATTACTCCTACACCAGGCACGCGAGGGGTGCGGATAAGAAAAAAAAAATTCCCACCGAAAAAAAAAGAAAGTGTTTTGTTAGTGATACTGGTTCAGAATTTTGAATATAGCTAGGAGGTTTTTTTTCACCTTTTTTATATATAATATTACGAGAGAGGAATAGTCTACTGAGTATTGATACAAAAATGTAATCTGCATCAACAAAGAATGCAATCTCACTCACTCTTTCGCTAGTAGAAAGAGGTTTCTATTCTAAAAGCGAAGACAGATACATTGAATTTAGAACTCTACCCAAAGCTTCAATTGATCGGAACTCATCATTAGACACTATCATAGTAGACAAGGTTTTTTGATCCCCGACAAAAAAGAAGGGTGTTTTAAGTTTTACATGTGTCTCGGTTTATCTATGTGTCTGTCAGTGTTATCAAAGCTCGTAATTGAGATGGTTCTTAGCTACATTTAATCAAAATTGATTCAGCTATTTATGAGTTATTATCAGTAATAATAGCTATACCACAAAACGTTAAACCACTTAGACAATGTTTTAAATTGACTTAAGTAATTTTTTAAACCAAAAACTGATATTTAAGCCGGGATTGTAATTGTTTAATTTATCTCTTTTTGAAAAGGCAAAGGAATCTGTGTCCATTAAGACATTTTCAAACATTTTCTAAGTTTTAATTTTATTTTTAGTGGTAAGGCCCAATACGTGGGGGGGTTATATATTTTTTTTGTTAGCCTGTTCTGTCCCACTGTTGGGCAAAGGCCTCCCCTCGTTTTGACCACGGATTGCGGTCCAATGCATTTTCCCTCCACTTGCGGTCCAATGCATTTACAAGAAATGACGTGTTATAAATTCCGCTGGACCAATAAACTTTATAATTCTAAAGCCGCCTAACTCAACAAAACAACAATTTATAAATCAAACACACCTAACCCAATCCTTGAGTAAAAAACGAAATTCTTTTCAAAAATATATAACTGGATGAAACCGGTTTTGAACCCTTACCAAACAAGGGTTTATTGAGATATCAAATAAAAAATCAGCGGTCTCACACGGGCTAACAAGACCCCCTTCTCACAATGCTCCTTGATTTAGCCTGAGTTTATTGTGCAACGTTATTTATACGCCTGTATTCGTTGCTAGACGCCATCCAATGTTTTCCTTTTTCCTACTAAAACGTCCTAACTACCATTGCATTTATAGAAAAATCCACCTTATTATTAGACAATAAGGCAGTTAATACGTTGACGTGTCTTCGGAGTTACATGCAAGAATGACGTGCGAATTGAAATTTACCAACGCATTTTATTAAGAATCGAAAATGTATGTCTGAATCCTCTGTGGGGTTGATTGGAAATATGCTTATAGCTGTTTCGGTTGGGCTTACGGGATTATTTGCGCACACTGATTGCAGCCCCTAGAGAAGGCATTTTGTGGTCACCTCGCTTTATTATATAAATGTCTTATTTCGCTGCTTGACTCCCTCCGTTTTTAACACTTGATAAAAAACAGGGGTGTTATAAGTTTGACGTGTTATAAGTTACAATATTTAACATATACATATATTACTTATTTAGTTATTTATAAAATGTAAACTACTATGGGAAGTACAGAGTATTAACAAGAAAACTAAATCTAAACAGGGCACGTACATAAAGTCAGAGAATGCAAATAATAACAGAAAAAAAAGTTTGACAATGTACGAATATATCTGTGTCTGTGTATTGTATATGTATGTCTGTTTGTGGCAACGTAGCTGCTGAACAAATGCAGAACTAATAAATAATGTCTATGACATTAGGCTGTAAGTTTATAAAATGTCTAAAATAGATTGAAATAAGAAATGTTAATTTAAAATCTCAAAAGCACGTTAACTAAGTTTAAAAAAGCAATCTACACCAAGAAACTCAGACTTTGTGTACCCATTGAAAAACGTCTGAGTAATGAATTTCAAGTTAATAAGAAACTTTTCCGCCTTTAAATCTTTCAACTGTAAAACTCTAATTACCAGTTTTAACCGGAAAACTGTTTTCGATGCAGTTATTACAGAACTTTGGAGAAGTTGCCCCATTTTATTTTGAAGTAACTTGGTTAAGAACCCGAACGGAAATTCTAAACATAAAAATGAATTTTTCAGTTATGAACTTAGCTGGTTTTCTGGTACACAGTTATACATAGTGTAGATAATCACACGACACAATATTGTTTATATTGTGTCGTGTGGTGATGGGTTGAGAATAAAGCCATCCCATCCTTTTCCGTGGATGTCGCAAAAAGGGACTAGGAAAAACAAACGATACCTACCTCCTATTAATACATCCTAGGCATCATCAACTAAATTTGTCTTGAATTCAACGTGATGACCTATGGTTTCATGCGGTGTTATTCGCATACGATGCCACTTCAAATCCAAAACAAATTATCTAGGAACTATAACAAAAAATCCCTTACTGTCGCTATACTAAAATTATGAATGCGAAAGTCTGTCTATCTTTCACGCTTTCACGGCTAAACTACTGTACCGATTTTGATGAAAATTGATATAGAGATAGACTAGACCTTGAGAAAGGACATAGGTTACATTTTATCCCACAGCTGGACATGATATAACCTATAATTCACGCGGGTGGAGCGGCGGGCGGAAAGCTAGTGATATTATAAATGCGAAAGTAACTCTGTCTGCCTGTTACGTTTTCACGGCTAAACTATTGAACCGATTTAGATGAACTTTAGTGCAAAGATTGATACAAGACCTTGGGAATGGACATAGGCTAAATTTTATCCCACAGCTGGACTCGATATAACCTGTAGTCCGCACGGGTGGAGCCGCGGGCGGAAAGCTAGTTAAGAATAAAGGCCATTGTAGTGCCCGTAGCCCAGTGGCGCTTGCTGATCTCATCCGGTCAGTGAGACAAAGCACCGTACACAGAGGCAGGGAACCTGATGGGTGACCAAAGGGGCAATTTATCACAAGCATTTCCATGCTTCGGAGGGCACGTTAAGTGACAGTCCCGGCTGTTGACGATTGACTACAGTCGTTAAAACCAGGTCAGAGGCCATTGTGCGGTTTGAAAACTCTGATACCAGGGTTAGCCAAGTTTGCCACACATTTAACTTATACCTACACGATAAGAAGAAGAAGAATAAAGGCCAGATAAGATCTGTGTACTCAATCGCTTGTTACGAAAGTATTTTGTGGCGACGACGCCTGGACAACAATGCGGGAGGGAAAATTAAAAAGTTTCGAGAGGTCCGGGGACTCAGAGGAACGAGTACTTACTGTGGGAAAATGGTTCAATGCCATATTAAATATGTAGCAAAAAAATTATAATAGAATTTTATTTTTTCAAAATGCTTTAATTACATAGTAAATAAAGGGTAGTGTGACTTTATATTAGGATTCCAGACAATACAAGATTCAAGACAGTTATCTATATATATATAAAAGAAAGTCGTGTTTGTTACAACACTTATAACTCAAGATCGGCTGGACTGATTTTGATCAAATTTGGTATGAAGGTAGCTGATACCCTGGATTAACACATAGGCTACATAATTTTCCGAAATTCCCACGGGAACGAAGTCCCGGGCGTAAAGCTAGTATGACATAAAACACTACAACACAAAGAAAATAAAATAAAATATAAAAAACAGGACAAGAACACATACAGAAGACGACAAAACAACGTATAATATAAATAGTGGATTGTGCTGTAGTGCGATGTCAAACAGGACACAGCTCAGCATGTGTTGAAGCCGAGGCCACAACGCTGGTTTTCAGCTGACTAGCATTCCGCTCGGGTCTTCGTTCCCGTAGGAATTCGGGAAAATTATTTAACCTATGCTACTCAGGGATAATGTAGCATCCTAATGGTGAAAGAATTTTTGAAATCAGTCCAGTAGTTTTTAAGTTTATTCGTTACATACAAAAATACAAATCTTTCCTCTTTATTATAAACTAGCTTCCCGCGCGGGACTTCGTTCCCGTGGGAATTCGGGAAAATTATGTAGCCTATGTCCATCCCGAATAATGTAGGGTTCTAATGGTGAAAGAATTTTTCAAATCGGTCCAGTAGTTTCGGAGCTTATTCGATGCAAACAAACAAACAATCAAATCTTTCTTCTTTATAATATGTATAGACTAGACTTTCCGCACGGGACTACGTTCCCGTGGGGATTCGGGAAAATTATGTAGCCTATGTCCATCGGGAATAATGTAGCTTTCTAATGGTGAAAGAATTTTTCAAATCGATCCAGTAGTTTTGGAGCCTATTCAATACAAACAAACAAACAAACAATCAAATCTTTCCTCTTTTTTAATATTGTATAGAAGTAGTTAACACAGAAACTGCACAGAAATCACTTTTTGAAACCATGGTGCTCCATCTAACAATTTCTCGAGCAATTAAATTGGAGCAAACAAACTGGTACTATGAAATCAAATCACTTTTTCAACATTTAAAAGAGTTACAAGTGAGCATTTTTTTGCAAACACTGTCGCTAACAACTGATTCAGGACGCATGGGAGTGAGAAATTATTAAGGAGTGAAAATAATTAATTTAATTTAGGTTTGGATTTCTTTTTCGACTCTATTATTAATTAAAAACCAAAAAATTTCTTAATGTGTATTTTTAAACCCCGACAAAAAAGAGGGATGTTGTTAGTTTGATATCTGTATCTTTGGCATCGTAGCTCCTAAACGAATGAACCTATTTCGATGCAATTTTTTTGTTTGAAAGCTGACGTAATCAAGATGGTTCTTAGCTCTATTTGTGATCGTTTAAAATTTATAAGTAATCGAATTTCGGGGGTAATACGGTTTTTTTAACTTTAGATTTATTAGGTAGGCATGGAAGGATTTACTAAATTCCCAGGGAACGAAGTCCCAGGCATCCTCTAGTGCAGAATAAAAATGAGTTATTAAAAAAAAAATTACTTAAGTATTCAGATTTTTTGTATTGTTTTGTTCTGAATCTGTGATTTCACATCTTTTCAATATCTGAAAATAATATATTAGTTTAAGGATGAAATACGATTGTTTAAGATAAGTTCTTTTTTACCATTAAGTACTTACCCTAAAAAATCGATATGCCCAAGTATGGTTAAGCCTATCGTTAACCGTATGACATTGACCGATTTGGTGGGTTCTAGATGGCTAATCACGAAAAGGCGACGTTTCATAAAATGCCTTAGTGGATTACGATCTGCCAGTTTAATAATCAGACCACGGAATATACCCTAACTTAGAGCGTCTGTGGTCTAAAGGTTAGCGGGTCAGACTCGTAAGCGAGAGGTACCGAGTTCAACCCCAGTGCAGCCATAATACCAATGACTCGTTTTCTGAGTTATGTACAATAGTTGCTCACTAACCGATACTCTTTCGGTGAATGAAAATATCGTGAGGAAACCTGCACATTCAGGCAACTGAATGTGTAACCATGATCCAATCCGGCCCTAGTAACAGGGTCACGGAGGTCAGATGGCAGTCGCTCCACTGTAATGACTTCACCTGCCAAAATTCTGGTTCATTGTCAAGCGTCCCCGAATTAAAAAAAACGGGACTAAGAAGAAATCCACACTTACTCCTATAAGATTTTTCGACTCTACGCAAGCTCTATTATTAATTAAAAACCAAAAACGCGCCCGTTAAGCCGAGAGCACTTGCAAACGAATCAAAGAAGTAACTCGATTGGAATCGTCGAATGAACGAGTTGAATCGAACAAGGATGCAGTTGACAGTAGTGTTGCAACCAATAGTAGAAAGTATCGATAGTCTATCGATACTATTGTAACCTTGAAAAACAGTAAGAATATCGATAATCGATAGTATCGGTTGCCAATAGTTTGCGATACTATTGATGACAGACCATACTATCGATAGTATTGATTCAAAACTATTGAATTCTACTATTGATACTATTGAATTCTAAATAATTCTAATACTATCGATACTATCGATAGTACTGATAGTTTGAATCAATACTATTGATAGTATCGATACTATTAGCATTCAATAGTATCGATACTCTCGATAGTTTGGTCTGTCATCAATAGTATTGCAAACTATTGGCTATCGATACTATCGATAAAGTCCTATCGATATTCTTACTGTTTTTCAAGGTCAACTATCGATAGCCAAACTATAGTTATGCAACACTAGTTGACAGTATTTTTGCTGCGATATTTTTGAAAACATTGTTTTCTCTTGTTTTGGAGTTCTGTTTCTGAGACGTGCCTTTTTGGGGGCAAAGATATGCAATGTGTATATGAGCCGTAGATTTTGCGAGTCAAATTTAATTTTAAAATGGCTGACATGTGATGTTTTTTACGTGTTTTTTTCGTTCTTCTTCTTCTTTTTTAAGTTTGAAATATTCCAAGAATCGTATCTGGTTGAAACTGGGCATTTACGATTGACGATCGGCTGGAAATTGTCACTACTTGTCAATTTCATTTTGAATTTTGAGATCTGGGCCCTAATCGCGCTAATTTTAACGACTTTACCAAAGAACAATAATCGTTATATTTTTCATTTTTGATCACGATTTTGTTCAATTTTGTTACGTTCATAACAAAAAAACAATCGTTCATAACAAAAAAAAAACGGCCAAGAGCGTATCGAGACACGCGCATTGTAGGGTTCCGTAGCAGCATGGTTCAAATATGCAGCTGGCTTCTTAATTCTACGAGCATATTGACGGTTAAACCGCTAATAATGTCTAAAAACGAGGTCACAAAGAAAAAAGGTAACAAATTTTTTTAAATTCCAGCGCCACAAGGAAAATGAAAAAAAAAACATCTGTTTAAGAACCACCACGCGTGGATGCAAACGGTTGTATAAAAATCGTTTACATTACGTATTCATTTAAAACTGGTATACTATCGTTATGGTCATAGTTAGAGATGAAAGAGACTAAAGTCTTTTAAGGCTTATTAAAAAGACTCGCCTCCATCTTACAGGACTTGACTCTAAAATTAAGATTGAAAGTTCGAATTTTTATTAATAAGAATTAGTCGTTTTATTAAAAGACTAAAAACTGAAACGACTCGAGTTGTTTTCAATAGACTGAAAGACTTAACCAACTCCAGTTGATTTTAAAAGACTTACACGACTCGAGTTCTTTTATATAAAAGGGTTCACACCGCAGCTTGTGTGTGATATTCAATAAATCTTTTGTAACCTATCAACCAAAAAGAATAATTCACGCCTAAACCACTAAATACAATTTGATACAATTTAACAAGGGGATAAAATTAAATATTTACGTTCTATCAACACATACCTTTTTTATATAAAGTTAATTTTGCATCCACAGACTTGTTCGTGCCCTTGTCTTGTTACATTTAATATTATTATTACCTATTTAACTTTTTAACACATTAACTCTCCATATGTCTTAATGTATTGTGCAAAGCTGATTTGTTTAGTGTAGTGTCCATGGTGATTTCAACTTCCATTCTAGCAGCTGCGAAGCGTGGGCAATCTAGTAATATGTGCCACACAGACTCGCTTACGCCGGGATCAAACTCGCATCCGGGATTATCCTTTAATTTGAACCGATGTAAGTACTCCGCGATCCCTCTGTGACCTGTCATACCTTACGACTGTCGCCTTCCCAGACAATGAGTCGCCAGTCTTTTAAGTAGTTTAGGGCGACTACAGCACCTAAATTACGATTTTATGATGCGTAGATAAGCATGACGCACTGCATTAAATCGAAGATAAAAAATACGGTAATATTCAGGACATAAACTAGATAAGTAGTTTGCTGAAAACATGATTCAGCACTTTTGGTTCGATAGAAAAAGCTCACAAAGTCACCTTTAAATACCAATATTGTGTATCTTTTAAGCTGTAAAAACGACAGTAAAATGCACACAGGAACTTGAATTTGCTATCAAAATGTTCGTAATTGAACACTCTTGATAAGTAGCTAACGCATTTTTCGATTTAAGCTGTTAACTTTCCATAAATCTCATTTTTCTAACTTTCGAACATGTTTTTACGCACGTACGCTTTCATAGACCGTAAACTTCGTATATGGACACTGTTCGCACTGCCGGCCCAGGCCTGTTGAGAGACGGAGATGGCACTATTCCTATGTGTGCTGCTTTTATCGGGTGCTGTAGTCGCCTTAAGCGTTTAAGTAACAGCTCAGCTTTCTACGTTAAAAGACCTCGACTAAAGAAGCTAGTCTTATAACTAAAGGTTGGGAACTAAAAGACTGAGTCAGTCGTGAGGCATCAAAACTAAGGCGAGTCTGTATTAAAAGCCTTAGAAGGCTGAGTTTCTTTCATCACTAGTCATAGTCAATGTTAAAATCTCCAAATAATATAGTATCAAAAAATGACATTCCATTCGATGGTATCGGCGAGAAAAGAAAAACCCTTTCACGTGTATGGGAAACATCCGATTTTTTTTTCCAAAATTTTATGTTGTAGATCTGTCGGCGCAATCAATATGTATGACCAAGCCAAATTTCAGCTCTGGAGTACCAAGGATCGAATATTAGTCAATGTATTTCTTATTAATCCCAACAGTGTTTCGCACTTGGTCGACTATTACTCGCAAACTTGAAGGGCCAACTTATGTGTGATAGTTTTCCTTTTAATTTCGTAGTATATTCTACCAACGTGAATAGAAACAACCGTTTAGCAGCTAAACTTTAGCTGGTAGTGTCCCCCCCGGACACTTGTTTTTAACAAAAAAATTCACTTTTAAATATATTTTTTCGCAAACGGAGTACTGAATCGAAAAACGTTCTTAGTAAACCCCTTCTACCTTTTAAAAAGCTATCCTATGACATTCCATTCGATGGAATGCACTCGATGATATTGGCGAGAAAAAAAAATTCATCGCCCTTTCACGTCTATGGGAGACACCCGAAAAAAATTTTTTTTCTAAGATTTTACTCTACAGTTCTATTGGCGTGATTTATATGTATGATCATGCCTTTCAGCTCTGTAGTACCAAGGGTTTCTTAGGAAACCCGCGGACAGACGGACAGACGGTCATGGCGAACCTATAAGGGTTCGTAGATTACTACGGAACCCTAAAAAAGAACGTTTCAATAGGAACGTATGTGTCAAAATAACAATATTATTTTGACACATACGTCAAACAAAGAAGCAGTTGTAGTAAACATTTTTGTTGCAAACAAAAAACTATGATAAATTAAAAAGCTGAAATTTTTTTATTGAAAGGCCCAAACTGTGCCACCAATAACATTAGATCTGTAGCCCGGGGACATTCATATTACAAAAAAGGTTACTGTTTGTCTTTGTGAAATTATTAAAAATTTCACCATTTTATTATACTAAAAGTGAGGTCTTAATGACCGTAACCCGCCGTAACCATATGTAGTGAAACAGAGAGCAAGTTGAAGCTATTTTAGATGTAGATCTTAGAAACAAAATGAAATAGATTTAATTAAAATATTTAAAAACCCTGTATACTATTCAACCCGTTCCGAGTGAGTCGGTAAGACGAAGAATAATAGCTGCAGCACAACAAATTAACAATACTCTGACTACTTATGTTGTGAAAAGTAAAATGAGTAAAAGTATGCCTATTTGTTGTAGAAACGGGGGTAGTCACTTTGAAAATGAACTCAAATAAATCATTTTTTTCGTGTATGTAATTTGTGTTTTTTGATATTTTTTTTCGACTTGCTCCTATTACATTGGTCCTCTTTATTTTATCAGCTTTCGAATAAGGCATAATAATCTCAAATCCCTGTGACGATTTGAAATTATTATGCCTTATTCGAAAGCTAATAAAATAAAGATGTTTTTGTGCTTGTATGTACGGAACATTGGCCAGTGAGTTTTTGTTTAAAACTCGCTTTTTTGTGTAATTTCCTCGATTTTATTGTTGAATTTTTAAACGTTTTTCTACATAGTGCTAAAGTTTATGTCAATCTAGTACATTTAATGGCTCTATCAGATTTAATGAAATATCAGTTACACAAAACTAATCAAAAAATATCAGGATACCATCAAGTAATTTTTTTTATTAATTTTTATATACTTAAATCAGTTATTGATGATTTCGCACTACAGTGGCTCCACACCGCCATCCTCAAAATAGGGTCACCATATTTGGGTACCAGACTGGTGGTAAAACGCCAGTCTGAGATACCCAAAAAAATCAAATATGGGCTTTTTGTGCCGGGCTGGTGTGGCGAAATCGGTGCCCTTCACTGGAAACTGATGTGCCAAAACCATGACTGGTACGATGTCTCGAAATGGACTCTGCACCATTACGAGCTACAAAATGACCCATACGGTACCTTCCTGGTCCTTGGACTGCCCCAGGAGGAGGTGACCAAGCTCCTCGAAAGAGGCAGAAGGGTGCACTACCGACTGGGGCAAATATACATGCGCTTTTTCAGAGAGGGACGTGGGTCGGGTCTCTCCTCAGACCCTCCCTTGCCTCCTCTGGCTGCGGCGAGCAGTATGGTATCAGGTGAAAACCTAAACCAGAGCAGCGGGCCACCTAGTGGTCCCGCGCAACTGCTCGCTGCGCCACCGGCAGCCGCTGCGCGCTCGACGAGTCCCAAACCTGGGCCGTCGACATCAAGCGCGGAAACCGCGACGAGTGAGGTCGTGGACCTATCTGATAGGCTCACAGCTCAGCTCACGTGGGGAGCGGCTCCTGGACTGGAGGCGATGGACGTCGAGGCGCTGTTACACAGTGATGGCCTCTCTGACACACCTCCCACTCCTTAACATCATTCAAACAAACCTCCAGCACAGTCAGACTGCGACCTCCACTCTTCGCAGGGTGCTGGAGGGAAACACTAAGACCATAGCCCTGATCCAGGAACCCTATATAAGGAATGGCAGGGTCTGTGGTCTATCTAATATTGGTGGCAAACTCATCCTGGATACCACCGTAAGTCAACCTAGAACATGTATATTTGCTCCGAAACATGTGAACACAACTTTAATCAACCAATTCTGTTCCAGAGACTTAACTGTAATAAGGCTCTGCTCCACCCCCGATAGCGACCTACAGGATGTGGTTCTCGCGTCCGCCTACATGCCTGGCGACGCGGAGGTCCCGCCCCCGGAGCTGGTGTCGCTGATCGCACATTGCGAAAAAGAGGGACTGGAGCTCATCATCTCGGCCGACGCGAAGGCGCACCATCCGCTGTGGGGCAGCGTAAGTGAGAATGATCGAGGTGAGGAACTGATAAATTACCTATTTGCCACTAACCTTAGAATATTAAACGTGGGCTCAGAGCCAACTTTTGTTACCGCTCGAGCCGAAACCATAGTTGATATAACCTTAGGAACGGAAAACATATCGCGATATGTCACGGACTGGCATGTGTCCACAGAGGCGTCTTTTTCCGACCACAGAAGGATTTTATTCAACCTACAACTAAAAGTCAAACCGTTAGAGCCTAAACGTATTCCTAGAAAAATGAATAAAGAACAGTTCCGGAGCTATGTAGCAAAGGAACTGGTACGACTAGGGATACCGCAAGATTACATCTCTTGTGCTCACATAGATAAACATGTTAATCAACTTACTTCCATACTTATTAGCTGTTATGAAGCCACATGCCCTCTTACGACACCGAGGGAAAGCGCCGGAGGATGCAACTCCTGGTGGAATACAGCCCTCGAAAAACAACGTCGTAAGGTAAGGAAGTTATTCAACAGAGCTAAAAACACCAGAGAAGACAACGACTGGGATGCTTATACACAAGCACGCAGGGACTTTAAAAAGCAGATCCGCCTTAGGAAAAGCGAGTGCTGGCGTCAGTTTTGCACAAGCATCGAGTCAAATAACCATGCGGTAAGAGTCAAAAACATCTTAGCTAAGGAACCAGATCGGTCACTAGGATGTCTTAAAAAACCAGATGGCACTTACACTAACAACGATGCTGAAACAAGCGAGCTGTTACTGGAAACACACTTCCCTGGGTGTAAAATCTCAGAAGAGATCACTTGGGACGAAGAGCCAGCAACAGCTCCAACAAACGAAGATTGGATCGTAGCCCACGATGTAGTAGAACCTGCAAAAGTAGAGTGGGCAATCAATAGCTTTCTCCCCTTCAAATCGGCAGGACTGGACGGTATATTTCCAGGCCTGTTAAAATGGGGCGACAAGACCATCATCGACCACCTGGTGATGATCTTTAGAGGCTGTATAGCCTATCGCTTCGTTCCGATGAAATGGAGGGAAGTTAAAGTAGTATTCTTACCAAAGCCCGGCAAAAGTGACTATACACAGGCTAAATCATTTAGACCTATAAGCTTAACCTCTTTCCTCCTGAAGACTCTAGAGAGACTGTGTGACCGGGAGATCAGAGGAAATGTCTTAAGCTTAAAGCCACTGCACCGCAACCAACATGCCTATAGTATGGGAAAATCCACCGAGTCAGCACTACACAGCGTCATATCACGTATAGATAGTGCTCTTATCAACAAGCAATCAACACTTGGCACTTTCATCGACATTGAAGGAGCCTTCGATAAAACAGGATTTACTAGCATAAGCCGAGCCCTTCTGAAACATGGTGTCAATACCACGGTAGCCGGGTGGATAGACAGCATGCTGAGAAATAGGGCCATACAATTCACCGTAAACACAACAACAAGGGGGGTGGTATCCAGAGGATGCCCTCAGGGAGGAGTTTTGTCTCCCCTCCTATGGAACCTAGTTGTGGACGACTTAATATGTAAACTGAATAGTCGTAAATTTTTCACGGTGGGCTATGCAGACGACTTGGCGATACTCATTAGTGGGGCCTTTGAGAGCACCCTTTGTGACCTGATGAGATCAGCACTAAAAGTCGTCGAACAATGGTGCAATGAGCATTGTCTGTCGGTAAATCCGTCTAAGACAGAGCTCATACTATTCACCAGAAAACGAAAGCTAGGCAACCTTAAGCTGCCAAGCTTATTTGGAACCGATCTTATGCTCACAAACCAGGTCAAATACCTGGGCGTAATACTTGACCACAAACTGCTATGGAAAAAGCATATGGATCACAAACTGGAGAGAGCATGCATAACCTTCTGGCAATGCAAAAGACTCATAGGTCGAACCTGGGGTCTGGCTCCCAAAATAGTACTGTGGCTGTACACAGCCGTTATAAGACCATTACTAACCTATGCTAGTGTTGTTTGGTGGCCCAGGACCGAACTAAGCACAACTATCGCCCGACTGCAAAGATTTCAGAGACTGGCCTGTACGGCGGTCACTGGTTGCATGAGGACCACACCCATGGCTGCTCTAGAAGTAATCTTGTGCCTGCCACCGTTGGACCTGTTTATACAACAGGAGGCTGCAATGGCAGCCATAAGGTTGAAAAAACTAGGGCTCTGGGAACAACGTAGAAGCACACACGAACTCATTTTGGACAGGGCTGTTGAGTGCCAGCCACTCATTGAAGCCCCGTGTGATCAGACTTCCAAATTCTATGCATTTGATAAGAAATACCAGATACAAACTAACGAGACAGAGAGGGACCAATCCGGGATCCACGAAGTTCGTATATATACGGATGGATCCAGGATGAAAGCAGGCACTGGTGCAGGAGTCTTCTTCCTTGATCTGAACATACATATATCACTAGCTTTGGGACTACACAGCTCAATCTTCCAGTGCGAATGTGTAGCAATAAAAGAAGCCGCCAATGCAGTCACTAGAAGGGGTATCCAGGGTTACAACATCAGGATACTCTCTGATAGCGCCGCAGTACTGAAGGCTCTGGAGAGCCAAACATTCACATCAGGACTAATTATCGAATGCTATCAAGCGCTGAACAAAATAGCATCAGCCAACAGGGTCATCCTACAATGGATCAAGGGGCATAGTGGATCTATGGGTAACGACGCAGCCGACATCTTGGCGAGAAAGGGATCAGATACTAATGTGGCAGGCCCTGTGCCAATTATCCCAATTCCCTTTAGCCAATTTCGTGCTTGGATTCGCCATCGAACCCGTTCACAACACATCGACAGATGGGACAGTATAACCACCTGTCGGCAGTCGAAGGAGGCCCTAACCGGACCTATACCGCGAATTACGCGAAGACTGCTGGATTTAAACAGAACAAACTTACGAATAATGGTGGGAACCCTCACGGGCCACTGTGCTTTAAACAAGCACCTATTCGTTCTAAACGTCACCGACAGCCCCCTTTGTAGGGGCTGCCTAGAGGCTGATGAAACAGTCGCCCACGTAATCCTGGAATGCGTGGGAGTGGCGAACCAACGGGCAAAAATCCTACCAGAAATTAGGTCGCTTCGTGAAGCCTGTGAATTCCCCAGGAGGATTCTGAGCTTCTGGTCGGAGCTGAGGTGGCTGGAATAGCCACCGACCCACACGCATAAAGGGCCACTCTAGAGCCTAAATGCGGAAACGGGAGCCCTTATCAACTATCAACTATCAGTTATTGATTTTTTTTTAAATAACTAACTTCCAAATTTTTCTGAAATGGTTCACTTTCAAGACTTTCGCATATGGTTCTCCTTTAGAAAAACACTGCAAATTCCATCTTCTACAGCCCCTTCAAAGGAATACCTCTAATTTCAAGTCGCCCTGTATATAGTATGTAAATATAGTAAATACTTTATCCAGCGAAAAATTCTTACCCTACCTTCGCTTTACATATTCACAACGGCGCTATTTGTCACGAAACACATGTACTTATTCACGTTGAAACGAGACAAACATGTAAAATACAATTATTTAAGATCAAAATACATAAATAATTTGCAACAAACACACTCAACGATGGAGCTGTACAGATCGGGTCCTTACTACTCAGCCGTAAAAATATATAATAAAATCCCAGAAGCCATTAAGAATGAATCTGACTATGAAATTTTCTCCAATAAGCTGAAACAGTACTTAATTGAAAAATGTTATTCTAAAATTGACGAGTATCTAAAATGATTGAATTACCTCTCCTAAAAGAAACATTTAATTTTACTAATTATGACAAGGTACTTTTTTAATTATAACTATCACATTAACCGTAATTAATTAATTTATTTACATTGAATTTCGTATTGAATATTATTACTATTGATTATATTAACATACCTTGAATTTATTAGAATCTACCACATTGACTTAGAAAAAAAAAACTGACATAGATGATTGTATATAAAAATAATAATAATGAGAAAATATTGTATTTTTTAAATGACTATAAGTTTGCTGTACCTTGTACAAGGTTTCAAATGATGAACTTGATAATTAGCTTAAGAACTTATTGTACCATTTCAAGGCAAATAAAGAAATATGAAATATAGTATATATAGTAAGGAAGTAAGGATAAACAACAACTATAAGGTAAACCGTGCTGACACATTCCAGCCCACACCTCTCTCGGCCCCCTTTACTGCGGGGGCTTAAAACAATTTACGCTTAAAAATTAACAACAACAAAAACAAACAAAACATAACAACAAATGAAAACCCTCAAACTGCAAAATTTACTGATCGCACTCGCACACTTGTGAGAGAAGAGTGACGTTTGACCTGTGCCGTGACATTTTATGTTTGCAACCTCTGGCTTCAATGTTTATGTTTGAAACTTCAAGAATGAAGTCTTTTATAGGTTAAACTTTTCGAAATGAATATTTTATTTGTATTAATTTAAGTTTCGTAGTATAAATTGTAATTACAATGTAATATTATTAAAAATATGAATAAACACTCACATTATTGGGCATTTAGAACCTAAAAATATAAATTAAAAATATAATATGCAATTATTAGATTTTTTTCGTTCGCCACACATTAACGTGACAGATGAAAGACGCGGATGCGGCAGCGGAGAAAGCCGCAACACGGCGGAATAATAACGCGGTCAGGGAAGGGCTGCCTGTGATTTCTGAGGCGAAATTCAGGAAAATATATCACCTCTCACACCAGCAGTTCCTAGAACTGGCCGAGGAAATAAGGCCACGTATGTCTCCCGTCTATCGCTCGGATGCACTAGACATGGAGACTAAGGTGAGTGTTTGTGTTAAGTACCTTGGATTATCTTAACTAAGCACCTAAGTTCCTAAGCATGAATAAAAATTATCTTGCTCCTATCCTGATGGATCAAAGAAAACACTACTAAAATATACGTAGTTGCCCATTCAACATCCCTACTAATCCCTACTAATATTATAAATGCGAAAGTAACTCTGTCTGTCTGTCTGTCTGTCTGTTACCTTTTCACGCCTAAACCGCTGAACCGATTTTGATGAATTTTGGTACAGAGATAGATTAGAGCCTGAAAAAGGACATAGGCTACATTTTATCCCACAGTTGGGCACGATATAACCTGTAGTCCACGCGGGCGGAGCCGCGGGCGGAAAGCTAGTTTAAAATAAATTTAAATATTTTATTTCATAAACACTTTAAAGACAATTGTATTAATAGGAATAGGGAACTCCTAATAGGCAATTAATTTGCCTGATGTTGGAGAACCCGGCTCTTCCATAGCTCTTAAAAACAACAAAACGAAGAGAGTAAAAAGTGCAGTACACGTATTGATCTTAATTTACGCGTTGTTTTTTTTCAAGAAGTAAAAATTTGAAGGTATATAAAATCATATAAATCATCATCAAAGCTCAGTTTCTTAAAGTAAGTCTTTTAGTAATAGAGATTCAAAGTGGCCGAAAAAGCATACTGTTATTCTGTTCGTGTTTACATGGGCGATGTGATGTTGATTTGAACATCAGACTTCTCACAGCCGCGGTCTTCCCATGATAGTAAGGTTTGGGAGAATAATTACCTGATATTTAATGTACAAAGGCCAGCGCATCGGGTTACTTAATTTTCATTGCAAAACCGCTCTTATCACAACAGCACAGAGTGCACTCATGTGGTAACCTGAGTTGAGGCCGTCCGTACAAAATTACATTATTATCTAATGTATTTTTATTCATAGGTGATGTGGGGGGGGATCCCTTAAGAAAAAGCATGATGATTCTAATTTTTAATGCAGAGCCGGAATCCCCACAGAAAGTTATTTCACGGATCTCCACGTTTCTGTACGTTCCTTGGTAGAGCGATGCATAGGGGTGCTGATGGCTCGGTGCAGGTATTTATATAGTAATTAAATAAACTTTCATTTGATTAAGGGACTTACTAAACTACTTATTTTCAAAAATTATATATTTTTTAAGGTGTCTTTTGGCTGACAGAAAACTCCATTGTGCGCCAGCGACTACAGCTCAAATCGTTAGTGTCTGTTGTGTTCTACACAACATTGCACACGCAGGGGGCATCGAATACGAGCCATTGTCGGCTCAAGAAATACACCGCGAGCGCGAGTTAACCGCAAGGGCATCGTTCCCTCCACCTCGAGTATCCCGCTCCCTCCGTGCTGGGAAAACAATCGTTCAGAGTCCAGCAATTTACAAACACTTTGTTTTTTGAATAAAAAGTTATCCGTAGTTGATGATTAAAAACATTTCCACATTTCTTGTAAAATGGGTTTTATTGCCTTTGATTTATTATGTTTATCTATTCGTATTCGCAGAATATTAAAATCGTTATTTCTATTCGGATTCGTATTCGTAAAAGTGGTATTCATTGCATCACTAGTTGATAGCTCTGATCCAAAGGTTGCAAGTTTAATTCCCGACTCACAAACATATTTGGAAATCGTTTTTTAAAATATATATATATTTGTGAGGGGTTTAGGTAAAACCCACCTAGCATTCCATCTAGGACTTTAGTCCCATAGCAATTCGATAAAGTTATGTAGTTTATGTTATCCAGGCATAATATAGTATACTTGGTGAAAGATTTTTTTCAAATCAGTCCAGTAGTTTCGGAGCCTATCTATTTAATGCAAACAAACAATTAAATATTTTCTCTATATAATACGTATTACTGTAGATGTAGATATTAATAATAAAAAAACGCTACTCACTCAAATTATATTCCCTTGTGTTGTGGGTCCCTCAGAACATACACAAAGACAAATACAAATACCCGTGACCCGAAACATCTGCTTATTACATGATTGTTTGCTCCGACTGGGAATCGAACCTAGGACCCGTTGATAGAGGCAGCGCCACATACCAACCAACCAAATCGGCCATTGTAAGTAATGTATGTATTTACAAAAAAAAGTAACGCACCAGTACCAATCCTTGCTTAGTTTCAGATTTTAGATGGCACCGTGTAATTTGTCCAGGATCATCTCATTACCCCGACAGAAAAGAGGGGTGTTATGAGTTTCACGTTTGTATCTGTGAGTCTGTGTATCTGTGTGTCTATGTCTGTGGCATTGTAGCTCCTATACAAATGGACCAATTTCGAAGGCAGTTCTTTTGTTTGAAAGCTAACGTAATCGAGATGATTTTTAACCAACTTCAAAAAAAGGAGGTTCTCAGTTTGACCTGTATGTACAAATACAAATATACTTTATTGCACACCAACATTTAGGGTACAAAAGGCGGCCCCATTGCTAAGAAGCAATATCTTATCGGCAACCTTTGGGTATGTATGTATGTATGTATGTTTGTTCGCGATAATTTCGCGTTTGTTTGAACCGATTTTGATGTGGTTTTCAGAAAAGTATTTGTTACATTCAGGAGAAGGTTTTAGTATATTAACCGACTTCAAAAAAAGGGTGTTCTCTGTTTAATCAGTGTGTACGTAAAATAAATAATACATTATAATGATTCGCTTAAACTTTTGCAAAGCTTACACTTCGTTTTATTAACCGACTTTAAAAAAGGAAAAGTTTATAATTTGCACTAAAAATGTCTTTGCACCGACTTCAAACAGATCAGTAGGTAGGTACTACATAGCACATCAAATGATATTGTATTTATTTTTTGCTTTTTTGAAGTTGTTTAAATTTTTTTATAAAAAGTTTTTATAGTTACATTTGATCAAAATTTGTTTAGCCGTTTAAGAGTAACCTATAAGCAATAAATGTAGGAAGTGACACAATTTTTTTAATTTATCCTTACTAATATTATAAATGCGAAAGTAACTACAGACATAGTCTGTCTGTCCGTCTTTCATTTCTAAACTACTGAACCGATTTTGATGAAGTTTAGTACAGAGATACATTAGAGCCTAGGAAAGGACAGGCTACATTTTATCCCACAGTTGCGCACGATATAACCTGTAGTCCACGCGGGCGGAGCCCCGGTCGGAAAGCTAGTAAATGATAATAATGTTATGTACCATGGTTATGTACCATGACTATTTCCATGTAATTGATTCCTTTACGACACCTTATCTTGTACGTGTAACTCTCAAGGTTAATTATTTTGTTTTGATGATTGAAAGGATGTTGAAAGAATCATTGTTTGATATGCTAATTGACCATTAATATGACCTTAAGGTTATCTGCCCTAAAGGCATAATTATATCATTGTATTATTATTTCAAATCATATATAAGGCAGATCCCTTGGAGTCATGAACCATTCGTATTCTTTACCTCTTCGTGTTCACATCTTGAAGTAACCTAAGTCACATCTTGAAGAAGTAACCGCCCTCTCTAACAATTATTGTATTGAGTAAATTAATAAATATATTTATTCAAAACATTCGACTTTTGTCTCGGACATAACAATAAGAAAAGATAAATGGTAAGTGCCAAGATTAAGAGTTCAATTTAGAAGTCAAGAGGCCTACTTAGTCATTTCTATTCTACACTATAAGCCAGTATTTAAATAGTGCCCGTATTAAAAATAATTGTAATTTTTCTGGGTACTTTGTGAAAGATGAGTTACAAGCCTTATGTTTAGACAAATATGATAGATTAAAAGCATAGACTTAGGATTATATACCAAACTTATTAAATAGATTTAATAAGTTTGGTATATATTTTTTTTTATGTTTAGACAAATATGATAGATTAAAAGCATAGACTTAGGATTATATACCAAACTTATTAAATAGATTTATAGATTTATTGAATAAATAATGAAAATAAAATTTACCTTACTTATACTATACCTAATCCCTAATTATTGTGGTTTGTTTACTGTGTCGAACATTTTTGATAGTTATTAAAGGCTTTTATGTTATTGAATTTTCACGTGTTCTATGTTATAATTTAATTAATACATTTTCTTGATTTATTATGTTAAATAAATTATTTTATTCAAACCCTCTGTATCCTGGATAAGTGTTGTAATAGCTTCTCAGTCAAAAATCCTGAGGGCTTAAGTCGTTATCGAACTGCTTAATATACACCTAGGTACTTAATGTTCTTAACTTAAGTCAAATATTTCTCAATTTACCCCAAAATAGCAGAAAAAGCACTTCAATTGTACCTATTTACCCTTCTCAAGTAAATATTTATGTGAAAGGAGATTTTCTGCTGTAGTTACAAAAAAACCAAAGTATATAAAATAAAGACATTGGTAGTAGTGATTAACGTTGTGTTGTGCGATTTCTATGGTTAAGCCAAGAATTGGAAACCTCGTCAAATCCATGCAAGCTCATCCATCACATTCCCAATAAGTAGGTTCTACTTACCAAATACCTTTTGTATGATTTTTGTAAAACTTTAATTAGCATTAAAAATACTTATTTTGTTATTTAATACTTTTTTATTCTAACCTAATAATCTGGACTGGAGCATGGGGGACGCGGAATTTGTTTTATGGTTGAAAGGGGGCGCGTCTCAAATAAGTTAGGGAACCCCTGTTCTTACGAGTACTTAAATCCTTGTTAAAGCTATGCTAATACCTACTCACAAATAGTGAAGAAATTTGATATTATATTGACTAGTTTCACTGTCTTATCTAAAATATGTGAGTTTATTTGGTAGGAAATAACTACTAAACTGATTTAAAAGTTCTTTCACCAAAAATAGCTCTTTTATCAGCGGGTGACATAAACTACATAATTTTCCCGAATCCCCATGGGAACGAAGTCTTGGGCGGAAAGCTAGTTATTAATAGTATTTCACTATGAAAACTCAAGATTTGGCTTTCTTTAGCCTTCATTTAAATTAAGACTTTGAGTAGAAGAAATTACTTAAGAAAGATTTGGCTGTATGGCTCCGACCTTTGCCTATCCGGATGGATGAAAAAAATTACTACTCAATATGATCGTTACGTTGGAAAAGTACCTCTTGATGAACTTTTACTCTGAGCAATGTAATCGTTATTTTGACGGATAGTGAACGATTAAATCTATTCCCCCCTTTTTTTTTTGAGGTTTTTGGCCTGGCTACCAGACGTTTGGGGATAATTTTGCCACTTTGCTCTGTTTTTCGCGAGAAAATACGGGTCTGTTTATTTGGTTAATAAAATAACCATTGGTTTGAATTTTTCACAGCAAAAAATAAATCCAAACGATTATAGATTACTATTTTCTCATTTTTCATCTTTGTCACACCCCGGTGACAAAAATGAATACGCAATTTTAAACCAAACGAACGATAATCGTTGTGCAAAATACCGCGATTAGGGCCCTGATTAATTACCACGAATGAATAATACCAATCACACAAGTTTTATAGAGAGACGAACTTTTTGTAAAATATTCAGACTTACGTAATATTCAGACTTATGCAAGTTGCAGTCTGTGATCTCTGCCTACCCGACGGGACAGAGGCGTGAGTTTATGTATTTATGTATGCAGACTTATGTACCCTGTATAATTTATTCGGTTTCGTAGTGTGATTCACATCCTTAATCACTCAGTCTTCTTCCTCTTCAATTTAAGAGCTGTGCTCTTGTCGGTGGAGTATCTGCCACTCTTTACGTCTTTCAGCCAGTCCTTTGACTTCCTGATACGACATGAGATTAACTTTCTCCTTCACTTGATCCATAAAGTTCCTTCGTGGTCTTCCTCTTCCTCTTCTTCCTTCTACTTTTCCTTCCAAGATGTTCTTAAAGAAATTGTCATGTCGTATCAGGTGCCCTATCATATTTCTTCTCCTTCCAAGATGTTTTTAAAGAAATTGTCATGTTGTATCAGGTGCCCTATCATATTTCCTCTCCTTCCAAGATGTTCTTGAAGAAATTGTCATGTCGTATCAGGTGCCCTATCCTATTCCCTCTCCTTCCAAGATGTTCTTGAAGAAATTGTCATGTCGTATCAGGTGCCTATCATATCACCCAGTATACAGTCGAATATAGAACCTCATTTTTTTTGAAGTTGGTTGAGATTACCTATAGTTGAAATATGTATTATCGTTTTTTTATATTTAAAAAAAATAGGTAGGTTGCTATGCTGTGGGTTCATCATAAATAAATAAATTAATTAAAAATAGATCTCAGATACGCTTCCCTGACTAGAAAACTAAGGTCCGTTTTCCGTACAGAAAAGAAGGTCCGTACAGAAAAGAACGCGACTCAGACTCTGCCCTATACTTCAGTAGCAGTCGTTTTTGTCTTTTTGGTAGTGAGAGAAAGAGACAATCAATAGGTACTTAAGTATAGATCTAGACTTGAGTCTCTTTTGGTTTTAACTGCATTAATAATAATAATAATAAAATCATTTATTTTCAGGCATCTAAGGCCCATAGATAAATACCTTACAGACTAACATACATATGAATTATAATTAAACAAAATAAAATAAAACTAACTAACACTATTTCCCGGGTGTTTTTCCGGGGATGTCTGCAGCCGGGAATCTCCCTCGGAAAAGGCGGAACACCACACCCTCCGGCCAAAAGCTCTCCTTCATGACTGTCTCCAGCATTAACGTCGGGAACCGCACCACAAATGCTTTGAAAATAGCATGGTGATGCGATTCCAACGGTTTCACTCTCTGGACACCTAAGGGAACTTTTGTCTTCTGCCGTATGTACTCGACGACGTCTTGCACCTCAGTGCTCGTACATTAATGATGTTTACTCCGTTTACAGCACATATAATAGGTTAGTAGAATAACCATAGTCTGAAACAAGACGCGTGCCTAATACTGCCATCAAGATGCCCAAGGCAGCTTAAATTATAGTCGGAGAGCACAATAAATATAATTTGCAAGTTTTATTTTTAACCGAAATCGTCAAAAATCTTTATGCGTTTGTGTTTGTTTATGTGTTTTGCTTGTTATAGTTATATCAAGTCATTGGAGTGAATAAAGGTGTTATCTATCTAAAAACCAGCTTTTTGCTCAAGACTTTTTTCCAGTGGGAAATTTTTCTTCAATTTTCCAATGTTTTTAATAGTTATTCTGCTATTCGGTATGGAGACAAATACAAAAAATCAAAAACCATGAAAATTGGTTCAGACGTTCTCAAGTTATATGTGTTCGAACAAACCCGACTTTGTTTTCTTTAATAAGTTTATAGGTCTTTGATTTTTCTACTTGAAAAGTTCAGATATAACACCTGCTTTCACTGGACGTTTTACGCTTCTATGTGTCTCAAGCAAAGATGTTCTTATACCTTCTGAAACAGACTTATTGTGTGCTATGAAAAATCATGCGTGTCCTCTAGACAATCTTGAGCAGTGCACCTTCCATACAAAGCATTTTCGTAATCTGTCTAGTTAGTTGTAACTAGAATTTTTTAAACTAATTTTTTATTATTTTTAGTGACAGCAAGACGAAAATGAAAAAAATATACCAAAAATATAAAAAAGCGCACTTTACATATTGAAATTTGAGTTACATTGTATTGTATTGTATTGTAAATTCCCATATTACTCGGAACACAGATGGTTTCTTTACTGTGAAATAGGTTCACATGTCACAGTAAAGAAAGCATCTGTGTTCCGAGTAATATGGGAATTTACTTTCTTAAACAAAATCATTTTTTTCTCATTTTCTTTTCCACTAAACTGATTAAAATTGAAAAAGGATATCTCTAAAATATTTTTTTCATCACCCCCGTCATTAGATTGCTTATAATATTTATCAAATACAGGGTGAAAAAACCTCCTAGCTATATTCAAAATCCTGAACCAGTATCACTTACAGAACACTTTTTTTTTTCGGTGGGATTTTTTTTTTCTAAACGTAGACACCACTCGGGTGTACCCCCTGAGCGCTACCCGCATCCCTCGCGTGCCTGGTGTAGGAGTAATGTCTACTTTTAGGCAAAAAATGAACTATTGCCATTGAAAAAAAATAAAAATATTTTTTTTCATAAATGTGTTCTTTGAGTGACCGGTTCAGAATTTTGAATATAGCTAGGAGGTTCTTTATCACCGTGTGTAGCTAAGAACCATTTCGATTCCGTCAGCTTTCAAACAAAAAAACGACATCGAAATCAGTTCATTCATTTAGAAGTTACGATGCCACAGCCAGACACACAGATATACATCAGACATATATATACACACGTAAAACTTAAAACAGCCCTCTTTTTTGTCGGAGATTTTTTTTAATCAGCAAACACATTTGGTCTAGACCACCCCCTCTCATGGTTGTTCGACCAAAAATATCCCCATTACGCGTCCGTAAAATGCAAACACAAGGAGTTTAAAAACAGCTACTTACGCCTCTCTGGCTCTCAACGCCTCATTTTAACGGCGAGCTCCTAGTCTATTTTTCTTCCGATCTAAACCTCGCCGCTAGCGATAAACGCCTAGTCTCCCGTCCACGTTTATCTCTGTCTGTCATTCTATTTTGACATCAATCTGTTCTTGTCTACCGTAGAGTTTGTACATTCATTTACTGTCATCTCTAGGGAGGGCTTGCTTCTCCTCAGGCGTTTCTGAGACATAAATAACGTCGCTTTATCTAATTAGCTCATGTGTCATTGGATTTATACGAATTTGTATTAACTCTGACTTCAAAAGAACAAAGACTCGAGACATGAAGGCCCGTGGCTTCGCCTGCGTGGACTACTATTTTCTTATCCTAAGAACATTTTTCTGGGATAAAATTAGCCTAGTCGCCAGACTAAACTATTTTTGAGCCAAATTTTTAACCGTCGGTAAAAAAAGAGAGGTATTACAAGTGTGACGTGTTCAGCTGTTTAAAAGTTATAAGCGATAAATATCCGGGGTTATACAACAGTCTTGATTTTAGACTTATGATGCTCAAACGCGCTTATTTTACGTAGTATAGACAAGCTCGCACATGCGTGCACAGACTCACATACACACAGACACACAATACAATTATCGTCATTTTTGCCACTTACCTTCGAAATCCTATATTTTTATATTCTTGAGTTGTCGGTAATAATTATCTGACAAAAGTATACTTTTGTCAGATATTACCGACATTACAGTAAAGAATCTGTGCCTTATCATATCTGGGGTTCTAAGACACAGGGAATCCTAGTTCAGGTATAAACTTAGATCATATATTACATTACTATATATTAGTTAGATCATATATTACTATACACGGTGTTAAGTAATTCGATCTTATCCTTTCAGGTGGTGAATCAGCCCATGAAACTGAACAACTTTCCCTAAGAACAAATGCCGAAATACGAAAAAAAATGTTTAACTTCCCATACAAATTGCATCAGCTGATAAATCATTTTGTATGGGAAGTCAACATTTTTTTTTCGTTGTTCGGCATTTGTTCTAAGGGAAAGTTGTTCAGTTTCATGGGCTGATTCACCACCTGAGAGGATAAGATCGAATTACTTAACACCCTGTATATGATCTAAGGGTATATATCTCATTATGTTTTGTACTAATAAGTACACATTTTTCTTAGCAAGTTGGCAACTATAACGATGTGGCTCAAAACGTAGCCATTGATACAAATTAACAGAGGAAGTTAAGACATATATAAATATATATTAAAAATTTAAAAAACCCCCCACGCAAAAAAGTAAAGCGGACATTTAAAAAGTAAAAAATAATACCTTTCGTTGAGCCATCAAATTCATTTCAGAAATACCTATATATATTTTAATTATCGAAATCGATGGATGGCACGATAGGGTTTGCTCATTAAAATGGCGCTATAATGTCGCGTCGGGGTACCGCTTTAGTGAATCAGACCCTTCATTTGATTGACCCTTCATTTGATTGGGTCTGATTCACTAAAGCGGTACCCCGACGCGACATTATAGCGCCATTTTAATGAGCAAACCCTATCGTGCCATCCATCGATTTCGATAATTAAAATATATATAGGTATTTCTGAAATGAATTTGATGGCTCAACGAAAGGTATTATTTTTTACTTTTTAAATGTCCGCTTTACTTTTTTGCGTGGGGGGTTTTTTAAATTTTTAATTTAATTTTTATTTCAAAATTTTTAACTTATTTCAAGGATGTGCTAGTGTTCTGGATATCCTAGCCGCAGCATCAGCTCACCGTGTTGCCACCATTGCATTGTATGCAGAATCAAATACTGAACAAAACGAGTCCAAACACGACATATCTGCTATTATTTTTTCAAGGATGTGCTAGTGTTCTGGATATCCTGGCCGCAGCATCAGCTCACCGTGTTGCCACCATTGCATTGTATGCAGAATCAAATACTGAACAAAACGAGTCCAAACACGACATATCTGCTATTATTTTTTCAAGGATGTGCTAGTGTTCTGGATATCCTGGCCGCAGCATCAGCTCACCGTGTTGCCACCATTGCATTGTATGCAGAATCAAATACTGAACAAAACGAGTCCAAACACGACATATCTGCTATTATTTTTTTAAGAGTGTGCTAGTGTTCTGGATATCCTGGCTGCAGCATCAGACCAAGAGTTCCATAATCCTGCATAGTTATTAAGCATACATGAGTGTTTCAAGTTTTAGGTCACATGTATGTTTGAAAGTAAAGTAAATACACATTAAGAGTCTAAGAACCCTACCGCAGCTAACAAAAGAGCTGATGACCTTGAAACGGCTGAACCGATTTTGATAAAACGTATCTAAGAACCATCGCCAAAAAACCTGCTTGTAAATAAAAAAAAACGCATCCAAATCGGTTCACCCGTTTGAGAGCTACGGTGCCACAGACAGACACACAGACACACAGACACACACACATAGCGGTCAAACTTATAACACCCCTCTTTTTGCGTCGGGGGTTAAAAAGGAGAAACTGACTGACTGACTGACTGACATATCAACGCACAGCCTAAACGGCTAAACGTAGGCACTTGAAATTTGGAAAGGACTTAGCTTAGGTACCGTAGAGGTGCACTAAAAAAGGAATTCCCAAAATTCCCACGGGAACGGGAATTAGCGGGAAAATCCTTTTGTATGCAAAATCTAAACCGCTTAAGTTAGACGCTTGAAATTTGGCATGCAGGTACCTTAGTAAACTTAAAGCTTAGTTGCAACAGGATGTTGCAAAATTCCCACGGGAACGGGAGTTAGCGGGAAAAAACTTTTGTATGTAAAAATCTAAATCACGTAAGACAGATGTTTTCAATCTGTGTACTCTGTACAAAAAAAATTCACCCGCAAACGAAGTTGCAAGCATCAGCTAGTTTATTTATATAATTCATAGTGAGAAAGAAAATATGTTATTTAAATCGTACCAACCCTTAACTCAACTACGCTACGCTAAGGCATCATAGTTTTAACGCTCAAAGGTCCTAAGTTAGGCGGTTGAAATTATCTTTAGTTAACTACTGCATAGTTTATTCCAGGCTCTAGATACGGGATACGAAGTTACCCCAAGTTGTCTTGGAAGGGGAAAACATCTAACTTTAATGAAATGTTTGTCGCGTACCATTAATTTGTGAAGATATGTCAGTTGGTAAGCAAAACATATTTGCTCCTAACTAGCTTTCCGCCTATGACTTCGTTCTCTTAGAAAATTATTCTACCCTGATGTGATCGGTTGATAATATCACCACCCCATTTCTAGTCACAATTTGTTTTCAATCTGAAGTGGCGTCCTTTGGACTCATGCGGTATAGTAGGCTCTGTAAAGGGCCGTCTGATTTGCGAACACCGTCCTATCAAACGGTGGTGGTAGCTAAACAGCTTGCTGTGTTCCGTCAGTGGGTAGGAGTACCAGTGCCTTAATTGGCATTTTCTGGGTTAATTCGCATCATCGTTGCCCTATCTAAGATCTTGGTGAAGATTGAGGTCAGCCTGTCTCATAATTTAAAAAAAGTATCCTATTATTTTTATTTTTAACGGCCGGTTTGGTCGAGTGGTAGTGACGCTGCCTCTTGATCGGCGGGTTCGATCCCCAGTCGAGGTAAACATTTGTGTAAAAAGCAGATTTTTGTTCTCGGGTCATGGGTGTTTGTGTTTGTCTTTATGTGTGTTCCAAGGGACCCACGATACAAGGGAAAACCTTAGTGTGGGCCTTTGAGTGTGTAGCGTTTATTTATTTTTATTTTTTTAAATCAGATCTTCATTGAATTTTGAGATTGAGATTTGAGATCAATCTAAAACCGTTTCCTTTTGGACAGTAACCAACAGATGTCTCGAAAGTTCAATTTTACAAGCAATTAACAATTTACACACTCTGAAATACAATAAAGTACTTCCCACATCCCGGACGGGAAACGAACTTTAACTGAATCCTGGAACCCTAATACTACGTGATTAATTGTCTCCATAAGACAAGGGTACGCTTTGAATAGTTCCAGCCAGTTTCAAGCAGTTGAAACTAGTTTGTTTGCATCGAAGACAGCTTTATTGTGACGACTCTTTGTATATCCGACTTAAATGGGCATTTCGAAGCTATATTAGTGTTAAATGCTGATGGATTGGCAGTTATTTGTGAGCTAAAATGTATAATATAATATAGGTACTAGCTGATGCCCGCAACGTCGTTTGCGTGTTAATTTTTTTTTTGTACAGAGTACACAGATTGAAAACATCTATCTTACGTGATTTAGATTTTTACATACAAAAGTTTTTTCCCGCTAACTCCCGTTTTCGTGGGAATTTTGCAATATCCTGTTGCAACTAAGCTTTAAGTTTACTAAGGTACCTGCATGCCAAATTTCAAGCGTCTAACTTAAGCGGTTTAGATTTTTCATACAAAAGGATTTTCCCGCTAATTCCTGTTGCCGTGGGAATTTCGGAAATTCCTTTCTTAGTGCACCTCTACAGTACCTAAGCTACGTCCCTTCCAAATTTCAAGTGCCTATGTTTAGCCGTTTAGGCTGTGCGTTGATATGTCAGTCAGTCAGTCAGTCGGTTTCTCCTTTTATATATTTAGATAAGCAGAAGTTCTAATAAGATGGACTGGTTTTACCCATGGATTTGTATTTACTTGTTTAATCCTTTGCCGACGGCGGTTAGCAAGGAAAGAGGCAAATGCCAGTATAATGCAACGCAGATTTGCGCTTAGCAGACTACAGGTTGATTAGAGAAATAAAAGACTATATGGTGTAAGATTAACTAACTGAGAAATAATTTATAGGGAAAGAAATATCGGCGCTCGTAGCTCAGTGTCACTCGCTGATCTCAACCGATAAGGTAAAGCAACGTACACTGAGGCAGGGAACCTGATGGGTGACCAAAGTGGCAATTTATCACGAGCGTTTCCGTGCTTCGGAGGGCACGTTAAGCTGTCGGTCCCGACTGTTGTCGATTGACTACAGTCGTTAAAACCAAATCAGAGGCCATTGTGTGGTTTGAAAACTCTGACACCAGGGTTAGCCAGGTTCGCCGCACACATGACTATACCTACACGATAAGAAGAAGAAGGCGCGATTAGACCTCCTGCTGCCCTAGCATACACAATGAGACTTATTTCTAGTAAGAGTATAGACTCTCGAATCAACACAAGGAAAACAGAAACTGCTTGTATTATAATTTTCCACGTTAAAAACGTATGAGTCACCGACTTCAATCCCAACAACAGTTCGCACAAAGTAGATAACTACAATGCCTATTAGCAGATAACCACAAAAATGTCACTCATTTATTTAGATGATGTTCTTGTTCGTAGTATTTTTTCGTTTTTGTTGATTTTTTTAAAGTCCTGAAACATTATCGATAAAATTCATATGGGACCACCTTTGGAGTATACTCTTTCGAACAAAAAAAGAATTTTGAAAATCGGTCCATAAATGGCAGAGAAATCGGTGAACATGCATAAAAAAAAAAGAACCTCCTCCTTTTTTGAAGTCGCTTAAAATGCAGTTTATTTCTCTTGTCTTTTAACTTTGACATCGTCCTTTTAGTAATTCATGATCATGATCATTTGTCGACATCATTCGAAAGAACGACTCTTGTGTTAAATGACTAGCCGATATTTATTGCGAGCACGGAAATATTGATAAGAACTCGTAATGATATGTTTCAAACCATAGAAAATAAAAAAACCTTTAGTTTTATATTTAAAACTAGTGAATATAACCGCAAAAGTCATAAATAATTTCTAGAAAAATAAATTTGTTTTACAAGCAGATCAGCGCTATTTGGGTATCTTAATATGTATTGAGAACTACAGACTCTTACCAATTATTTGAATGTTTTTTTTTTGTTTTATAAACATTACCCACTCAAAGGCCCACACTAAGGTTTTCCCTTGTGTCGTGGGTTCCTTGGAACATACATAAAAGCAGACACAAACACCCATGACCCGACAACAAATATCTGCTTTTTACATAAATGTTTGCCCCCACTGGGAATCGAACCCAGGACCCGTCGATCTAGCGGCAGCGCCACTACCACTCGACTAAACCGGCCGTCAAACTGATCGATAAATTGCGAGATTTAAGATAATGTGATATAAAAGAAGATATAATAAAGAGGATAGACAAAGAAACGTTGCTGTGGCTTGGATTCGACATGTGAAAAGAGTGATATAAGACTCATAACATACATATATGGTTCGCATGTAGTGGAGAGGGTCGGAAGAGAGTCATGGGCAAAAAAAATAATAACGTACAATAAAATACTATCAGCTCATTTCACAGTGTCCGACCTGCAATTTTCTTACGAGGAGGAAAAAAATTAAAAATCCGTAGCATACCGAAGACGCAATTTTATTAAAGCAAAAAATGCCGAAAACGCTTCGTGGCCATAGCGCCCTGCGGGAGGTTTTTATAAGGCAGGCGATAAATCAAGAGCAGAAAAATATTTAAAAGCTTGCGCTACCATATTCACTGGTTCGGACCACTTGGAACTTATGAATTGGCGCTTAATATCTACAGGTGACTATAAATTGGAAAATTAAAAAAAAATGCGGTGTATCCTGTTTATCTTCAGGAAGAAGTACCTAAGTTTTACCCGTAACATCAATATAAATAAAAAGCTCGAGAAAAAATACGCCTTTCTCACACGGCTCGAGTTTTTTTAGGTCCGTATTACAAAACGCGAGTCAGTCTCTGATCTATTCATCGGTAGCAGTCTTCTTTGTCATTTTGTTAATGAGAGAAAGATACAATCAATATTTAAGTATAGATCAAGACTTACGCTTTATAGGTTCTCAAACAAACCTCTTTTGTATAAAAATCGTTTATTATCCCTAGAAAGTTTCAATGTAAGTATGTATGTATGTATGTAAATTCTTTATTGCTCAAAAACAGTGTTATACAAAACATTTTATAGGTAACTAGCTTTCCGCCCGCGGCTCCGCCCGCGTCCTAATTTTTTTTAAAATAAAAAGTATCCTTTAAACCTCACGGAGCCCGAGACCTTTCCAACGAATGCAAAACCGTGGAAATCGGTTCGTGCGTTCTGGAGAGGAAAACCCGACTTATTTTTATATAGTAGATTATAGGCATTATTGGTAATGTGTGTATTTCATTGAAGTGGCAGCGGCGTTGTCTAATGAATCTACTTACTAGAAATGAAAAACTATACTTATAGAATTCATCTCATTCCGCAAAATATTTTCATTTCAAGAGTTTATTTATGACAAAGAAAAAATATTAAAGATGGCTCAGTATTAGTCATTATGCCATGCGGCGATCGGTTTTTAATAGTACCACCACATTTCTTACCGTAGGTTTCACAAGAGGCGACAAGGAAACACAAATGAGTCCTGCCTCCTATTAATCCATCCTTGACAACGACACCTTTTGAATCTAAGGTGGCGTTCTATGGTCTCATGCGGTGTGGTAGCCTCTATAAAGGTCCGTCTGGTCCTTGAAGTCTCCTACTGAACACTTGACTATTTTTCATATATTTTTTAATAATATAAAGTGTGTTTTAAATGTGTACTAAGTTAGGAATATATGCATTAAATAGTTTTTGAAATAGAGCAGTAACAAAAGTTGTTAAAAAAATGCGATATTTTTAATGTTTTTCGTATGGGGTACATAAACACTGTGGTTTATGTTTATAATTTTATTTATTATATTTTACGATAGATACCATCATAATATATATTTTTTGAAAATTTGGATACGCCGTCTCTAATAGTTTGAAAGATAGAGAGAGGGCTGCGACTGTAACACCAAACTTAAATATCAACCAGCGTCTGCCCTAAAATTCGTTCCCATGGGAACTCCGTGTAATCTCTTTTAGGTAAGCTTCCACAATAATTTAAGATCATCTTTGTTAAATTTCAAACTTATAGCTTAATTAATTTTGAGTTTAATCGCCTAGTTTGTAAAATGTGCACTTTTTAAAATTTTCCCCCTGCCCGTACTTACCCCCTGGGAGGGGGTAGGACCCCTAAATTTTGGTAGGACTCGGCAGATACTCGTTTCTAGTGCCAAGATAAAGTTATAAACAAAGTTTCAACGATGTACATATTTTGCCGCTAAACAGACATTTTTAGTCTTACTTTACCCGTGCTACTTACACACACTTTACACACAGTCTTGTGCCCGTAATTTATAGCTTTTCTGACACCGGATGGGTTGGCTGGAAGAGATCTCTTATAGAGATAAGCTCGCCTTTGTAACATTTTTTAGTAATTAAGTATCAAACTATGTGTGTGTGTGTGTGTGTGTGTGTGTGTGTGTGTGTACAATAAAGAGTTTATCAAATAGTCTTAGTTTCAAAGTGGAACATACCAATTCTTGTAAGCGTCCATCGCGTGAACATTGCTTGTTGCCGTCGCTGTATAAAATAGTCTTACCATCCTATTCTACTAATAATGTATATTTTTATGTGAAAGTTTATAAGGATGGATGGATGGATGTTTTTTACTCCTTCAAGTAAAATCTACTAGATAAATTTCATACAACGTTTTTACATAGCAGACATCATAATAACACACAATCGCTACATATTTTTTTCAACGGGAATGAAGTCCCAAGCAAAAATTCAGCACACACTACCCTATCTCTTCTGGTCAAGCTGTAACTTGAGAATGATTCTTTTTTTGTTGTGTTCCTTATTATCTCGACCAGGTTTGTATTTAAAAAAAAATGAAAATCCACCGAGACAATTTCCAGGGGAACAAAGTCGCAGGCGGATAGCTAGTAGAATTTAAACACCACTTAGTCGGCCCTATCACAGTCGATCACTATAAGTAAAATTTGTTCATCTAAAATAATGATAATTTCATCCTTCATAATGATTATTATGTATCGTTTTTTTCCTTAGAAATGGTTATTGCGTTGCTATCTCGTCACACATAACTACCGTTCTGGGAGTATGAGAAAGAGTCTAAAAAAATAAGCGATCTTCAGGAAATTCGATAAGCCAGGTCTTAGGCAGCTTGGTAACTGACATGTTAATCAAGTTTAGGCCCGTAGTATCGCAGAAGGAGACTCAAGAGTTGATCTATACTTAAGTATTGATTGTCTCTTTTCCTCACTATCAAAATGACCTAAATGAATCAGATGAATGATATATAGATGAGAGTCTGATAGTCGCGTTCTGTAATACTTCTGTAATAATTTAAAACTGTTCTCAAGACTGCATATTGGGTGAATTTACATAAGCTTCTGAAAATTGAGGATGAGAGTTAGCCCACGGAACTGACCAACTTTCTCCTTATGTCGAAATATGAAAAAATCATAAATTTATTGCCTCACACGACTATCGAGCACATCGGAAATGAATCTACGTAATTCGAGGGTATAAATGTCGTTCTGACTTTTTGACTTTTTCCAAAAAGATTAGGCTACAGGGCAAACCCTTAACCCGATCGTCTTTGTGTTAAGCTTAAATTGTAGCTGACTAAAATGTCCAGAGGAATTTTTCTGAAATTTTTGTTATCATTCTTCGTTTCCAAAATATCGAGCGCCAAGATCAAAAATTCGGAAAAAAAAAATTTTTGTTCACTGTTTCGGCCACAACATTTTTGGTTTTGACTTTTTCAAACAACTCTTTTTGCACCTTATAGCTCTCTTGAATACGCGTCTTTAGAGCTCTTTTTAAATATCATATCTTATAAGGGGATCGCACTTTTTCGTGAAATCGGAGCCTATACTGGAGCGAATGAAAAGACATTTTCAATATCAAAAAAACTTCATCTCTCCAGACAACTTGCACAATCAGTTGATTTACCTGTACATGGGAAGTCGAATACACCTGTTCCTTTTGATATCCCATAACTCCAGGGTATCAATGAGACCACGTATATGAATCAAATAGCATATAAGTACATTATTTTTAAATTATTCATAATTTCAGATTTTTATTTTTCATACAAAATAATTCGGTAAAATTGTGAATTTCCTATAAAAAACCTTTACGTAAGAAATGACAACGTCGTATTATCATATCCCAAATTTAATTTTGATTGATGATTTCTCCGAAAATAACCTTTTAAGAACTTATGTTCCTTGGAAGTTTTAAATTATTTTTATTGATAGAATATGACCTTAGAGTTATGGGATATCAAAAGGAACAGGTTGTATATTGTTTGAAAAATTCACAATTCAAATGGAGACGCGAAATTTTTTTTTCATACTTCGACGTATGTTTCTTGGGGAAAGTTGTTCAGCTTCGTCCAACAATTTGAAGTTATCGAAAATGTTGTACGGCCTAAGTTGTTCAGTTTTAACGGGGAGAACCAACCTATTTTGCCAACTTATTTAAAGTCACCACCCCATATGTATACAGTAGTATACAATAGAATAGTTTATTTGCAACATAGTATAATAAGTAAGTTGTTACAGAAATTGCGTTTCTAATGTTCAGCCTTAAGAGAAAAGCATGCAAATTATGAGGGTAGAAATTAATAGGTAGCAGACATGTCGAAAGTATAAATAATTAATAACAATGTCAAAATTAAGATCAATGTCAAATTAAAAAGTGCGTCAAGAAGCAAGGTATTCATCGACGGAATAGAAACAGTTATCTATTAACCAGGCACGTAATTTCGATTTGCATTGCTTAGGAGGTAAACATTTAAAGTGTTCAGGTATAACGTAATCCTCTATACATATGAGGTCCCTACTTAAGAGACGCTTGCGTTGTCTGGGGCATGTGTATCGGATGGAATCATCTCGTAAGTATGCCACGTCGAGTTCTGCTTGGTGAAGTCGCGCTTGCAAAGAGAGGAGTTGGCAGATCGTTGCTGCGTTTTAAAGGTTGTGTCAAGCGGGACATGAGATCTTTCGGCATAAAACACCGTACATGAAAAGAGCTAGCAGAAGGCAGAGATCAATGGCACAAGAGTGTTGTGGATGGGTGTAAATTGCATGACGAATTTTGGTTCCCAAACACTCAGTAACAAAATCATTAAAAGGCATCAAAATCAAGCCATGCCAATACTTCCCTTGTAAAAATTGCGGGAGACATTGTCGTTCGAGCAACTGCTTAAATAGGCAATACAATACTCTTTATTTCACATAAAAAACATAGGTAACCATAAAACAAAAAAAAATGACAATTGAAGACTTCCAAGGGCGATGATGATATGAGGTCCCACTTTCTACAGTTTACATGGCAGCTGGCGATTTTTATTTTTTTCTTGCGCGCCCAGCCATAGAATAATAACTAGTAACTAGGCCCAGCGTGGAAGTTAATAAAGTCATCAACCACAAAACTTGTTCTGTAGGATCAGTTCACACCGCGATGCGACGCTGCGTGCACATTTTAATAGAGCCACTCAAAATTGAATTTTATTTATTACATGTGAGAATTTAGAATACGTTGCAGTACGCAGCTTTGCGCCTCGAGATGCCTCGCGGCGCGCCCCGGCGTTCTCACAATGAAATGTTTATCTTTTCATGTGATAAATAAAATTTAATTTTGAGTGGCTCTATTAAAAGTGCGCGCAGCGTCGCGTCGCAGTGTGAACTGACCCAGAACCATTTTTCTAGAATGTTACGTTATATGATATGTTTGTCGGGCGCTATCCGCACTTAGCCTCTCTTTTAGGCAATTGTGCGTGATGGCTATTCTAGCCAGCCTATGTCCTCCCAGAAGTACGCAAGGTTCTTGACGATGTTTTCACGAATTTGCCGTAACACATTTTCATCTTAGAAGTTCCGTCTGCCGGTTATGAACCAGACTGAAGATATAAAGGAGATGTCAACTAGGAATTTAATATGCAAGGTTTATCCGGGGAACATTTTAGCTAGCTACAGAATTTTCCGAAATGAATCCTAGATTTTATCTCGAATATTGTGGATGAATGTAATATGAGTCTGGTTGGGTTTATTTGTTTTAGCCCTGAGAGCATGAAACACAGACATACACACGACTAGACGACGCAAGTGTATGTACTTCGCATGTCAAAAAGGGAGAAAAAGTTTCCTTTAGCACCGTTCCACCATTATTAAGGGAATCGCTCGTATGATGTCATAGTAATTTTTTTATGAAATATGATCGATGTCATGTTGCAGCGCGCCGTAGTCGACCTGTGTTTGGCACCTCATAAGCAGTTTTACGTCGTCCGCAAATATTGAGATGGAGGAGCTACACACCACATCTGGGGGATCGTTTATTAGTATAACAAACAGCTATGGACCAAGGTTCGAACCTTGGCTTACACCGGAAGGTGTTTTGTAGCGCTCAGACAGGTATGGACCATATTTCACAAACTGCTGACGGTCGGCTAAATAGTTAGCAGTTTTAGCAATCTGGAAGTGAATCCCATGGTGCTTAACTTCAATAAAAGCACATCATTATGTACGCAGTCGAAAGCTTTTTGGAAGTCTAGGTAAACAATGTCTACTTTGCCCTTGTTATCTAGTTTCTTAGAGATTTGATCTACCACCCATATTAAGTTAATAGCAACTGAGCGTTCCGGTAAAAACGCGTGTTGTGCAGGCGTAACGTACGGCATACATTGCGGGAGGATACAGCTATGTAAAGTAGTTTTAAAGACTTTTGACAATGCGCAAAGGATAGCAATAGGGCGGTAATTCTCGACTTAAGTTTTAGAGCCAGATTTAGAGATAGGTGTGACCTGCGATAATTTCCAAATTGATGGATATATACCGGTATGCAAGATGAGATTAAATAAAAATAAAATAGGTTCAATTAACTCCCTCGTACATCACTTTAACATATATACTAGCACATTGTCAGAGTTAGGAGATGAACCCGGTTTGAGTTTGGTGCGCGCGCTGAACATTTGCTGCTATGAGAGCCCTACGGATGACGTCATTGAGGGCGTGGTGCCTCGGGAATCTTCCTGCGCAGCGGAGGCAACTGAGTGCGTGATGGCCGTTAGCCTCCACGGTTGAGACATTACAACCCAAACGCAGCGCCACTGCCACCCGCACAGAGTCGTCATCCAATAGGGTACCCGTAAATGGCGACGGGAAGGCGTGTAGTCAAGCACCGCACTCCGGAGCAGACACCGCCCTAAATCTCGCCGCCTCCGCACCAGAAGCCCCCTCCGTTAGCGTCTGGAGAACCGCTTTGCACCCAACATCATCCCACAAACGCTGGCGATCCGGCTCACTGGGGAAGTCCGAGCCCGGGTCAGCGGCAGACCAAGCAATCCGTGCCTGCTCCTCGTGAGGAATGCAAACCTCGCCGCCTTCACAAGAGATAATTTTAGCGACAAGGCCCACAACACCACAAGCAGAGGCGAGGAAGGCCGGCAGAACGATATCCCGGACTCGGAGAACTCCCAAACCGCCATGAAGGATCGGCAGGCTAGCCTGGACCCAGCTATTACCTTCCAGACTAACATTAAGGAGTTTGTCTAAGGACTTCGTCGATGGAATCAGTCTGGTCGGGAAACGGCCAGGTTGGACAAATGCGGACAGGTACGTTAATTTAGGCACAGAGAAACAGAGACGCACCAAGAGAAGTGCGACATGCGCAGGTAAGTTCTGCAATGGGTCAAAACCGTGCTTAAGAGACCGTTTCTTAGAAGAAAGTGCTTCTGGGACCGCCTCCGGAAAAATGGGAGACCCTAACAAATGAAAGTTTTCTTTTGAAAGTTCCTTTAGACCAGGCATCAGGGATTGGAAACGAGGGAATGTGTAAAATGTGAACATGTAAAATGGTTCTAAAATTATACAATCTGTTTTTATTTCATATATTACACACCCATGTGTGTTTTACGCTGTGATTATTGAAAATGTAATGGAACATAATTTTAGAGTTTAAATATTTAAAAAAAAACATAAAAAGAGGGAAAATTTTCCAAAGGAAATGTAAAATGGAAAATCATTCAGAATGGTGGTTTGAATTCAGGTTTTCAGTTTTTCATAAGCTGTTCCTTACACCCTGTATTTTCATTCATGTTAAAATACAAATATCTACTCGTACCTTCAACAAAAACACAATCCACTGCCATTTCATTTTTCATTGTACAATCTACCTCCAAGTTTGTGTTTCAATATAAGGTATCGTGTTAGGAAATAGAAGTCTTACTGGGTGGTGCTCTGTATACCGAATAAAGGGCATCGCTTCAGTAGCGTTCCATTAGTGACCTGTCACCACCGCACGTTCGAACGAAAGAAAGCAAAAAGAAACGAAAGAATGGCACAAAAAAGTTTTTCTACATGTAAACAGTCGTATTATTTCAGCCGAAAACGATTTGTCGTCGGATTGTTTATTTATCTTTTCACATACTCGAAAAAAAACTAACTTTAAATTAGAAAACGAAAGTTTAGGAGTGATCTACACAAGAAATAAAACAAAATTAACCTTCCATGATATACTGGGAGTGTAGGGGGCGTCCATTAATTACGTGAGGTGTTTTTGGCGATTTTTCGACCCCCCACCCCCTCTGGTGAGATGTCGTGAGATTTGGCTCGACACCCCCCCTCCCCCTTTTATCTCACGTGAGTTTTATAAAAATGCTTAGTTTTAGTGTAAATACGTTAATTGGTAATTTATTTAGAAAACTTACATAATTAGCCTAATAATTTTTTAACTTTTAATAATCGAACAATAAAAAACAGCTATGATTTACCAACTTAAATTTGAAAAAAAAAACTTATTGTTCTAATTCAGTCCACGGGAACTCAGAGTGGCTACTGGAACAACATGGTTTAGTTGGTTTAACTTAGCTTTCCCACACTTTAACACTATTTCTTTGTAGAGACCCCCCCTCTCCTCCACGTGAGATTGAGTGAGATCCGGCCCGACCCCCTCCCCCCCAAAACGCCTCACGTAATTAATGGACGCCCCCTAAGAAAAACTTAGAATGTGCCACCTACCCTTCAAAGAACGAAAGCAAATTCTCCCTCCATTTTCATTGACACACAACTGCAGTTACGGAATCGTGGCCCAGGCCCAGATATACAGTAAAAATCTGCAAGAGGGATGCGAGGGTTTTGCTGTGTAATAGGCGATATATGACCACCTCTCACCATCAAGAGGAGTTCAAGTATCTGGGGCATCTTGTCACCGACGACCTCAAGGACCATGCGGACATTGAAAGGGAACGTAGGGCGCTGGCGGTCAGATGCAACATGTTGGCCCGCAGGTTTGCACGATGTAGTGAAAATGTTAAAATAAGCCTGTTTAAAGCTTACTGCCAGGTTTTCTACACGTTCAGCCTGTGGACCAACTTTACGCAAAAGACCATTAGCGCCCTGCGAATTCAATATAATAATGAATTCAGGATATTGATGGGGCTGCCCCGCTTCTGCAGCGCATCAGGCATGTTCGCGGACGCACGCACAGATGATTTCTATGCGATTGTGCGGAAGCGAGCTGCCTCGTTGCTCTGCAGGGTGCGGGCCAGCTCCAACTCTATCCTGAGTACCGTGGTGGCGAGATGTGACTCTGATATCATGCGCCACCTTACTAGAGTGTTGGTTGCATGAGGTGTTGTGAACGTATTATTATTTATTTAAATGTATTTAATTTCTATTATTATTCTATTTATTTTTTGACATTTGTAAAATATTAACATAGGTTAAGTTTTACTAACACATTAAATAAATAAATAAATTAAATTAATTAAATTAAATTATTTATGCAACTTGTTCCATCTGATAACCGTCACAATAAGTGTCAAACGTGGCATCTAGTGGTTCTAGAACCACTGATGCTCTGTCTTCCCCGTCAGGAATTATATACTAGAGCGTATGTATGTATGTAAATTAAACGACTTTCCCTAAGTATGTAAATTAAATATGAATAAAAAAATTTGCTTCTCCGTCCAACTTGAGCGATCAGCTGAATGGCGTAGTATGAAAAGTCAAGTTTAAAAAAAATATATATATCTTATACCTTTAAACAAGCAATTCTTGTATATTTATTTATATTTCAATAAATTTATTTCTGTGATCTCGGAAACGGCTCTAACGATTTCGCTGAAATTTGGTATATGGGGGTTTTCGGGGGTAAACAATCGATCTTTTTTTTAATTTATTAATGAAGGGTTCGCTTTTGACCACAATCTAGCCCAAGGGCAAAGATGCGGTCGAGGATGTAGCAAGCTCACCCAGAAGGAGCCTATTCACTCGAACTTTAAAGAGATTCGGGTTATATGAACTCGGAAATACAGACGCAGGCAGGGAATTCCATTCCCTAGCAGTGCGCAATACGAAAGATGATGAAAAGCTCTCAGTGCGAATCCGTGGGATCTAGATTAGTCTTATGTTTGGGAAAACGCGTGTTTTCGAGTTTTCATGCGTTTTTCTTTCCACGCAGAAAATGGTCGCTAACTTCGTCTTGCCGGCCACTGGTTAAGACGCGGACTCCCACTCGGTGACTTACACCCATATCTTTTCATAATTAAAAAGTAGCATTAAGTTTTTCTTAACGCTTTATAATGAAAAAGTTAGCATACAACAAGTTCAATCATCGAATAAAGCGTTAAGAAAATCTTAAGGTAGGTCGCGAGGTACCTTGACTTTGACAATTGATTACTCAAATCATCCTCGACTCCACTGAGGAAAATTGTAAAGTCGAGGACGGAAGTGTCAAATAAAAACGTCAAAATCCTTGACAGAGGTTGAGTGGAGTCGAGGAAATCACGAGTTAACTTCTAAGAATATGGGTGTTACTTTTGTTTTATTTTATATGTTGAAGTTTATATGTATATATAATAATACCACCATATTACAATAAATATAAATCGTAATAACCGAGCAAAACTCGGTCGCCCAAGTACTGTATTTTTAGTGAAGGCAAAGGAAAGCGCTAACTTATTTAAAATACGCTTGGGTCACTTAAAAAGGTATATAATTCTAAAGGACACAAAAGCAGTTCTACTGTGACTGCAGAAAGCTGAAAAAAATATATTTTCGCAATAAAAATAATTTTGTGACAGTTTATTGACTCGGTGACAAATCTTCGGCTTTATAAAAATCGAAAAGTGGCTACCAAAAACTGTTAGTATTGGGTATCAAATGAAAGGGCTTGAGTAATAGAATACTGTAATATGTTTCGACTAATTAGTTTTTAGTTGACAAAATTAAAAACTAAAAACTTAAAAATGAGTATTTTTTTTTAAATTAAACGGTTTTAATTTAAAATTAAGTGTACTAAAAGCTAAAAAGTAATTCGGTAGGTCCTAGGTATACCCGTCATCACACAAATCTCGTCATCAATCTAGAGCATTAATCTGACAAAATAATACCTTACGATGAATCACTACAAAGAAAGAGACGTAACGATATTGTTGCTCCACCTCATTTTGTGCGTACCGACTTTGCAAGAAGGCAGTACCCATGCCAGTCTGTTTACTTATATAATAAATTAAATAAAACACTTAAAATATACCCCTTGCAATTATACATGTGTAAGAATAAGCTGATGCAATGGTTGGGTACGCTCACCTATGATGAGGTTGAAAATCTCCTAATAAGAATTGTCTGAAATTAGCTATAGGTACATATTTAATGTAAGGATATAGATAATTATATAAATAAATATTGAATAATTTTATTGATCTTATAAATATCATCTAACATTTTTTTTTCTTTACTTTTTGTGTAAGCCATATATATCTACATTATATCACATCTACACACACACACACACACACACACACACACACACACACACACACACACATACACACACACATACACACACAGATATTTTAACATCCTAAATTAACCTTTGCATGCTTACTAGTAATTATCGTTCATATCTTGTTATTTCTGTTTTAAATTTTCTTGCAAGTGCAAATTACTAAACTAAAATTGTAAGTTAATATATGTAAGTTGTTAACGTTTCTGAGTAAGGCTCACGAGCGTTTTGTCCGCCCGTTCCAGTGTGTTATTAATATTGATGCATACTAACGATGGCCGTTTCTACTAATAATCAGGATGTAGACTTCACTTGGAAGATAAACTACTTGCATCAATGCTTATGCATCAATATTCATAACACACTGGAACGGGCGGGCAAAACGTTCGTGAGCCTTAACCCACATTTATGCCCATGAGTAAACTAGTATTTCAAGCTCTTTCTGATGACCTAAATTTTATATAGCCTCGTAAAGGGTAATTTTAAATTACATACTTTCAAACTAGTGTGCAGCTTTCAATTAGAGGACAGGACGCTAGGTGCAAAGAGGATTAAGTGTGTTACATTTTTAATTTTAATCTATCTAACTTATAAAAATCAGCCTTTATATATAATCTAAAAATAAAAGGACGGTCTACGCTCTCGAGCATGCACCTTCAGACGCACAAAGGAGAGTGCAATTTAAATCGTTTTTCACGCATCGGTACCTGGAACACCTCTCCTTGCACTTGCCTTGCATGACACAAGTTCTTTGCAGCTCAAGCTAGCATCCGGAATTGTTTTCCAGACTGGTGTGTAGGCAGGACCGTTGTCTTTTTTTGCCGACCCCAGCGTTCTTTGGAAGGAGATTTGACAATGTCATTTACATACTTTTTGTTTGAAGTTTTGTCTAATTAACTTCTTAATCGTGGATTAACTAACTAACAGAGTATGGTGAAATTGGACCTAAAGTGCCAAAGTATAAAGCACTTGCTTTTACTGAAAGGTGTCACTATACAATTACATTTTTTGTTCCTTATGTAGTTTTATACCTATTCAAAAAGACATGTTGTATGAAAAATAGCAAGTACATGGTCCCTTACTCTATTGATAAATATAACTTCTTTAGCACCATTGATATAGGTAGAAAACATTTTGTATGAATACATCCACACACTTCATAGACACACATACACACTCATAAACTCACTCACTCACAACACACGCGCGTATTCATAAACACAAAACAGACTTACAGTTAAGGAAACGGTGAACTTGAAACTATTTTCTTTTTAACCCCCGACGCAAAAAGAGAGGGGTGTTTATAAGTTTAACGTGTCTGTCTGTGTATCAGTGTATCTGTCTATTGTATCGTAGCTTCCAAACGGAAGAACAGATTTTCGTTTAGTTTTTTCTGTGTCATATCCCGAATTTTATCCCGAGTGTTCTTAGCCATGTTTCATGAAAATCTGTTCAGCCGTTTAAAAGTTAAAGTGTCCCGGCAAAGTGTCCGTGAAACTTCGGCCGTGCTGAACTCTGGCCATCATACCATCGTGAAACTGTCGGATTATGTAAAGGAATTTTTGAATGAATACGATTATGGATTTGATTATGTTTGAGAATTTGGACGCCCCAAGCTGACTTATAATTATTATACTTACGTTTCCAGTGGACAGCTTCACTGCCCTCTTTGCGAACGAACATTCAAAACCAAATTTGGCTTTGCCAGTCACATCCGAACGCGCCAGGCGCTAACATGTGTCACCGTCGACGGACACATCGTGGAAGACATCATCATCATCATCAAATATGATTTCAAGTAAAAAAAATATTTCTCGATTTGAACTCACATTTAATATTAAAAATTTAAATATAGTAGCTGTTTCATTGATTTGCTTTCGTTCTTGAGATTTTATTTCAATTTAATAAGTAGGTATACGTATACCTCATATACTATAAAAACTTTACTATCTATCTTGTAAAAGCTCTTGTTTTTATTACGAGAAGGTGTTACGCCACTGACTCTCGTGCCTTCATACATTTTTTTTGGATTTTTAAGGTTAAAAATATTTGCTAGACATGATTTTTCAGTGTGTTTAGATGCTACATTAAAGGCTATTTGTCTTTAATAAAAAATGTCTGGAATGTCTCAAATTGCGATTTTATTCAAGAAAAAAATAATTTGAATCTTTTTGGCAAAAATCTAAATATTATTTTCAACAAAATGATCCAAGTGGGGTTTAAAGCTATATAAATAAAAACCCAGTCAATCTACAGTTTTTATTCTGAACACATAAAACTATAAAGAAATACCTCTTAAATCACCCAAAAAGTATTAAAAGCGATAACCGTGGAGTAATCAAACGCGAAACAGTCAAAAACTTTAACTTGCGATATCTCAAACTCACTTGGATCATTATGTTATGGCATAACTACGTCCATTTTTCTTACTTATAAAGCTGGTGACGCCTCAGAAGCAGGTCCTTCAGAAGCATCAGCAGCAGGTGAACTATTTTCAGCAGCACCAGTACCATCTCCAGAAACCGCAGCATCGTCACCTGAGCTACCAGCAGCACCAGGAGTCGTAGCACTTCCATCTTTATTACCATCAGAAGGACTCGAAGGATTTCCATCTTTACCATCAGAAGGATTCGCAGAACTTTCATCTTTTTTACCATCAGGAGTCGTAGATTTTCCATCAGTACCAGGAGTCGATTCTGATAAGCTAGACTCAGAAGAAATCTTAGGTTCATCAGAATGAGAAACAGAAGCTGAAGCAATTTGAGAAGTAGTTTCTGGACCAGGAGTTTTAGCAGAAGTGCTGGTGGTTGATGTATCCATAGAGGTGATTGCTTCAGTCGCGTTGGTTTGTTTTATCGACTTTTCTGTTAATGGAACGAATTCTGTAACTAGTCCATAATCCTCATCAATATCATTCAAGGAATGGAAATCTTTAGGTTGTACGTGAACATATCCCATTATACAAGTCGACGCACACTCATATTCATCCCTAAACATATTGGGGTTTGGTACACAGCCCTTCCAAAATCCCACTTCGCAACGAGATCCAGGTCTATAATAATACATCACAGGTTGGGGTTCTTTACCGCAGTCATCAAATCTGAATGGTAAGTTACATATTGATGGTGGAACTGTGAAAAACGAAATAAAGTCAGTTTTTTTTATGTAAAATATTAAAACATCTTTAGTTCTAAAAATAATTATGACTAAGAAAGTGTATTAAGCTTGACATATCTGTCGGCTACCGTCACGAAAACATTACCGAACATGAAAAGATCCATACACCAGAAACGAATTTTTTAGATGAGGTCGACGATGGAGCGAGTTAACGCAGAAAATGCCTATTATGGCACTGGTACTCCTACGCACCGACGGAACACAGCAAGTTGTTTGGCGACGGACTTCGGTAGGAGGGCAGTCGCGAACCAGAAGCCCTTTACAGAGCCTACCGAACCGCATGAGACCATAGGACTCCACCACAGATTCAGAACAAATTGAGATGTCGTTGCCTAGGATGGATTGATAGGAGGCAGGTCTCATTGATTTGTTTCCTTAGTCGCCTCTTACGACACCCACGGAAACAGATGGGGTGGTGTTATTCACAACCGATCACCACAAGGTATAAACGACGGTGAACCTTCACTTTGATTGCGCGCAGGGACCGCGCGAAGGCTTGCTCGCCCCCTGGCATTCTCATTTCTATACGGCGCTTTCACCTTAGGCCACGTTGTGCTTGAGTAACAACTTTAATAACTACGAAAAATTTAACTCAAACAATTTCTAGATTAATTTAATTATTTTCTGAAAGTTGTATATGGGCTCATACGAATTAGTGGGACAAATCTCTAATACTTGGAGTGGTGCTCCCTGGCCGCGCCACCAGGCAGTATGCCGTTATGCTCAATACGCGCTATCTAAAGACTGCTTTCATTTAACTACCATGAAATACTGAGTACCTCTAACAAATAATAATAAAACAACGGGATGCACTCCGGGAGTGTCGGCAGAAGTGAAAACTTGAACATTAACAGTGTGCATTAATATGGAAATAAAACAAAATAAACAAAAAGAGTCCGTTATTTTCTCAGAATTCGAACCCTCGACCTGTTTGCTTACAATCTGGCAACTTTTCCACTCGACCAAACTGTCTACTTTCAATTCAGTAAAATAGTCTATCGGTATTTGCGCACTATGTGCGAATAATCGTTGACATCTATCACAGAGATAATTTTACCATAGGGCTGCCAACCGTCCGGGTTTCCACCCATACTTCAAAGTGCACAACGCTGCTAAAGAAGTTTTCACTTCAAAAAAGGTGGCAACCCTATCCTACGCATTTTCGATCAGGGTCACGGGACATCTGACGCGAGTTCATCGCGAGTTTAACTTCCTCATACTAAAAGTACTCAACGCCGCTAAAGAACTTTTCAACACATTTGCTCATAAAGTGGGTCTTATGTCATTGTTTTAAGGTTCATAATGATATGTATTATCCAACCCGTGAGTAATAAAAATAAAGCACTAGTACGTACTTAATGTTTTTTTTTTCTAAATGTAATATCCGACTTAGCACACTTGTAGCATAATGTACTATTTCACTTCAATGAATGACAATGAACGTGGTTCGGCCACAGAGTAGTACGCCACATTGTATTGTAAAAAGTATGTTGATAATTCTTGCTAGCTATTTATTAAATTCTGACGGATAAAAAGCATATATTTAGCGATGTCTCTGTGATCAACAGGTTCAATACCGGAAGTGATCACCGCATGGTTAGAGGCACCCTAAATATCAATTTCAAGCTGGAAAGAAGACGAATGATGAGATCTATTCTTCGTTCTACTCTGCTCCAAGTCGAAAAAGGCTTCCCTACTCGAAACCACAGGCAATATTGACAGGGACCCCGAAAGCGTGGCACATACAATAAGCGAAGTGGGAGTCAGGCATTTTTAGGGAAAACGAGCAAGCCGGAAGTCCAAACTTTAAAGCGAGACTTTGGAACTGATGAGAGTACGACGAGAAACGCCGGAGGATGCTTTGTCAGATCCCCAGGCACTTAATAGAAAAATCCGGAAATTGGTGAGACGTGACCTCCAAAGCTTTAATACTCGCCTCACACAAGAGGTGATCGAGCAGAAAAGGGGGCCAAAAGTCTTTTCCGGGAAGGAGTCATCTGATAAAGCTAAAGACCTCGGACGGCAAAATCGTCACATCAGCACGGGAGATCCTCGCTGAAATCGAGGATTTGTACGGCAAACTATATGTTTCGCGAAACCCGAAGCCTCCACTCGACGCCAACGATCCGCGTGCCATGCTTACACGCCACTTCACCGACGACCTCCCGGATATAGACGAAGACAAAATTGCGGCGGCACTCCAACAGTTTAGCAATGGGAAGGCTCCCGGCGAAGACGGAGTAACCTCAGAGCTCCTGAAGGCAGGGGGAACATCGGTTCACAAGGAGCTCAAAAGGCTTTTCAACTCCGTAATAACCAATGGGACTACCCCGGAAGCGTGGAGCAGGGGCGTGGTTGCGTTGTTTTTCAAAAAAGGGGGACAAAACTCTCTTGAAAAACTATAGACCGATTACGCTCCTGAGCCATGTCTTTTAGCTGTTTTCGAGAATCGTCACAAATCGTCTGGCCGCTAGATTTGACGCCTTCTAGCCACCGGAACAAGCAGGGTTTCGCAAAGGCTTTAGTACCGTAGACCATATCTACACAGTAGATATCATCTATCATCTAAATAAATGAGTGACATTTTCGTTTGTGGTTATCTGCTAATAGGCATTGTAGTCTGCAAAAAATACTAGTTATCTACTTTGTGCGAACTGTTGTTAGGATTGAAGTCGGTGACTCATACGTTTTTTACGTGGAAAATTATAAACGCATACTTTACGATTTAGTTATATTGAGAATACTAAAAAAGGTGCGGAAATTTGCGGTGTTTCGAGCGCAGTAAGCTGAAAACTTGGATGGACGATACTGGTAGTAGTCCTAACAACATATACTTATTAAAGTGAGAATTAGCCGTTAGTTTGTTGTTTTACACATTTCCCGTGTTAAATATGACTGGCGTATCACTACAAGTGTGCACCACATAACGAGAGATAAAAAAATTGCAGCAAAATTAAAAATAATAATACTCGAAAGAATTTTTATAGGTTGAGCTGATAAAACAATACAGCACTGTTTTTTACAGAATTTAATAGGACAAATACTTCTCGAAGCCGCCATACAGGTTTAGATTCTACAGGTGAGGCGAGGCCGAAGGCCGAGGCGAGCTGCGTACAGGGCGAAGCAGAAGGCCAAGCTCCGCGTAGGGCGAAGCCTGAAACGTCACCAAGTGTATTACCTGCAGCCCGGAGCATCTCGCCATCTTGGATTTTTGGTGGGGGGCACCAAAAATCCAAGATGGCGGATATGAAATTTTCGGGCATGCCGACATGGGTGTCGTTTAATAGGTTTTCGGGGGTGCTGATTCCTAAAATGACATCAATTTTGAAATCCAAGGTGGCGGACATGCATTTTTTGTAAAAAAACCGTCATGGTTGTCGTTTAATAGGTTTCCGGGGTGTTGATTTCGAAATTAACACCTATTTTGAAATCCAAGATGGCTGATATGGGTTTTCGAAAAATTTAAAAAACTTCATTAACGCCCTTTTTTATGATACAAAAAAGGCACAACCGCCTCGCGGCCTGCTTTAGCAGCTCGCGCACCACGCGAAACTAGTTAAAGTGATAACAGTGTTTCTGCTTCGTTTGGTACCGACAAAGATCCTCGCGGTTGTGCTTCTCGCCGCCAGTTTTCGTAAAACCGACGCTATCCGGTTTTATGCAGAACATGAGGAGCTTAGGGCTTAGGTTAAGTTGAAGAAAGAAGATTTTTCACTGAAGACGAGACTGCATGGACGTAGGGTAGGGCTATTTTGTAATCAACCTGCGGATCATGCAGCGGTAATAATTGCCAAAATAGCCCTCCAACAAATGAAGAAGTTGGTGAAGAGAGCTGTGATGAGCAATAATAAAAATGTATTTATTTATTAAATACCTTTAGTAACTACCTTGAGGACTACAGGTTATATCGTGCCCAAGTGTCTGATATAATGTAGCCTATGTCCTTTCCCAGGCTCTAATCTATCTCTGTACCAAATCTCATCAAAATCGGTTCAGTACACATTCACACACACATACACACAACACACACACACACACACGCACACACATAAACGCGCTCTTATATATTAATTTATACCTAACTCTAACTATACTCTTAGTCACATCACTACTTCACTAATATTTTAAAATCTGTTTTTTCTTTGTCTTAACTATTTTATTTTATTGTAAGAATTTCCTACTAATTTATGGAAGAGCAGAGCCTCCCAACACAAGTATTTAATATTACTTAAAGGGAGTGCTCTTGTAACATAATATAATAATGTAATGCTAAGTTAAGGAAATAAATTATTTTAAATTTTTTTTTTTTTAGTAGTTTAGGCGTGAAGGACGGACAGAAAGACAGACAGACAGACAGAGTTACTTTCGCATTTATAATATTAGTATGGATTAAATAAAAGATGAATAAACGTTTCATATATTTTAATATTTATTTTAATTCATTTTTCTCTTAATTAATAAATTAAATTTTCATGTCAAAAAATATGTCACGAGTCAAAAAATATTAAAAAATTATTTACAACTTTAAAGTATGCTTTTTCATCACTTTTTGCACAAAGAGTAGTTTGAAGTCGTAGTTTGAAAAATATTAATAAAATTTATCTTAACTATTAAAAAAGATTCTAACCAATTAAAGCCGATAAAAATTATTTCATTATTATTATGACAAGGGGTAGTTTTTAAGGGTGAAAAATTTTGCAATAAATAAATAAATATTTTAATACTCAGTAAATAAGATTTCACTTCAGTAGGTAATGTATTATTTAATAGGTTAAAGTTTTGGAAACCAATTTTTACAGTGATTCAGCAATAACGGGGTAGTTCTTAAAGGTTTAAATTTCACTGTCAACAAAAAATTATATCATAAGTATCAAACAAACTGTTTATGTAATGTTAATATGCGATTTTAAAACTCAGAAATACAAAAAATGATTTTTTTATGATTTTCGATTTTAATCATGAAAGTGTTGAAAAATTAGCTAACACTATTGAAAATTTAATTAAAATCATAATCATGCTAAAAGTATTGAAAAATTAATTTAAAATAATAAATCATGCATATAAATATTTAAAAACATTTATTTTATCTAATTCAACACAATTACTTACGCCAGAATGGTTAATTTTGTTCCCATTTGTAACAAAAGGGGTGGATTTCACCCTTAAAATGCAAAAAGCGCAAGACGAGCATATGCCACTTTTGAAGTAGAGAGTAAAACATACTAATCTCAAATTTTCATCCAAATCTATGGAGGTTCAACGAAATCAGAGGTTGTAGCTGATTTTTGCCTTCATTGACCGTACTATATACTGAATGGGAGACATAAAACCTCTATGGTAAATTTATATCTAAATTAAAAAAAATAACAGTGTATTAATGAAAAACAGTGCAATAATGAGATTTTATATAACATTTCTGCACTTTTTTGGATCTAAGCAAAAAATTAGTCTTTTGTGATCGGTTTTGTAGTGTATAAAGATAACATTACTACAGTAGAGCCGATTCCTAAAGTTACGTATGACAGCTCAACCACAGGTCACTATAATCAGTCGTAGTCGTCATCTTTTCAAATCAAAATTCAATAATACCATATCTCCCTAATTAATTACAAACTAAAGATATACATTATCATAACTCTAAACTAAAAAAATTGTTTCCTAATATATCATTTGAAATGCTCGTCATACGTAACTTTAGGATTCGGCTCTATTATACAGGGACAACAGCACATCATGCTATCCAAAACTGTCAAATTTCATCAATAGATTTTCAATTTTATCTCCAAGCATTAGAGTTTACTATCCATTGGGGAAATTTGACAGTTTGTGGTAACCTGATGTGCCGTTGACTGTACGTAGTTGAAAGAAAAAATTAAAACTTACTCGTTATGGTTATTTTTATGAAAAAACATGTTAAAGTTAATATGACCAACTTATGGAACATGGCACCCACGCCCGCAACTGTAGAAATAAGAAAAAAGAAAACACTTAATTTACACATTGTTGTATTCAACATTATGATGCAATTAAAATGCTATAACTTAAAATTGCACTGTTATAACTTAAAACTACAATGAAATCCAAAATAAAATTAGTATTTCCATGAAAAAAAAGGTGAGTCCCTCGAGACGCATAAAATATTGTTAACTTACAATACAGTACAGTTATACAATAAAATGTACTTACTTGCACACAAGGACGAAAACAAAGACATGGACATTTCATGACAAACAGGAAAATTTTGTTATGATGATGATGATATTAGTTTAGATTATAGACTACTAATTAAGTTTTTAATCTGTTATTGGCACAAAAAAAATTGTTCAAAAACTGAATCGACAAAAAGCACCATAATCACGAGTATAAATAACGCTACACATCACACAAAGGCCCACACTAAGGTTTTTCTTTGTATCGTCCCTTGGAACACTCATTAAGACCCAAACACCCGTTACCAGAGAACAAACATCTGCTTTTCACACAAATATTTGCCTGGATATCGCACCCAGGTCCCGTCGATGAAAAGGCAACGCCACTACCACTCGACCAAACCGGCCGTTGAATATACACATCACAGAGAGAGAATAAATTGAAATACTGCGGATACGTCTTCTTCTTTCTAAGCGCTTGGTCCCGTTTCTCATTCGGGGTACACTTGACCATGATCCAGGATTTGGCAGGTCAAGTTATTACAGTGGAGCGACTGCCGTCTTTATTTTTTTATTTTATTCTGACTCGAAACTTCGTGAAGATAATTATTCCTTGAAACAAATAAAATGACACGTGTTTCGCGATTTTTGTAAAATCATCCCCTAATGGGTTAAACAAAATTAAAAATGCAAGGTGATGAATCGCTTTCTGCTTCATCAATGCCTAACAGAATTTTTGCACAATCAAGTGACACAAGAGAATGAAAAAAACAAAACACTTACTATTCTTTAAAGTACCACCCCACCAAACCAAAAAAATCGTGTTGCGCGATTTGGAGAATGAAATGGGTGACTAAAAAAGTTCTTTAAAAAATCTAGTATTAGTTATGAGGGTGTAAAACGGACATCAATCCAAAGGAAACACCAGTCCTCTTTAAACGTATATTTCCTCTTCATGGTAATGTACAATTTAATTATATTTTAGATCTCACTATTTTAACGGACACTTCCGTAAACTACACTTTCTAAGGACACGACTACCCTCCTCAACTGCCAGGCAACGAATGTCCCCGTCAGCCAAACTCCCCTTCCCTTTTTGAATTTCGCATGAAGTTAGCCACTAAACTTTGCTACTGTTTTGTCTGTCCGTAGTTGTACCGGAAAAAGTCATTCACCGAACTATTCAAGTTAAACACTCAAAAATATTTTTAAAAAGTGCAAAAATTGCTAAAATATGTAACGAAACCTTACAAGGGTAGTAACTTAGCAATGTAATTCGAATTGTAATTGTATTTTACAATTGTAAGTTTTATTAAACAAGGCCTAGTATGAATGTATGACAAATGGTAAAGGATAGTATTGTAAAACTTGGATAATAATAAGTGAAAATAAAAATATTTATTTATATCGGAAACGTCTTTACTGAAATATCTTTTGTATTGAAGTAGAACAATCAACAACCAATTTTAAAATTAAGCTACGACGTATTTTTATACATCGCCAGATACACAGTTTAGATAACTAAACAGGTTCAATATTACAACAGATAGGGTGTGATTAGATCGTAGGGTCGTACTTGTAGTGTCTGCCTACCCCCATACAGAACAAAAACTTAGCTTATCTTTGTATATCCTATTACATTGTCTTGCCAACCAGTTCGTCTGTCTCTGCGTTTCCAAGCTCTATAACCAAACCTTTTTTAAAATTAGGGTGAACAGCACCCGTACATCATTCGACTCGAATCCGATATTCGACAAGACTTTTCTTTTTCTTTTTTTAAATGTAATTTATTTAGTAACAGCTAAAATGTCTACGACATTGGTTACACATAATAATAATAATAATAATTTATTAATTTACGTAAAAGTTAAGTCTAAATACAGTAAAATGTAAAATAAACAGTATGTGTACTAGGTATTTAAAAGTAAGACAAATTATGCTAACACTAAACAAAAATTTACGGATTACAAAATGGTTAGTAGGTCAATATGCTATTGTGATACCTAAACTAAGTATATGTATACTTGTATCTTAGGTATCGTGAGTTAGTAATACATTTTTGCCTATTTGTAAAATATTTCCATAACAACAATAAATAAGAACAACTTAACATTTTATAACTAAGCAGGGCCAATTAGGTCATCAAAATAACAATTAACATTACGTATAATTTGTACAACAATATTATAATTACATTTGCTTTTCGTAAGTGAGTTAAGGATTGGTATGTGTTGCTGAAGTGGGTAGCATGGCGTTCTAGGGGCCTTCATAATCGATATAACTCATGAACCAATTTTCTGCACTCTTTTTTGCTGGACATTGCTCGTCTCCAGTTTTATGTGTACTTGGCTTGTTATATCGCTTACATGTCGCACATTTGGCTGTTTCGGATTTGTGGGCACATTCTTTAATCGTATGGCCGGCACCTCCACAGTGTCCACAAGTGGGCTGAGAATCTCTGCAATACTTTGCAGAGTGGCCATATAGTTGGCAATTGTAGCACCGCGTTACGATAGTGAAATCCCTAACCGGGCATGAGGTCCAATTTATAAAAACTCGTTCCTTTTGAATGAGTACTTTTCTTAGTTGTGCTGTCGTTTCCAGAATATAGTTACAGGACGGTGACTCCTTCTTACCAGATTTGTGACTCAGTTTAAGTGAGCTGAAAAAAATTTCACGAGTAAACTCCGGATGGTTTTCGGCTAAATTTTGTTCGTATAGGCACTCGAGTACCTCCTTTTCGCTTGTATTTTTAGGTACACCTAATAATATTATTTTGGGTCTTCTTTTCGTAGTTTCTTCTACTTTGAGCCCAGATGCCATAAGAGGTACTGACTGTTTCAACTTTTCAAGGTCATCTTTTCGTTCAGTACTTATTATAACACCTCCGTGTTTCGTCTTCTTAACTCCGCGTATATGAAGCTTCAATACTTCGGGCTTGATTATTGTTTGAACTTGTTTCCTAGTCTCCTCACTGGACTGTTCTTTGTCGGCTGGATAAATAGCAATACGACTAGTGCTGGGAGGTCTTACCAGTGTTGTATTATTGTTCTTTTTAACAACGTCGGCAAAGGAAAAGGAGGTCTGCGGTAAGGTCTTTGAGATTGTGCTTACATTTTCCTTCAGTTCTTAAATTTTTTCGGAGATATCTATTTGGTCTTGAAAATTATTTGCGATAGTACATGCTGAGATATATTTTTGTTTCAAAGATTGATACTGAACAGCAACGCGAGAAACATCTCCCAGTACATTTCTACTGATGGTGCTAATTTTCAATTTTTGTTCTGAGTTCAGTTTTCCTTCACTGGAGATGGTGCAAATTTCATGTAAATAGTGTTCGATGTTCGTAATCCAATTTTGAATTCCTGGGGTCGTTATTAGGTCGGATGTCGATGGTGGTTCTGGTTGAGTTGGTGGCACTATAGGTCGTCTCTGGGGTGGCGGGCTTCTATTTATAAGAGAGCTCCGTTGAAACGGGCTATCCATATTAGAATTATATCAATTATGACGTCACAGTTTCACTTTCATAGCTGTTTCACCGGGTGACATAGATTTTAACTCACACACAGCATAAACGTACTAAGTACTTAGCTGACACAGTTACAATTATTTATTGCTGTTGTTTAAATTTAATTACGAATTGCATTGGACACGTCCATCTGCAACCGTATCTGAGTATAATATACCATCACTGTCATCTAGATGCCGCAAGAAAGAAATGCACTGAGATTTCGAATCGAATGGTGTAGAATACAGGTGCTAGTATCTTCTGAGTGAGCTTGCTATATGTATACTAAACCACTTTGTCTCTGAGCTAGTTTGTGGTCAATCGAGTACGATGGTGATAGCGCGCGTAATGCGCCGCGGTCCTATGTCAAAATATAAATATTGAAAACGTCAGAGGACGAGCAAGCCTTTGCGCAGGACCCTCGCGCAATCAAAGTGAAGTTTCAAATTCAAATTCAAATATATTTATTGCAATGTTACAGGTAAAGAAATAACATAAGATGGTAATATACAATATAACGTGCGCTGTAACATACCATTATGGCATGCAATATTAATGGGTACATTTTTCCATATTTAATATGTTTGTTAAATTATTCTAACTTATACATATATAATTAACTTATTCTATACATATATTGCACTTTATTCTATATATTGCACTTTAAGATTATCTGCCAAATATTCCTCTGTGTTGTAATAACATTTACTAACTAACAAATTATACAGTTTTTGTTTAAAATGTCTAATATTCAGGTCTTTTATACATTTTCACCGTCAGCCGAGTGGCGCGCCGCGCGAGTTTGTCACTATGATCGGCCTACTTATTGTAAATAGGTACGGTTTTCATAAACACGAAATTCCTTCGTGGGATAATTCCAGCTTAGTAGACTTTAATTATTAAAAACTTTATTCTTTTGAGTTATCATTAAACAACAAAGCCTACAGTACAAACACGCATTTAACTTTCTTGCACAACCTTTTTCCTTTTCTGTTTTTCGCAATTTGTAAGATCTCCTCAAGTCAGTTAAAAAAATTCAAAATCAGCAGTTTTTGAGTTACCTAGTTTGAATCTTACGTGATTTGAAGACTATTTTACGAAATTTCAATAACCATAAATTATAGCTGTTAACCACGTGTAAGATAAGGATTTTCTTAAGTACAAGGAATTTAATTACTGTACTATAAAATTGCTATAATTATAATTTTATAGATTTATATTAGAAACCTAAATTTTGAAATACGTCACGGGATTTCCACAATAATGAGGCTTACTTGATAAATCCCAGAAGTATAGTAGCCGGCAAACTTCTTGGTCATCGCGTGAGGTGGTGGGACATAGTTCTCTCCTCTTCGCACCCCCGAAGAGACCTATTTTTCGTTTCTGCGCATTCAAGGTCGTTTGTCCAAGAAGGTTGCCGGCTCCTGTACCTAGCGCGAAAAGTAGAATAGTTAAAAGTTTTCCAAAAACTATTTAAATCTGACACAAATTGATTTTTGTTGTAGATAGATTTTACTCTTTTACGTAGAGACCGCAAGTTCTCTGTAAGGTAATGGAATGACAATAGTAATGTGATACGTTGAGAAGCAAATCATATTATTACAAGGGTTAGTGGTGGTTCTAGTACTTAGGACACTACAATCTTTTGTAAATAATACAAGTCAATATTAAGAATTATAAGCCTAGGATTTTAGTGCCCTACCAACAAATTACGTATTTAATCGGGGCGGCAATCATCAAGTGAAATTAAAATAGTTCCCGATCATCACTTTAATAATTTCATTTTTTTAATAAATGGTCTTGTAACTATAAATAACTTCCATCGTCCATATCGCAAGACGACCACCTTTATGTAAGCGTTGTGGAGAAACTAGTTGACTGATTTTCATTTTTTTAGGCTTAAATTGTTCGCAATATATGTCCCCAGAGGTTTTTTTGGAATTTCGATATCTCTTTTAATTTTCGAGATATTGGACTCGAAAGGAAAAAAAATACAAAAATCCAAAAAAAAAAAGTTTTTTCGTCATAACTTTTTTGATTTTGACATTTTTCCAAATTCTTTTATTCATAATATAGCCCTTGCAAATACGCATATTTTAAACTATCATACACTATCCTAGCTATATTATCAACAGAGCTATACGCAGATCACACTTTTCCGTGAAATGAGGCCCTATAAAAAAAATCTTTTATTTTCAGGCAACTAGGCCCATAGATAAATACCTTACAGACTAACATACATATAAAATATTATTTAACAAAATTAAAACTTAATTAACACTATTTCCCGGGTGTTTTTTCGGAGGTGTCTATAGCCGGGAATCTCCCTCGAAAACGGCGGAACACCACGCCCTCCGGCCAAAAGCTCTCCTTCATGACTGTCTCCAGCGTGAACGTCGGGAACCGCACCACAAATACTTTGAAACTAGCATGGTGATGCGATTCCAACGGTTTCACTCTCTGGAGACCTAAGGGAAATACCGACACCTCCCAAAAGACATTTCCAATATCAAAACTATCGAAACCTGATGATACACATGATGATAATCACCCCGACGAGCAGCGCTACCGGCAACCGAACGTTAGTTGCAAACTAGCTAACAACTTAACATTCAGTTGACGGTGGCGCTGCCAATCAAGGGGCTGTCATCTAATGTACGAGTATGATGTTTAGCCCTTTTCTTCAAACATTTATTTACAACTAGCTTTTTCCCGCGGCTTCGCTCGCGCAAAGAACTCTTTTAGTCATCTATTTATTCTTGACCCCTTAGGGTATGATTTTAGAAAAATCGCGAAACAGGTATCCGTTTAATTGCTTCAAGGTAAATTTTGACGAAGTTTCGAGTCAAAATGTCCAAAAAAATTGTTTTCTCTATATAAACTTTGAACCCGCCTTTCATTCCCTTAGGGGTTGAATTTTGAAAAATCCTTTCTTAGTGCTTGCTTACGTTATAAAAAACACCTAATCGGAAACTTTCAGCATTCTAGGTCTAAGGGTTTGTAGGCTGGGTGTTGATGAGTCAGTGAATCAGGAGCTCCAATTTTATATATAATATAATGTTGTAAAGTCTTGTCAAATAAAGAATTTTTCAATCGTCGAAGCAAAATTAAAACTAAGATCATGGCTAACTCCTAACTCTCATATGAATCCACCGAAAAGCTTTTATCCAGTCCTTACAGTTAGTCCGTATTAGAGTTAGTGCGTTTAATAGCTTCTACTGTAGAATTATTAATTATAAATTATGTGTAGCACTCACTTATTCTTTATTATTAAAGTCAAACTCCATAACAGCTTTATTTCATAGAGCATACAGAATGTTACTTAAAATAAATTAAAATAGTGAATTACATCAGTTTTTTTTTTACTTTAGGATTGTTCATTTTAATAAGTACAAGCAAAATCTTTCATGTAATGCATTGTCCGGGACCCCACGATGCAGGCTTGCCTAGTGTGGGGACCGGGGTAATACTGTTTTATTACAAAAGTTTCTGGTAAATAAATATTTTTTTATTTTTTTCATTTTCATAGGTAGTGATGAATTTCGGCACCTGAACAAATAAAGTGGTCACCTTATCATTCCGCCGCTATTGAGACGAAATTGGTTAGTGAAATAGTGGCTCTGTAGGCGCAATCTATCAACACCCAGCACCCCTAGCCCAGCTGACCCTTATCAAGACACATATGTTTTAACCTTTCATTTTGTTTTATGAAACAACTAGCTTTTCACCAGCGACTTCGATCGAGGTTGGAAAAGCGCACTTTGTCACTCTAAAGCCGTCTAAAGATCCTCATACATAAAGTCAATTCGATTCGTTGCTTTGTTTCAATGTGACGGGAAGGAAGAACTTAAAACAGGCCAAAACGCTAGTTATTCAATTAATTTAGGATTAAATCAAACATGTTATACTGTAATATTATAAATTCATTTATTAAATTAGGCAGCTACAAAAAAATTTACTAATCACCACCCAAGGCCATTGGTTCCGTAAGCGAGGCCATGTGCTCCGTATCCTCCGTAGTTAAGACTGTGCGCTCCATAGGTGAGAGGAGTGGCAAGAGATCCATGAGCAGCGTAGCCCAGGGGTGCGGCGAGGGCACCGTGAGCGGAATAGGCGACGGGAGACGCGATGGCGGCGTGAGCGAGAGGAGTGGCGTGGGCGGCGTACGCCACAGGAGCGGCGTGAGCACCATGAGCAGCGTATGCCAGGGGAGTGGCGTGAGCAGCGTATGCCAGGGGAGCGGCGTGAGCGGCGTAGGCGACAGGAGCAGCATGAGCGACGACGGGAGCGTGCACGAGAGCGGGGTCTCTGCGTACGACGGCGTTGAAGCCAGAGTGGGCATCAGCCGCGTAGTCCACGGTGCGCTTGGTGCCGTCCGACTCCAGCAGCGAGTACTGTCCGCGCACGGAGTCCCCGAGGCGGGTCTCGTGCTGGCTCTTCACGTCACCGGTGTGCGGGTCCGACACTCCGTAGGAGAAGCTCGTGTAGTCCGCGCCGTGGATAGCGCTCGCGTGCGCACACGCCACCAACATAGCGACAACGACGAACTGTACAAAAAAGTGTTTTATTTTACTAAATAGAAGGTAAGGGAGCTACAAAAAAGAATTTACAAGAAGCTTCGTCAAACATAATTGGTGATTAATTGTGAAGACTTACAAACAAACTCTTTAGCCTAAACAAAGTGTGTTGCCATTTTTTAACACACAAAAGTACTCGGTTAATAAACCCCTAGACTATCTTTTTTTTATTGTAAGATGGGTTAACTCTTTATATCAAGATACACATTTGTACTATAATCTTTATGTGCTTTTATTTGAGTGACAGACAGTTTCTGTCATACTAATATTATAAAGAGGAAAGATTTGATTGTTTGTTGGCATTGAATAGGCCCTGAAAATATTGGACCGATTTTAAAAATTCTTTAATTATTATAATGCTACATTATCCCTGAGTAAGATAGGCTACATAACTTTCTCGAATTCGCACGGGAACGAAGTACCGAGCGGAATGCTAGTCTTATATATCAAATTGGTGGTCCTGATTCACTGACTCATCAACGCCCATCCCAACCACTTAGACCTAGAAAGCTGAAATTTTGAGAAAAGGTGTCTTTTATGACGTGGCAAGCACATCAAAATTCCATTCCATTCGCACTAGCACACAGATACCCATGTCAAACTTATAACACCCCTCTTTTTTCGTCATGGGTTAACAAGACCTCGTCAAAAATCTGAATAAAAACAATTGGCAAAATTATTGCGGATTTATAATTGTTACATTATGATATTTTCACATTTTTACCGACTTCAAAAAAGGAGGAGGTACTAGTTCGACTATATGATTTTTTTTTTACTGTGTTTTCCGATTTCTCCGCCAATTATGGACCGATTTTCAAAATTCTTTTTTGTTCGAAAGAGTATACTCCAGAAATGGTCCCATATAAATTTTATCGAAAATGATTTAGCACTTTAAAAAAATAAATATACAAAAACAAAAAAATGCTACAAACCAGAACATCATCTAAATAAATGAGTGACATTTTCGAACTGTTGTTGGGATTGAAGTCCGTGACTCTTACGTTTTTATAACGTGGAAAATTATAATATACAAAAATTAAATTAAAATTTTACCTTAGCTGCCATTTTGTTACGTTTAAAGCGGTTGTACAGAAAACTGTGAATGATTTGTCCTAAATTGATCTACCTTTTATATTACGAGCCCAGCAGTGAGATATTTACTAGGAAGTCATTACTACAAGCTTAATGCAAGTTTGAAAGGTCGAAAAGAGAGCGGGATTTAGTCAATGAAATTGAATTGCGGAACCAAGTTACTGACCCTGCCAAAATATTCAAGTTTTTTTTATAACTACTATGAGGTCATGTACCCCAAGTAAAAAAAAGGGTTATAAGGATTAACAGATTTTTTAGAGCTTAATACCAAAATCCGTTTGATAATTCGAAAACGGCACGGTAAAATTGTATTACCATTGCCTCCTATGTATTATTGATAGTATACAAGCAGGGAACAAAAGAGACAATGGTAATTACAATTTTGTCGTGCCGTTTAAATTATAAAAAAGGCCCATTGGGTTAAATTAGTCAAGGAAACTTTAGAGTGTGGTTCTACCCATGAAAATTTTTTTCCCAGAGAACCCATGTGGAATTATCAAAAATAAATTTTGACCCCATTGGACCTTTTGATTCAAACGGCACGGCACAGCACTTTGAAATTTGAATTACCATTGCCCATTATGTTCTCAGCGTCTAGTATTACTATTACATAGGAGGCAATGGTAATACAATTTTTCCGTGCCGTTTTCAAATTATAAAAAGGCCCATTTGGAATTCTCAAAAATACATTTTGACCCCATTGTGTTGCTTTAATGTTGGGGAAATGAAAAGTTCTGATCTACGTTCCTTAAAAAATGCCATAATTGGTTTCGTGGGATGATTAACTATATTGTTCTTCTTCTTAGCGAGTCGATGGCAAGTAACTATAACGTTGTGGACAAGAATGTAGCCACTTGGACGGCGGATTGAGTAGCGTCCATTAGGTCTTGTTGCGTGCAGGTGGTAGGGCACCCACTGCATTGCATGTTGCTAGGTGGGCCATGGTCTGCACCTCTCCTCACATACAACCTGTGTTTTTGGAATTATATTGTTACTAAGAAGTTGAAAGTTTACAAATGCAACTTTACAAATCTGATCTTTGTATCTGATGAATCTAAATATATAAAAGGAGAAATTGACTGACTGACTGACTGACTGACATATTAACGCACAGCCTAAGCGGCTAAACGTAGGCACTTGAAATTTGGAAAGAACGTAGCTTAGGTACCGTAGAAGTGCACTAAGAAAGGAATTCCCGAAATTCCCACGGGAACGGGAATTAGAGGGAAAAACCTTTTGTATAAAAAATCTAAACCGCTTAAGTTAGACGCTTGAAATTTGGCTAGTAAACTTAAAGCTTAGTTGCAACAGGATATTGCAAAATTCCCACAGGAACGGGAGTTAATGGGGAAAAACTTTTGTATGTAAAAATATAAATCTTAAACTAAATCAATATTTAATAAACTAAATAAAGTGTAATCTGTTCAAAAGAAAAAAAATAACACGCAAACGAAGTTGCGGGCATCAGCTAGTATGAATATATTTATGTTTCCTAATTTTTTAATGTTACAGCTTTAATAAATCAATACACCGCAAACGTTTTACTGAGGTTTCGCCGGTCTGAGAATCCTAAAATTAGTCATCACATATTGCTAATGTAGCCTATAAATCTTAAAAACATCTTAAGGCTTTAAATCAGCGAAAGAATGTTATTTATGAGGGTTAAAGTTTATTATCTTACTGAGAAACGTAAATATACTTAGAATGTTGATAAGTCAGTCTGTAGTGATTTGCCTATTAATCTGAAGGTTAAGGGTATGATTCCCGTCAAACACAAATGTTTGAAAATTTTTTTTTCAAGTCTACGAGCACTCAACCCTATATAGAGACGTAATATATGCGAATTTGAAAGAAAACTATTTTGTCAACTAGGTGGAAAGTAATCCGAAGAGATTCCGAACACGATCGCTAGGGCATGTGTTATATATATCTGTGACTATCCACTGACGAGTTGACAGGTTTGGGTCGCCTTGTAATATAGGGTTGAGTGCTCGTAGTTTCAAGTATTTGTGATGTCTAAGTAGAATAGTAGTTACGTAAAAATAAAGTATACAATAAATATGTGACTGTGTTTAGAAAAAGGTACAACTTTCAAGGTAGTCAATAAGAGCTATTTGCAATAGCTCATCACACTAATTGTGAACCTTAAAGACTATCACGAAAGTTGTACCTTTCCATTTTCACAGTCACATATCAGTTATTAGTAGGCGCTATAGGAATTGTCCCAGACTTCTTCTTCTTATCGTGTAGGTATAGTCAAGTGTGTGGCGAACTTGGCTAACCCTGGTGTCAGAGTTTTCAAACTGCACAATGGCCTCTGACTTAGTTTTAACCGCTTGTTCAACGACTGTAGTCAATCGACAACAGCCGGGACCGACAGTTTAACTGCCCTCTGAAGCACGGAAACGCTCGTGATAAATTGCCACTTTGGTCACCCATCAGGTTCCCTGCCTCTGTGTAAGTTGCTTTTGTCCCAGACAATTTGTTTTTTTATTATTTTGTCTACGTTACTTCGATCATCTTTTTTTGTCATAGCTTAAAAATTATACAGATATTTCCAATCAGCTGAAACAAAAAAATGGTTCCAATTTTTACCTAGAGTCCATACCATGTAATTACCCGTTTACTGTAAGTACATAGTAAAATCCGTAATTGGCAATAAGTAGTTTATGAAACAATTATTAATGAATTTTTGTTAATAAAAAAAAAATAAAAAATAAAAATAATGTTACATGTACTCATGTACCTTTAACTTAAATGTAATGCTCAGAAATCGATTAAAATTGAAAATAAATTTAATTTGCAAACTTTATTTGCTAGAATACATGTTTGACAAGGACTTTATTCTGATTAATGATGTCATTTAAAAATTATACAATTAAATCAGACAATTATATACAACGAAACATTATATAAATGTCACATTATGATTATACAATCGTCAACTAAGTAGTATATGAAAAAAACCGTATGCAACAGTCTCATAAACAAATTAATTTTACAGCTTTTGATACTGTCCGGTAAATGATTATAAATTCTTATTGCCATACAGTACACGCTCTTGCTAAATATACTTTTTTGATGTATTGGCACCCTGTGCTTATGGTCATAACGTCCGATTCTGTCTCTACCGTCGTTTTCGTACATTTAGATCTTATGTATCTATTTTTATAATACTAATACTGTGGAATAGGTCCCCTAGAACAAAAGTGTAAAGTTAAATCAATATAACAATTGCCAGCTGAATTGAACCTTTTCAACAATACGCGAAACAAATGCAACTCGGTGTTGTCTTCGGAAAGTGCACAACTTTGTGACACTTTTGTGATTTCCCCTTTAAGAACAAAAATGCAGTATAGACAATTCACTACAGTAACTTACTCGAAGCCAACATGGCAATGAGAGATTTTCTGGGAGCCAATACAAATAAATACATAAAAAATGAAACAACGGATGATAAATTCGTTCTCGTTCTTAAATATACATTAATTAAAAATGCTACTACACTGAAAAAATATATGAACGATAAATCCCTGTAATTACAATCATACATAAACGGTAGGTAACATTAATACAAAAAGATGTATACCACTTATATAATTCATAGTTTAGGTATATAATATTATAAGAACTTTTATTATTAAAGTAATAATAATACTTTTAACTTATTGCTATAAGACTAAATACATATAAGAACTGTTGTTGGGATTAAGGTCAGTGACTCATACGTTTTTAACGTGGAAAATTATTTATTGCAGCTTTAAGTTTAGTTACTGTGGTTCATCTTTTTATAATGTGTTCGACTACAGTTGGCCCAGATCGGTTTAAGTTTTCTCTTGTAAAATGTTCGTAATGCTATTTGAAACAAAAGCTTCATTTTCGCTGTGGTGTTTTCTGTATTTTGTTTATGTCACAAATAGCGTTGAAAATACTCTGTTTTATAAGTACTAACTATACATCTTGAAAATTCCTTGAACGACTTTTGTGAGAAGCATCTTTTAAGGAAGATATGCTCTTAAACTCAAATTCTATGAGAAAATAACAAGTATTTTTTTTTGCTGCCTAGTTTTTTACTATTTATACTTTTTTTTTTCTAGCGGTGATGCCCAGTTGGTCACGAGCCAGACTTGTAATCCGAAGGTCACGGGTTCAAATCCTGGTGCGGGATTATACTACTAAATTCGTCTTTTCGGATTTATGTACGGATTTCTAATTATCATTTGCTTAGCGGTGAAGGAAAACATCGTCCAAGAAAATTCATTTTCGATACGAGCGATCCACCTACCCGTATTAGGCCAGCGTGGTGGACTATGACCTAAATCCCCTTCGTGTTTCGAAGGGAGGCCCGTGCCCCTCGGTTTGGTCGTTTATGGCCTGGTAAAAAAAAAACTAACTTTTTCTATTAATTTCTATGCACTTTTTCCGCCCGTGCCTCCGCCCGCGTGGACTACAGGTTATATCGTGCCCAACTGTGGGATAAAATGTAGCCTATGTCCGTTCCCACTTCCCAGGCTCTTATCTATCTCTGTACCAAATTTCCTAAAATTGGTTGAGTAGTTTAGGCGTGAATGACGGACAGACAGACAGACAGACATACAGAAGCGTTACTTTCGCATTTATAATATTAGTAAGGATTACAGTTTAGATAAGGAAAGAACGAATACTAGACTATAAATAGTAAGCGAACAAAAAATTTAATTGCCAATTAACCACCGATTAAAAAGAAGAAGCCTAACAGTTAAAAAAGAAGGCAGTGAAAAATCGCGCGAACTTTTTCTCTCTTGAGATTCTAATAATTGTCATTTAATTACCAAAAGAGGGACGTGGAATACTTAGATCTCCCTAATGAGGCACAGTTTTCCCCTTTTCAATTTTAGTATTTAAGTTGCATTGTTACATCATTGGACTGAAAATAAATATTTTTTTATTTATGCGACGTATTCAAATGTAGTTTTTTTATTATTTAGTTTTATTCCGCGCGGGAAGCTAGTGGTTAATAAAACTACATTTGAATACGTCGCTTAAATAGGTCGCTTTAATAAAATACGAAAAAAAAAGAAGATCCATCGGGAACGAAGTCGCGGGCGGACAGCTAGTTTTATTATAGATGTGTAAATAGACTAAGATATTGTGAATTTTATATTATGACAAATTTAATTTTTATTTTTATAATTGACTAATGAAAATAATAATTATGTAGCTAAGTTTTAATGCTAATTTAAATAAATGAATGTTAAATTAATTTTTAAAAATCAAACACAAATTAAATTTTGTTACTGAATAAATAACTGAAATAACTGAACAAATTATTAAATAAAATCAGCTCTTTTAGATGAGAGAAATTCTTTATTGCGCACAGTTACAAAAAAAGTTTTAGGTACTCGTACATAAGTAAATAAGCCGAACAAAAAAAAAACAATCCCAAATCGTTGAATGTTGATCCCTACAACAGAGCTCTGATAATCAGACAAGCAGACATGGGAATAAACTGCTCAGCTCTAGAGTTATTTCAGATTTACTTAGTTTAAATTAGAAAATAAGATTTGTAATGATATTTAAAAGAGCACACTTGTTGTTCCTTGCCTATTCTTCTCCGGGGAAAACTGCACCTTTGCGAATAGGCGTAGAGTCAGTAGAGTCAATAGAACGAATATTAAGTATGTATGTATTTAAGTCCTTTAATGTTTGACTTATTTTAAGTAACGTCCACAATGTTTTATGAAATAAAGCAATTTTTTGAATTTTAATTTCAAAAGTTGTTTATCGGAAGAAAAAACAAAAACTGGGAACCACTGAAACAGTTGGGAAGTGAAATGGGAAAATAATACGGAAACAGATGTCTGCGGCAGTTTGGCGGTCCATTAGCTTCTTTTTAATGAGAGGTTTATTTGTTGGTACTGTTGGTAGTGGTTACCTTACAATTTTAACTTCAGACTATAGGCTCTTTTCTGCTTGACGGTTTGCTGGGCGGCAGCGATTTGAAAGCTTGGTGTTACGGCGCCGGCGCGGCGATGGAACCGGTGAGAATCATCGCCGTTTCATTTTATAACCCTTAGAATTTATATCAAATATGGCATGAAATGGTTCTAAATCCACTGAAGCTCTGCCTACCACGATAGGGATTGTAGGCATGAGCGTATGTACTATGTATGTATGTATTTACTACATAATTTATAATATTTCGTAAAATGAATTCTGTAGTCCATATTGAAGGTAAAGCCGAGATCCAATTTACACTGCTGCAAGTAATCCCTATTCACCACACATTTTATCCACCATCGGTGCCATATTGTGTGTGTTATCAGATTTATAAGGCGTATTCATCGAGCTCCATTCTTGATTCAATCGTTTTACTCCTTGGTATCGAATACACTAACAATAACAGTGGATTTGATTAGTTTTCAATTTATCCGGTTTAAGACGACTACAGCACCTAAATTACGATTTTATGATGCGTAGATAAGCATGACGCACTGATTTAATCAAAGAAAAAAAAAATACTACGGTAATATTCAGGACATAAACTAGATAAGTAGTTTGCTGAAAACATGATTCAGCACTTTCGGTTCGATAGAAAAAGCTCACAAAGTCACCTCTAAATACCAATATTGTGTATCTTTTAAGCTGTAAAAACGATAGTAAAATGCACACAGGAACTTGAATTTGCTATCAAAATGTTCGTGATTAAATTACAATGAACTATAATTAATTAAACTCTTAATAAGTAGTTAACGCATTTTTCGATTTATGCTGTTACCTTTCCATAAATCTCATTTTTCTAACTTTCGAACATGTTTTTACGCACGCACGCTTTCATAGTCCGTAAACTTCGTGTATCGACACTGTTCGCACTGCCGGCCCAGGCCTGTTGAGAGACGGAGATGGCACTATTCCTATGTGTGCTGCCTTTATCGGGTGCTGTAGTCGCCTTAAAGCCGTCGCGCGCCAAATGTACACCAGCAGCTCTAGCACGATAACGACAAACTCGCGCTCGGCTCACGCTGAAACTTTAGTTTGATTGCAAAGGCTTGCTCGCCCTATGGCGTTATCAGTGTTGATATTTTGACATAGGACCGCGGTGTTGTCGCGGCGCTGTTACTATCGTACTCGGCCTGCTGGTGTTCGAGATTACTATTGCAAGCGGCGTAAACAATGCGCGACGACGGGCTGATGCATCAAAATCTATTGCGTTGTTTTGGAGGAATTAGAGAAGAAACAGACAGACGCGGAAAGTATAATTAATTACAGTTCATTGTAATTTAATCAGAGTTGCATCGTGAAAAAAAAGCAGTGAATTTTTTATTATTACTAAGAATAGGTTCGTTTTATTTCAAGAAAGTGTTGAAATGACAACGCCAGAGAAAGCGCGCTGCCCGAAAACAAATTTTTTTTAGACGTGCGTTTTACTTCACCGCTGAGCAAGTGATAATTAATGAGAAATTCGAACATAAAGTCCGAAAAAACAAATTTAGTGACACAAACCCCCCAATCCTTACAAGTCTGGTTTATTACCAACTGGGCTATCACCGCGCGGTAAATATGAAGTTTGCCGAGAGGCATTAAGCAAATAGGCGCACTATAATGTGTTGCAAATAATGTATCACAAAAAATTACTTATGCACTCGTATCTGGTGCGAAACGAGCGAATCAGAGATTGACCCCCTGCCCTTTTACTGGAAGCGTGAACTATTAAACAATACCCGTTTGCTTTTGATATGAACTTCGTTAACTGCTGCTATAAAGAAGCTGCATAACAGGTTTTTAACCCACTAGTGCAGGAGGTTATAATAAAACGTCGGTTCGCTTGTATTTTAAACACCGTGTGGTGATCGGTTGAGAATAACACCACCCCATCTCTTTCCGTGGGTGTCGTAAGAGGCGACTAAGGAAACACAAATGAGACCTGCCTCCTAGTAATCCATCTTAGGCAACGACACCTCAGTTTGTTTTGAATCTGAGGTGGCGTCCTATGGTCTCGTGCGGTATGTTAGGCTCTGTAAAGGGCCGTTTGGTACGCGACCACCCTCCTACCGAAGTCCGACGCCAAATAGCTTGCTTTATGTCGTCAGTGCGTGGGAGTACAAATGCCTTAATTGGCATTTTCTGGGTTAACTCGCTCCATCGTCGACCTCATCTATTACCTTGGTCAAGATTGGATTCAAAAGATAACCCATCAAATAATAATAAAAAAAACACAGACACACTCGTCAAACTTACAACACCCCTTTTTTATCAGGGATTAAAAAAACATCAAGAATACAACTCACAAGATATGAATACAGAAATAAAGCAAAACGCACACTGGCCGCTATTATTCATCGTTATTTTTAATTGCCCTAGGATTTATCTGTGCAAACCATTGCCTGCACGCCACAGATAATAAATAAAGACTATCTAGAGGAAATTAAGATGGCGGCTGTATCCTGTGCGATTTACTTTTGGTTGATTTGTTAAACTGTTTAATCAAAACTAGTTTCACGTCCGTGTCTTCGTTCTTTCGAGACTAGCATTCCGCTAGGGACTTCGTTCCCGTGGGAATGCAGAGCCAGGAGGCTTATTGGTGATGAAAAGCTGGTTAAGGATAAGCTACAAAGCCTAGCTCATAGACGCGAAGTAGCTTGCCTATGTGATTTTTATAGGATGTACTTCGGAGAGTGTGCTCAGAGGCTACATGAGCTCATTCCGCCTGCCCCTTTTTTCCATCGGACGTCCAGACGCACTGCGGGGTACCACCCTTATCTTGTCGATATCCCTGGGATACGTACTGAGCGCTATTCTTCATCTTTATTGCGCACTGCCAGGGAGTGGAATTCCCTGCCGGCGTCTGTATTTCCGAGTTCATACAACCCAAATATCTTTAAAGTGCGAGTGAATAGGCTTCTTCTGGGTGAGCTCGCTACATCCTCGACCACATCTTTGCCCTAAGCTAGATTGTGGTCAAGAGCGAACCCATTTTTAATAAATTAAAAAAATATATATGCGGGAAAATTATTTAGCCTATTTAGGGATAATGTAGCATCCTAATAGTGAAAGAATTTTTGAAATGGGGCCAGTAGTTTTTAAGTTTATTTGTTACATACAAAAGTACAAATCTTTCCTCTTTATACTTACTCGTAATATTAGTGTAGATTGAAATCAGATTAATATCCACAAGAAGTAAAATTATTACAATCCATCTGAAATCGTGGATCCTACTGGACAGAGTGGAAAATGTGTTCTACGCTATTACATATTTAAGCACAAAATCTTTGTGAGCATAGCAGAATATTTGTCACTTTGCTGTATTTTTAACCTCCGACCAAAAAAGAAGGCTATAATAAGTTTGATGAGTGTGTCTGTTTATTTGTGTGTCTGTCTGTTGCGTAGGTCCTATAACGGGTGTATGATGATGCGATTACTTTGTTTGAAAGCGTAATCGAGGTTCTTAGCTAACTTTCTTGAAATTATAATTGATCGAAATTGGTTCAGCAATTCAAAAGTTATAGTTATTATACTGTATAATAACTCTACATTGAAGTTTTTTGTCTCGATAACACGATAGCTTATAAGTCTTATAATTAATTTTGATAAAATATAGTTCAAAACCATCTCAATGATGTCAGCTTTCAAAAAAACATTGCACGAAAAACAGTCTATTCGTTTAGGAGCAACAATGCCACAACCACAGATATACAGATATACACTATAAACTTATAATACCCTCTTTTTGCGTTAGGGGTTAAACAAGTTTTCTTTACATTCGGGTTATCTAAATGGTATACGATCAAAATAGAACATGAGTTATTTAGATGGAACCTGAGCTCAAAAATATACAGAAAATATATTTTCAACATGACGAATGATTCACCGTCAAATGTTAAAAAGTTTTCTAAGCACCGCAGTATTTCGAATCTGAAATTGCAGGTGCAGTTCTCAACAGCTAGTTTTGGTGCAAAACGATGATATTCATAATGTATGTGCATTATGTCCCCTACCAAGCTTTCTATATTGTTAAACTCTACATCTAACAAGTTACTGAGAAAATTATTATATTACATTCATGCTATATACAAAGCCGAGATATTCCCTATTGAAGAACCCTCTACAAACAACTGACGTACAAGTTTTTATGTGTCTTCACAGTGTGTACACACACACACAAATTTGTAACGTGTTGTGATCGTTTTTTTTTCTAATTTTCATTTTTATTTATTTATAAATATCAAAACATACATTTTAGTAATCTACGTTTCGATAAGCACTGCGAATAACTTCACCCTATCTCTTTCTGCTGGTGTTTAATTGATTACAGTACCAATGCATTAACGGCATTTTCTGGGTTACCTCACTCGCTCCATCGTCGACATCACCTATGTCCTTTGTCAAGGTCGTCCGATCGGTCGGACTAAGCAGTTGGACAAGTTTTCAGAGGGCGAAAGAGAAAAAATGGTTACACTCTATTGTTTTTTTACAACAATCTCAAAATTAATTTTCGTTCGAGAAATCATAGAAGCGATTTCATACCAACTACGCCATGACTTGTGCTACTGCCGTATTCTATTTCTCCATATTGTGAAATTTCTTTTTCATACTCATATTATAAATTCAGAGATTTTAAAGTTCACTCACCTACATTTATTTTATGAAAGCTCATTTTGAAATCTTTGTAGCCCAGTTAGTCACAACTCTTTAGAATCAATAAGGTTAAGCAACGTGGATGGGGTGGCGTATACAGTCTTGGTTCCGGATGTTATAATTATAACCAATAATCATCTTCATCTTCATGTTTTTGTTATGTGTAACTTTTTCTAACTTTTTCTTTATTCTTCTTTGAATCTTGCTGTATATTTGTGAAATTCTTTGAGTTTTATTTTTTTTTAATACGAATGTTGTGGCACCTATTTTGATGGCGCACTTAGTTTTAATTATTTGAATGTGTAATATTTTTTAAGAATTAGTGTAGTCACTACAGGTTGCCATAAATAAATAAATAATAAAATAAAAACTAAAGCCATGTACTTCGGGGAGTGTGCTCAGGAGCTGCATGAGCTCATTCCGCCTGCCCCTTTCTTCATCTTTTGTATTGCGCACTGCCAAGGAGTGGAATTCTCTGCCGGCGTCTGTATTTCAGAGCTCATACAACCCGAATATCTTTAAAGTACGAGTGAATAGGCTTCTTCTGGGTGAGCTCGCTACATCCTCGACCGCATTTTTGCCCTGAGCTAGATTGTGGTCAAGAGCGAACCCATTCTTGATAAAAAAAAAAAACTAAAGCCAATCTGAAATTTAGTGTATCGTCGAGAGAATAACTCCTAAAGGTTTGATAATTGCTTTATTTAACGCTACAGTCGTTAAACCAGGTTAGAGGCTAATTAAAATTGACGGTTTAAAAACCAAAAATTTCGCTTAAAAATATTTCTGGAAATCGACGTAAGATGGTTTGAAGCTCTAACTTTTCTTACAAGGAATATTATTATTTACCTATTACATTATAATGTTTTGTGAGCAAACCCATCGATTTTAATCTTGTCAGCCCGTCCATCGCAAGATGAAAGGCGTATCGAACATCACTACATTGTTTTCTCGAAGTGACTTTGACTGATAGTGACATTATAGCATGGACTTAGTATTTTCTCATGCATTATAGTAATACCTTGTCTTTTTCATTAGTTTTATGCATGTTTCATTTTTTTTTACCAGCCCATATACGTTCCCACCGAGGGGCACGGGCCTCCCTTCGAAACACGAAGGGGATTTAGGCCATAGTCTACCACGCTGGCCCAATGCGTGTTGGTGGACCGCGCTCGTCTTTCAAAATGAATTTTCTTGGACAGGCCAGTTTCATCACGATGTTTTCCTTCACCGTTGAGCAAGTGACAATTAAAATGCACCAGTAATTGAACCCGCGACCTTCGGATTACAAGTCTGGCTCATTACCAACTGGGCTATAAATTTTTTTTTGTACTAAGAATGGGTTCGCTCTTGACCACAATCTAGCTCAGGGCAAAGATGTAATGTAACGCCAATATTCTGCTTGTAATAACGGGTATAAAAAAAAAACTAACGCTTCCGTTGCCTAAGATGTTGATGTAAAATTTCATGGTCACGAATTTATTGATAAATTTTGCGTAAGATGTTACGTAAGGTATTAATTACGATCCTGATAAGATTTAATTTTTATAATTCATTTTTATAGCTATTGTAACACTTTTTTAATTGTGCTATAAAATTGTTGATATAAGCATTTCATTAATAACTAATAGCAATTTCCTGTGCACCTTAAAACACTCATGTATGTGTTTTGAAAATAAAGTAATATAAAACCAAAAACTCTTTACTTACAATAATATTTCCTTAAAATCATGGACTGATTAACCACCCGAGAGGTTGAAAGAGAGATACCTAAAGCCCTGTATAAAAATCAATCCCTATTTCCCTTGGTCACGGCATCACGCGTGAACTACTGGACCAATTTTGCTAATTCTTTTTTCTTGTGTTTGTTATTGTCAGGAGAAGGATCTTATGAAAGAAAAAATTAAGTAAGTTAAAAAAAACCAGAACAAAGTCTGTTGGGTCAGCTAGTAATAAATAATATATTGGGGACAACTCACACAGCGCTATCTAACCCCAAACTAAGCAAAGCGTGTACTGTGGATAACATATACATTTACAATCGAAACATTGCAGAAGTGGAAGTCGTATTAATCCACGTTTCTGATCCAAGGGAACAAGCTTTTCAAATACATGTCACAAACCTAAATTAATTAAGTAATTATTATGAACTCGTGAGCTTACTTCGACGCAAAAAGAAAGGGGTGTTATAAGTTTAACGCGTCTGTCTGTGTATCTGTCTGTGGTATCGTAGCTCCCAAACGGATAAACTGATTTTCGTTTAGTTTTTTTTGTGTCATAGATAATTTTATCCCGAGTGTTCTTAGCTATGTTTCATGAAAATCTGTTCAGCCGTTTAAAAGTTATAATCAATCGAATGTCGGGGGTGATTCAACATTTTTAATTTTAGTGTTATTCGAGTATGTAAGAAAACATTTCTATCTCTCAGACAGGTCAGTTAATGATGGCTCACTGTCGGTGGAATGATGGTGACCACTTCATCCGTTCAGGTGGCGAAATATAGAACTAGATGGGTTAACTATTGACCTCAATCTTGACCATAAAGGTCAAAGATGAGGTCAACGATGGAGCGAGTTAACTCAGAAAATGTCTATAAAGGCACTGTGATACTCCCACGCACCGACGGAACATAGCAAGCTGTTTAGCGTCTGACTTCGGTAGGAGGGTGGTCGCGAACCAGACGGCCCTTTACAGAGCCTACCACACCGCATGAGACCATAGGACGACACCTCAGATTCTGAAAAAAACAAAGTGTCGTTGCCTGGGATGGATTACTAGGAGGCAGGTCTCATTTGTGTTTCCTTAGTCGCCTCTTACGACACCCACGGAAAGAGATGGGGTGGTGTTATTCTCAACCGATCACCACACGGCAACCATTTGATGACCGCTACCTTGACTGGGGGCGCCAATATCAACTGAATATTAAGTTGCTAAGTGCCGCTGCTGAACGGAGCGGTTGACATGAAGTGTATAAGTGTATGAGTTTAGATAGTTTTTTTTTTTTTTCTTTTTTTTTTAAAAACGCTTCACACTCAAAAGCCCACATTACCACATTAACCCAGGACCCGCCGATCGAGAGGCAGCGTCACTACCACTCGACCAAACCGGCCGGCCGTCATAGATAGATGAATACTTTATTGCATAGGTACTTCACAAGGTTATAGGACACAGTACAGTCTTACAATAAAAAAGATGAAGCTTTCTAATGATAAGACGTCTGTATTTCCGAGTTCATATAACCCCAATCTCTTTAAAGTTCGAGTGAATAGGCTTCTTCTGGGTGAGCTTGCTACATCCTCGACCGCATCTCTGCCCTTGGGCTAGATTGTAGTCAAGAGTGAACCCTTCATTAATAAAATAAAAAAAATGTTGACATTTTGATATAGGACCGCGGTGTTGTCGCGGCGCTGTCACTATCGTACTCGGCCTGCTGAACGGATAAAATGGTTAACGTAGTCATTCAATCGCCACTGAGACGCTATCGATTGGTGGAATAGGACGCCCAGCTAATAATAATCTATCAGTCCTATGCTGTCATATGAAACAACGGTCAGGTTTTTTGTTCTGTGTTCTCTTGGCACTCTGTCTACTGTAATCTAAATATATAAAAGGAGAAACTGACTGACTGACTGACTGACATATCAACGCACAGCCTAAACGGCTAAACGTAGGCACTTGAAATTTGGAAGGGACGTAGCTTAGGTACCGTAGAGGTGAACTAACAAAGGAATTCCCGAAATTCCCACGGGAACGGGAATTAGCGGGAAAATCCTTTTGTATGAAAAATCTAAAACGCTTAAGTTAGACGCTTGAAATTTGGCATGCAGGTACCTTAGTAAACTTAAAGCTTAGTTGCAACAGGATAATGCAAAATTCTCACGGGAACGGGAGTTAGCGGGAAAAAACTTTTGTATGTAAAAATCTAAATCTTAAACTAAATCAATGGACCGTCAATAAAGTGTAATCTGTTCAAAAGAAAAAAATAACACGCAAACGAAGTTGCAGGCATCAGCTAGTCTATATCTATACTAATATTATAAAGAGGAAAGATTTGATTGTTTGTTTGTTTGCACTGAATAGGCTCCAAAACTACTGGACCGATTCGAAAAATTCTTTTATCATTAGAAAGCTACATTATCCCCGATAGACATAGGCTACACAATTTTCCCGAATTCCCACGGGAACGAAGTCCCGGACGGAATACTAGTAGTAACATAAAGGCCCCAGGCAACGACACTTCAATTTGTTCTGAATCTGAGGTGGCGTCCTATGGTCTCATACGGTGTGGTAGGCTCTGTGAAGGGCCGTCTGGTTCGCGACCACCCTCCTACCGAAGTCCTACACCAAACAGCTTGCTGTGTTCCGTCGGTGCGTAGGAGTACCAGTGCCTTATAGGCGTTTTCTGGGTTAACTCGCTCCATCTTCGACCTTATCTATGACCTTGGTCAAGATTGAGGTCATAACCCCTCTTATAATGAAGATGGCATGGGTTTATGCTTTTAGGTACCCGAAACATCCAGTTTTCTTCCAGGAAGAGCGGACTAGAAAGGAAAATAATAAATTATCATTGTTATCTGAACTAAAGTTGCAAGGCATCATACAGCCATTCCACAAACGCCACCGAGATAAGACCCGACCTTGTTATTTTGAAAAACAGTCGTAAATAACTAAAACTGCGCTTCGAAACTTTTTGCAAACAAAATAAATGCAAATGGTATTTACAACCCTTGCCTGACAAAAGGCGAAAGTTCTTAATTTATCTCTGACACTTTGAGAAAAAGTTTAACAAAATATGACGGTTACTTAGGTAGTACAAGTTCTTGATGAGAGCATTGTTAGGTATTTTTAACCCTTGACAAAAAAGAGGGGTGATATAAATTTGACACGTGTATCTGTGTGTCTGTGGATCTGCCTGTAGGTTCTAAAGAAATGAATCAATTTCGTTGCAGTTTTTTTCTGACTTCAAAAAAGGAGGAGGTTTCTCAATTCGACCGTATATATTTTTTTATGTATGTCCGCGGATAACTTCGTCGTTTATGAACCGATTTTGATTATTCTTTTTTTGTTGGAAAAGGAGTATCCCAAGGGTGGTCCCATGGTAAGGAAACCAGGATCTGATGGTGGAATCCTGAAGAAATTGTCTTTCCGACTAGTGTGTTCCTTAATATTATTTAATATAAAGAATTTTAAAGCCCTATTATTGTCAATAGATATTTACTTTTAATTGTTCGAAAGAGTATACTCCTGAAGAGGTCCCATATAAATTTTATCGAAAATGATTCAGCGCTTTTAAAAAAATCAACAAAAACAAAATATACTACAAACTAGAACATCATCTAAATAAATGAATGACATTTCTGTTTGTAGTTATTTGCTAATAGGCATTGTAGTCCGCAAAAAACTAGATATCTACTTTGTGCGAACTGTTGTTGGGATTGAAGTCGGTGACTCATACGTTTTTAACGTGGAAAATTATCCTTATTGGGGTTGAAGTCGGTGACTCTTACGTTTTTGACGTGGAAAATTATTTGGTTGAAAGCTAAACGTAATCCAGATAATTCTTAGCTATTTTTCATCAAAACTATTTCAGCCGTTAACAAGTTATGATATGAGTGACTAGCATTCCGCTAGCAAAAATTTTAGATACTGCATTTCATTTATCTATACATATAATAAAACTGTAGAGGTCGAATTTCTGTACATAGAAAAAAAATGCTAAAAACCGAGTCAGGGGGATGTAAGAAGAGAAATAAAACAAATCCCGATTTTTTTAGATTTTTTTGTTTCTCTGTTTGTCTGTTTGTCTGTTTGTCTGTTTGTCTGTTTGTCTGTTTGTCTGTTTGTCTGTTTGCACGGGCTAATCTTCGTAACTGTTGGACCGATTTAAATGAAATTTTGCATGGTGGTACCTTATATCCCCGGTCAACATTTAGGCTACATAAAATCTCGAAATTTAGCCAGTAAATATAAAACCAACAACAAAAACCCCTGAAAAAATTCAAAGCTAGGTGTTTTTCAGAACATTTACTCATACCGTAGAGATCAACGTATTTTTGACATATACATGGGCTAAAAGCAAGGACATGTTGTTTTTTAAATTTATCTCTTTCGAGAAAGGCAAAGGAATCTGCATCCATACAGCCAGGTCTTCAATATATGTATTTCTTAGCTATGTCTTCAATTTATATTTCTTTACTTCTCTCATTCTCCGTAAGCCGATAGTGTTTTGTTTACGAAGAATTATGGCGGCGAGAAGCACTGCCGCTGGATCGGAGCGGATACACTGTATCACTTGAATTACTTTTTAACCGACTTCCAAAAAGGAGGAGGTTTTATGTTCGACTGTATACAGAGTGGAATTTTGTAATGCCACCTGAAGGGAAAGTACTCTTAATACTGTAGATAGAAAATTGTACTCAAAGAAAACATTCCTTTATTTTTGAAGAGAAAGAAAACTGCATTCAAGAATTTTCGAAAATTCGCTTGCCACAACCGGGAATCGAACCGACTAAAATCTGTTAGAATACCCTGTACTTTTATTGCGTCGATCGTTAGGGTCAATTATAAGGATGAAATCTTTCTAACAAACTCGGTAAATTAAATGAAAGGAAAACTACGAAATCTTAAATCATTGCATATCTTTATTTTATGTATGTTCACCGATTTCTCCGCCATTTGGACCGATTTTCAAAATTCTTTTTTTTTTGTTCGAAAGAACAAGTCAGGATCTGATGGAATCCCATCAAAATCAAGGGCAACCCTTGAATGGAATAGGCACTTACAATGTTTCTCAAGTTCTTTCTATTATTTACGCCAAACATAGAAAAATATACACATCAATATTGCATGATTTTTCATACAAAAGAGTTCTGTTTGAGAAGCTATAATACCATACTCGAGATACACGGAGTGATATAATTTTCAGATGAGCAAGTGCTAAACATGAATTTTCAATTTTTATCAATTAATTTAATTTTTCTTGAAATTTGTGAAAACGTGACTAAAATGAAAAAAAAAATTGCGCTAATTCCACCATTTTCATACAAAAAGCAGAAAAAAGTGCATTTTTGTTTTCGTTTACGTCACGTTTCAAAAAAACAATTTAAACAAAATTCATTGACGAGAATTGAAAATTCAGGTTTAACACTTGCTCATCTTAAAATTATATCCCTCCATGTGTCTCGAGTATGCTTTTATAGCTTCTCAAACACACCTTTTTGTTTTAAAAACTAAGCAATATCCCTAGACAGTGTTGATATTTAACTTATTTTTTCTATGTCTATGAGTACGTAGCATTTGATAAAAGGACCGGATTGAGATTTATGAGATATTTTTTATAATAGATCCTTTCTAAATTTTTTGTCGGAAGTTTGGTTGAGTAGTAGAGTTACACAGCCTGCGAATCGACGGTTTCTGGGTTCGATTTCCGGTTTGGGCAAACAAACCATACGAGAGAAACTTTAGTGCAGAAAGTTACAGTGTGAAGTGCTAATTAATTGATTTTATGATAGATAGATAGATGGATTGACACTTTATTCAATTGACATAAAACAGCACAACACAGTAACAGACAAATAACAAACATACAAGTAAACATGAATCAGCAAGCAAACAATGAAGTAAACAGAGTAAGAAACAGAAACAAATAATTTTATAAAACTATTTTACACCATGTTATCTGTATCATGCCAATCAAATTGGCGCTGACTCAGCATATTGCTGCAGTACCAGACTGCAGCGCTGGTATTCTGCCATGATGCTACTTATTGAGTTTTCTTTGTAGGTAATAATAACCTTTTTCTAACTTCATACATTCACCTTTAAAAATGTACTTTATAAAGAAAATCTGAGGGTGCTGCTCTATAATTAGATAGATGTTATTTTTAAGAGCTATCGTCGAATATAAGTGAGTCGGAAGAAATTAAAATTATTGTAACTGACCCACAAATATCCAAAAATAAAACAAAAACTTCTGTGCTGAACTGGCACTGAACAAAAAATTTGGAATGTGCCAGCTGCGAACCAAATACATTGCATTATGGGTACAGAGGCCAGCGCATCAGGTTACTCCATTTTCATTGCAAAACCGCTCTTATCACAACAGCACAGAGTGCATGCGTGTGGTAACCTGAGTTGGGGCCGTCCGTGCATTACAAAATTTAGACAACGTATTATATACTCATAAACAATATGCCATTTTTTAAATTTTCATGACATGTAAAGTTATGTGACTTATGTTACCCCAACGAGGTTTATAGGCGTATAATATCTAAAATATCGAAACTTTTGTCAGCTTCCCCATTAATAGTTCGGCTATTCTGCACTTTTTTAACGAACCAAAACTAAATACTTAATACAGTGTTAATAAGAATGAAGTTGATTAAGTATTTAGTCTTCAAATCTTAATTCGGCCCTAACTAAATGACATTATTCAATCTTCAGGATATCACTTTTTGAAAACAATAAAACGGCTTATTTTTATTTTTAAGCAAAGGAATCTATGGCCGTACAGCCGGTGTTTTCAATGCATTTCTCATTTTTAAAGGCGGGAAACTCAACTGACAATTGACATTTGTTTTATTAAAACCGAAAGTACTAAGTCCATGTTAAAACCACTATGAATATGGTCTATATAGGTTTGATCTATGGCTTTGATGTTCTGACATGAAATAAGGGCTATTTATTGATTTTTTGATTTTAGTTTACATCAAGCGTAGCATTGCGTATATAAGCCATTGATAAATATTATAATATTACTATTCTAATAAGTTTCTTAGTTTGGATCAAGCACTGACACCTTTGCTTATTTCTACAAATGTCCATTGAAGGGAAAAGCTTACTTAGTCATTTCTATCTTAAATTTATTTTTTTATTGAATCATTTTTACACAATTATCGCAAAGCACAATAAAAGCAGCGTGCTAGCTGAAATCTCAAATGCACGGGGGTTGTCTTAGATACTGACATAGGTGACCTGTTTCAGAAACTTCTATTCCACTGAAAATCAAAAATAAGTCCGTAATTAGCACTAAGGAATTCGTGTGCCATTTATTGTACTTACCTAAGTAATAGGTCTTTCAACATACAATTTTCGTAAAGTTTTTACTCCACATATTTTAATTTTATCAAAATAGATTTTTTATAAGTACAAAATCCTTACGTTTTTCACAGAAACGCGAAATACAATATTAATTTACCACTTTTTGCGGGAATGTTAAGACAACAAGATGTTTTAGAGGCACCACTGACTCACGTTAAGTGTTGATTGTCTATCTCTCTCAGTATCAAAAAAACAAAAACGACTGCTACTTAAGTATAGAGCAGAGTCTGAGTCGCGTTCTATAATACGGACCTTAATCTATCAAAAGCAGTAACAATGGTATAGAAAATATAAGCGATAGAGGAAACAACTATGTTTGACCTTTGTTTTCAGATCCAAAGTAATGTATTAAGTATCAACCTTATATGACATAGTTAGCCAAGTTTTCAAATAAAAAAATATTTTTAGAAATTGCTTTTCCTTATAATATGAACGAAATATGAACGAAATAGTTGCTTCAATAAAAAACGGCAATTCATGGATGTGTAGTTGTGTCAAAGTACAAACTCGGTCTATAAAAATACATACAACACGCAGACGAAGTTGCGGGCATCAGCTAGTTAAATAATAATTTTTTCAATTGAAGATTAAAAATATTATACTTAAGGCGACTACAGCACCTAAATTACGATTTTATGATGCGTAGATAAGCATGACGCACTGCATTGAATCGAAGAAAAAACATACTAAAATAAACTAGATAAGTAGTTTGCTGAAAACATGATTCAGCACTTTTGGTTCGATAGAAAAAGCTCACAAAGTCACCTCTAAATATCAATATTGTGTATCTTTTAAGCTGTAATAATGATAGTAAAATGCACACAGGAACTTGAATTTGCTATCAAAATGTTCGTGACTGAACACTCTCGATAAGTAGTTATGCATTTTTCGATTTAAGCTGTTATCTTTCCATAAATCTCATTTTTCTAACCTTCGAACATGTTTCTTCTGTAACTTCGTGTAACTTCGTGTATCGACACTGTTCGCACTGCCGCCCAGGCCTGTTGAGAGACGGAGATGGCACTATTCCTATGTGTGCTGCCTTTATCGGGTGCTGTATTCGCCTTAACATTATGTTTTAACATGTAGTACCCCGTTGGGAACGGCAACGTGACACTTTAAAACAAGCGCTCGTAGCCCAGTGGCGCTTGCTGATCTCAAACGATCAGTGAGGTTAAGCAACGTACACAGAGGCAGGGAACCTGATGGGTGACCAAAGTGGCAATTTATCACGAGCGTTTCCGTGCTTCCGAGGGCACGTTAAACTGTCGGTCCCGGCTGTTGTCGATTGACTACAGTCTTTAAAACCAAGTCAGAGGCCATTGTGCGGTTTGAAAACTCTGACACCAGGGTTAGTCAAGTTCGCCACACATTTGACCATACCTACACGATAAGAAGACTTTAAAATTCCTAACATAACCTTTGTGATTCATAGCTCCAGTTCACTAACACATTAACTCAAAACCTTCAAACTTGACAAAAAAAAACATAGATTCGAACCCCAATCAAAACCCCATCACTAACCTGAAGGCCGCAAGATTACGTTAACAACTCAAATTTACCATTTTAATGACGACATTTTTCGTCACCGAGATCCTGGTTTATCTCCTTATTAAAGCGAAACGATACCATTAAATAGATTTCGGTCCTTCGTAGCTTACCTCTGAATACATATTACTCAAGCAGTAGGGCCACTTTAAAGTGAAATATCACTTTACCCTCTATTGTCTGTATCACAGAACCCGAAACAGACTCTGATCTATACTTACTTGATTAGCAGTCGTCTTGGTCATTTGTGACTGTGAAAATGGAAAGGTACAACTTGCGTGATAGTCGTTAAGGTTCACAATTAGTGTGATGAGCTATTGCCAATAGCTCTCATTGACTACCCCAAAAGTTGTACCTTTTACTAAACACAGTAACATTTTATATATCAAGACTTGAGTGTCTTCCTGCACACCACCTCAGGGAAAGGGGCAAGCTGAAAAACAGCGCTGCACGGAACCTGGTTCCACTGCAACACAAGCTGGGCTTGTTGCCTTTGTATTTATAGTATTTAGGACATCGGAAATGTCTTTTCGTTCGCTCCAGTATAGGCTCCGATTTAATGAAAAAGTGCGGTCCTTTATATCTCGGCGAGTTGTGAAGATATGATATTGAAAACAGGCTCAAAATACGCGTATTTATAAGAGCTGTAAGGTGCAAAAATATTAGATTTAAAGGACTTTTTCAAAACTATTTTCTAAGTCTGATATGAGGCTGACGTGAGCGTAAATTGAAGTTTAAAGCCACGGCAAAATTCTAGTTACAAATACTTTGAGTGTTATTCTCAGTATCCCCACTGCTTGTAAATACATTATAACTTTTCTACCACGTCAATAATAAGTCAATGCGATAGTAACATCGGAGGGTGAGCGATTTTCAAACAAATGAGCGTCCATAGACCAGGGGGGCTATTCTACTAATCAATAGTGTCTCAGTGGTGATGGTGGTGGAATCAAAGCCAATGTCAAAAATACACACGGCAGCACATCAGGCTAAACATGTTGACCTTGACGTCGCCTTTATTTCGCTAGTAATAGCGTCGGCTTTAGTCGGGCAAATGGATAACCTGACTTGCTGCTATCTGTACATTGACATAGGAAAAACAAGATATGTCAGTGCTAAAAGCAGCTTTATTTCATAGAACATTTAAGAATGTTGCTCAAATTAAGTAAGTGACAATTGAGATTACTTTTTTCGATCAAGTGGCAAAATTAAGAACTAACCGCCGATCAGCAGCGCCACCGCCAACCGAACGATAATTTGCAAACTACCTAGCAAATAAACATTCAGGTGATGGTAACGCTACGCTGACAGTTAAGACAGGACATTAAAAGGATCGTCTCAGTGTTTTTTTCCCATACAAACGGCGTCAATGGATTCCATCCCCTAAACGTCAACAGATTCCTGTGAAATTTTTGTATAGTATCAGGAACACCAAAAACTAGGTCCGTACGTTTTGATTTTTGTGATATTTTTAGTAGACAAAAAATATTTGAGACTAAAAGTCAGCATTTTTCGCCGAAAAAATTCTCATCATGTAAGAGGTAACTGTTGAAAAACTAAGAACAATTTTGGAAAAAACAAAACGTACAAACCTCGTTTAGACGCTTACGAACGTTAAAACGTACGATTTCAGTAATTTTTTGGGGTTGGAATTCATTGATGCCTTAACTCATAATTTTGGAAATAAAACTCGGCATTTCGCCGGAAAGCTGCAATTGTCCCTTTCGCACAAGTCTAAGACGTGTGTTCGACATCGAGACAGCATGAAAAAGAACTGAGACGCTAGTCCAAACTAGGGTGTATGAAATTTCGATAGTTCTCAACTTAGTCACCTTCAGCTCGAGCATGTTGCGCGACAAACTCACGCGGCGCGCCACTCGGCTGACGATGAATCTTCACTTTGATTGCGCGAGAGCCCCGCGGAAAGGCCGCGCACAGAAAATCCACTTTTCAAAAACACCTTAAAGTACACTTACTTAAAAGCAAGAAGTAGGGGTTACCAAAGCGCTTCGTTGTGTAGATGACGGAAATGATATTCCTAACTGCCAGTGTGGCCACAAGGAATGAGTGCTTTTTTGTTTGCTGTGGTTTCATTTATTTATTCAGTTTATATATTTTTATGATCATTATTTTATTTTACACTCTCACACCTACAAACAATCATACATCACTCTCATACACATTCACACTTCTGGTTTGCAATCGTATTGCTGCACTCGCGCCCGTTACTACCTCGTAGGCGGCAGCTGAAAATCAGTGTTTTGCTATTTACGGTAAAACTTTATACTGAGCTAAAACTTTATACCTAGTTTCCTGCAGCACATATTTACTTTGATTTATTTTTTGTTTTTTTTTGCTTAGTTTTTTTTTTTGTTTTAATTATTTTTATTATTATGTGTGTTCTATTTCTCTATGTTATTACGCTCTATGTCTCTGTGCTTATCTTATCTACTTTCTTTGCTATGTATTATTAATTTGTTCCTTATTTCCTTGTTTGTTGTATTGTGAAACTCCATCGTTGCTTTTGTGTTTGTCTCTTTCTGTACTGACTCTTTGTAAATCTGTACTGTGATGGAAATAAATTTCTTATCTATCTATCTATCAAAGGCTTGCTCTGGCGTTGTCAATTATGACATTTTGACATAGGATTGCGGCGCATTACGCGCGCGAAAACATCGTGCTCGAGCTGCTGAATAAATAACATTGAAGTAAAGGAAAATTTCACTAAAAGCCGTTAAGTGCGATCAAGCGAGACAATGTACTTTAAAAAATGATTTAAAAAATTACTACATATAAAAAAAATACAAGTCTTTTTTAAATATCAAGAAAAAATGTCACCTTCCCCATTCTTTTAAGCGTCTTTGCAAAAAAACCTTCACATCATTCCAAGACATAATTACGGAAATAACGAAATTCCACCTGAAATCCTTCCATCAGCCTCCACGTAAGGTCAAGGACACACGTCCTACGGGGTGATTACTCGGAAATTACCTATAAATCATCCCTCCATCCCTCTTCACGACACCCGTCAGTGTTGCCACAGTGTAGTCTACTTTTGTGGCAGTAAGACATATGCAAACTTATTGACAGTATCTATAATAGGAAAAACGCAAGATTTTTCATTAAAAAGAACGAAATGCATTCTTCCTGTTTTTAGGGTTCCTCAAAAGGGAAAAACGAAATCCTTATACGATTAGCCGTTTCTGTATTCGTCCGTTTGTCACACCCAATTTGCTCGGAAACTACTAGACCGATAAAGTTGAATTATGGTACTCTTATAAAAGTCGGTGACCCAAAGACAAAAGTGTAACGTGAACAAATTAATTTTTGATGGCTTAATTTATATATTCTTTATTGCACTTAGATAACATAGGATACAAAATAAAAGAAAAAAAGTTTACAAAGGCGGACTTATCACTAATAGTGATCTATTCCAGCCAGCCTGCACCAGGCTGGTAAGAAATATTGTTTTAAAAACGCGGGACAAAAGTGGCCTTAAATTTTAAGAAAAAAGAACAGAAAAAAGTTCTTTACTTATACCACAAATACCTTTACATACATTCGACAGATTACAAGAGACCATAGAAGTCTCTGGTATTGTACCGAACCCTCTTTTTTTTTACCAGCGGCTCATTCTCCGATTTGTGGGCAAATGGTGGTCACATTGAGGAGATTCCTAAATTTTAACCTATTCCAGGCAGTGTACTATTTTTAAATCATTCTTTATACACATATCTATAAGGTCAATATCTTTGCCTGCTTGTTTTATTTAATGATTAATTATTTAAAAAATCGCAAAGTGTTATTTTCACATTTCCGCGAGTGTCACACTGCCCGATTTTGGATTTAAAACCTCAATAATGTCATAACAGTATAAGATACGAACTTGGTTGCCATCTAAAAAATATTCTAATAGTACACTCCGTAAATAATATGACATTGGAAATCAATAAAGTAATACACAACTGCACTGTAAGCCTTTAAAGTTAAGGTCACAAATATTTTTCCATTTCCGCGACCACTTATTGTCACCCTAATATATCGGTCGTAAAATACTCCGCAAATATCCCCGCTACTCCCGCGCACCGCTCCAGTGCCGATCTAGCTGCTGTGGGAGAAGGACACGCTCGCTTCGCTCCATTCGGAAATTACGAGGTATTTAAATGTCATTCTCCTACTTTGTCAAAAAAATTCATACATTTTCAAACGTCAATAACTACCCAACTATTAAGTTTTTCTTTTTTCATTTTTGGTAAATGTTTAAACCTAGAGAATGTCTAGTCAAAAACACATTAACAAAATATACAAGTATTCAAGGTCAAAAGAAATTCGAGACAAACTACAAATTCCACATTACCGCAATCATCATTACCGCGATTTTAACGGTCGCGGTAATGTGATTATAAATAAGAACTTACATACATTACATACCTGTCCCTGTATCAAGGCCTCCGCTTATCCTAGAATGTGTTTTAGGTATCTCTGCTCACCCCGACTATGTTCATGCCTCTACTGGTCCTTAAATATATTTCTCGATATCTCTGCTATCGATCCGACTATGTTAATTATTTCCTTTGCCCTAAAATGTGTTCTTAGCTGTCTCTATTCTTGCCTTGACTGGTTATCTCTGCTCTCACATTAATTACGTTCATGCATCTGCTCTTACCTTGACTAATTATCTCTGCTTGCATCGGCTAGCACCGGTAAACACAAATAAAAAATCAACAGGAACCAACCAGGAGCATAATATATTGGATTACAACAAAATTAACACTTAAAAATATTACACAGTATGATAGGTTAAACAAACGTGCGCCCGCGACAGTGATTCAATCTGGTCTCTGTCATCCCAGTTGATGACGGGTAAAAGCGTTCCATTCAGAATCTAGATTAGGAATGTCAAAACTAAGGAGTAAAAATGTTGCGAAAAGAGAATGGAGAGGAAGGATGGAGACGAGGTGCATGCCACCTCATCACATGCTCTCACTTTGTTTAAAGTTCGTTCGGGCAATTAGTGTGCAGTACAGGCGCACGGTATATTGGGACCATTCTTTAACTTAAATGTGACTCGTCCACAAATGCAAATTTTTTAATAAAAATTAAAATTAAATAGCCATCTTACAACTTAAACATATATGCTATTTTTGTAGCATAAGTATAAAAAATCAATCTAGCTATTCCGAATCAGAGTCATCTGTATCACTTTGTGTGTTTATTATGAAAGTGTCTCCGTTAACATCAACATGCTGGTCTACATTAAAGTACTTATTCTCTTCTTTGATTGCGTGGGCAATATATTTACCCCACAAGTCAGATGTTACGTTCAACATGACCTGCCTGATCAATTGACATACGGCACTGCTGTTTTTGGGGTCGCAATTGTTGGCTCTAAGGTCATGTTTAATTTTAGACCACACTGAATAATTTAGACCACGCAGTGGTATGGTGGAAGACGCACCACCTCACAACCATTCATTTTTGCTATTTCATCAATGACATATCTTTTTTCTATGCCCGCCTTTTTCACAATATCCAGCAGCACTGGAATGGTTGGGGTTGGCTCTGGAATGGAAATTTTGTACTGTCTCATAAAATCAAGGATCTCCCCTTTTCTGGTTGTGGTGTTTGGAATTCTGACGGATAGTCGCGAGTGGTAAGGAGCGTTATCCATTACTATTAGGCTATTTGGTGTTATGTTTGGCAATAATTGCTCCTGAAACCACTTTTCAAAGAGCACTGAGTTCATGTCGCAGTGGTAATCAGCGCTCGCATCGCTAATCTGTTTCGCAGATAGAAGCAGTCCATTTTCGACCCAACCGTCTTTGGATCCAGCATGCAATATGATAATGCGTTTCCCACGAGTGGAAGGCAAATCTGAAATGCAGTGACAACTACAATCAGTCCAACTTTTTTTGACGGTATCATGTGTGTCATACCACGTTTCGTCCAGGTAGATTATATTTCGCCCCTCTTGACGTGCTTCTCTGAGCTTTGTTATATATTTATAACGCCAGACTTGGAATCGCGGCGTCTCAAGCAACACACTGCGTTTATTCACTTTTTTATAGTTGAATCCAAGTTTACGTAAAAGCTCATACAACGTAGTACGTTGATATGGGAAGTCCGTATTTGTCTTTAAATCTTGCAATATCATATCGAGTGTTGGAAGTTTCTTATCTGTATAGAATCTATATACTGTGCGTCGAACTAAATCGCATTCAAAATCATCTATCTTTGAGAATTTTTTCGTCTGACTTCCTCTCTTTAAGGGAGAAACTGGTCCTGATTTTATAATTTTGGCGACAGTGTTTCGATGCACATTAACCATTTTCGAAACTGTCCCAATAATTGGATAATTTTTAAATTCCATCTCTTTATCATTATCAGGCGGCATTGTGTTGACGCAGTATTGATGAACATTCAAAATTATTTCTTTGCAGTTTTTACAAAGCGTCTTCCTTTTTTTAATTGGAGCGTTATCGTCTTGAGACGTACCACCGCTGTTGTCATTATTCGCAGTGTCATTGCCAGTCTCCTCCAACATTCTCAACTATAATTAATAATGCCCTTTCTCAACTCCAATAAATAAAATAGCAAAATTTATTATTGAACTTATGCCTATTCTTTTAAATATGGCCTCCGCATAGTGATTTTGCCAATGTCAGTATTTGAAAGAAATTCAAATAATAAATGTCGAAACTCATATCTATCTATAAATAAATTAATCTATGAATATCACATAATGACCGAAAAGCTTTTATTCTAATGACCGTTACTGCAACTGGGTATTTGTAATGCAAGTAATACCTACAGGACGAATTATCTGAACCCTCCTTTGTAATTTATAAGTTAGCAGAACTAACTTCCTTAAGTACTTCTTTTTGAAAATATACGTTATTATTATTTTGTAAATGTTAACGATAGTGTCAATGAACACATACAATAATTTATTTACAGTTAAGTAATTTTATTTTCAAATAAGTACGAATATTTTTCTTTCAAAAAATAGCTATACTAATCCATGTAAATATTTACAGAGACCACAAAATATTATTATTTTCGTATTATAACTAGTAGAAAGAGATAGAAGATATGAATTACCGTTCAAGTTTTCTTGCTCCCTGTACCGCCATACATTTCGAGATGACAGCTGACAGCTACCCATGCACACTAATTGACCGAACAAACAATACTTTCATGCATCCCCTTGCCCCAGAATGTGTCTCGAATATGTTCGTGCCTCCAGATTGCTCTTGCGTAACTATCCTTTTCATGTTCGTGTGACTGCTGGCCCCGGTTCATGTAGAAAGTAATTAAACAAAGTCTATAACGTTTGTGTGTACTCTAACAAATTGCAACATATTTGTAACATATAACCATGTCACATCCTCAAACTTTGAATTTAAATTTTATTATTTTAGATGGCAAAGCAAAAAACAAAGACATCCGCAGAAAAAGCCACTAGAAAAGTACAAAATCGAAAAAAATATATTGAAAAGGATCAAGAGTGACCCCGTGAAATATAATATCTACAAAGGAAAAGAAAGGGAACGGTAAGTACCTGAGGAAGAAACAAAATAAAAAGGTTTTGAGCATTGATGAAAAGTCCGAACGACAAAAAAGGCTTCAACGAAAACTATGGAGGAAGAATTGTAAAGCATACTATGACAGGCAAAAAGAAAAAAAAAAGAAAATCTGCGTGTCTGAAAAGAGATGAGCAACAACAAAAAGAAGATATGATTCCTAGACCTCTGAGTCCTGAAATCATTATAATACAAGAATATGATTTAGTTTATACGTATATTAAGCTGATTGATCTCAAATGTGATAATCAAACTAAGAAGGAATGACTAGCCAAAACGGTAGAATTTATTTTTTATTTTGTTTTTAAGTATATGTACTTTTTGATGTAAATTATTGATTTTCGACATTATTTTGCAACCAAAGTTGATATTTAATTAATCACTTTGAAGTAGCTCTAAGTTTGTTATCTGAATACTTTTATATCACTGAATAATTATAAAAATCAAGGTAAGTAGAAAAACTTTAAGGAATATTATTTATTTTTTACGTATTATTACGCTGATTGACCTCACACGTGATAATCGAAATAAGACTGTTAATTAATAATGTAGAATAAAGCATTATTGAAGACAGATACCTACTTGTTTTATAACCTATTTACTCAAAGCTCCCAAACTGTTAAATATACCTTCTTCCACACAATCCCACTCATGTTTCCTATCTTTTCACGAAATTAAATTTTATTAAAATACCTTTGCACTTCATTATTAGATCAAATGGTCTAATGTGATGGAGTTGTAAAAAAAGAGGTTGAGCTGATAATAAAGCTGGTCAGCGGTCTAGTGCGAAGGTGGGAAACTATTAATAGCAATTACGTGTCAGACAGACAGACAGACAAAGAATTTATTCATTGCTTTAAAACAGACACACAACATTCAAAACAGTCAGAAGTACAAATACACATAAAAGGTTACAGAGTCCAGAGTCTATCCAGATATGTACGTGAAATACTAAAAAAAACTATCTTCTTCTTATCGTGTAGGTATAGTCAAGTCTGTGGCGAACTTGACTTAGCCTAGTGTCAGAGTTTTCAAACTGCCAAATGACCTCTGATTTGGTTTTACGACTATAGTCAATCGACAACAGCCGGGACCGATTGCTTAACGTGCCCTCCGAAGCAAGGAAACGCTCGTGATACATTGCCACTTTGGTCACCCATAACCTGGTATTCACGCCACATAGCCCACCAGCACCATATTCCCTTCGCCATCTCTTCACAACACATCACATTGCACTAACCAATTTCCACACTCTTTCACTGTCGTGGCTCTACACATAACGTTAACGCATATTAAGCACCCTCGCCATGACTCCAAGACCGGGACGTACGGGTAGCAGCATGACCTCGTGTGGTGTTCTGCTGTGCAGTGGGAAGACAGATGTAATGTGTTCCAGTGCGTTGTGACATATAAACACAGAGATAGGTCATGATTCTTGTTGATACAATCACTTCTGTCCCTCATAACACATTACACCAATTCTCATCAAGTTTACACCTCAACCGCGACACTTCTGAGCCCCTTTTACACCAGGTGTTAAGATCAAAAGAACATCTTTCAGGCCCCCAGGATCATCATATAAATAAAGTTCACATTTCCGCGATATGAATTCACATTACCGCGATAAGGTTTTACATTTCCGCGACCACCACATTACCGAGTCAGTTATAATTATTTCATTAATTGTTGGATTTAAGTGCCTTTCAGAGTCTTCAATACATAGGAGTACCTCTATCCAGATATGTACTCAAAATATTAAAAATCCAAAATTCATAAAAAAAACTTGGAAATGTGAAATTTGCCCAGAATACGGAGATTGAGCCCAGCCCATATACGTCCCCACCGAGGGGCACAGGTCTCCCTTCGAAACACGAAGGGGATTTAGGCCATAGTCCACCACGCTGGCCCAATGCGAGTTGGTGGACCGCTCGTCTTTCGAAAATTTTCTTGGACGGGCGCGTTTCATCACGATGTTTTCCTTCACCGTTGAGCAAGTGATAATTAGAAATCCGTACATAAATCCGAAAAGACGATTTAGTGGTACAGGCCCGCACCAGGATTTGAACCCACGACCTTAGGATTACAAGTCTGGCTCATTACCAACTGGGCTATCACCGCATACCCTCTTTACCTGAGTTTAGTTCGCACTTGTCTGGTTTTTTTATGAAAGAGGTAGAATATAATTTTTCGATTTTGTTTCGGTTTTGTTCAGTTGTCCCTCCAAATATAAAGTTTCTCAAAAAGGGCCTTTTTTACATTTACGTTAACCTGTCGGCTCCGGCTGTTGTCGATTTACTGCCATTGTGTGGTTTGAAGATTGTGATACCGGGCTAGTCAAGTTCGCCACACACTTGATGAATATATCTTTACGATACGTAATAAGAAGATGAATAAATCAAAAGCACCACAAGAGTTACGCTTCAGGACTAACTGCCGTACTCAGAGACGTCAAGTAAAGTTAAGTACTATTAAACTCTGATGTTGTCTCTTTCACTCTTGTTGATATAAGCAAGGATAGCATGACATTTAATTACTTCTTAACTTTAATTGACGTATCTGAGTACGGCAGTAAAACAGTGTAAAAGAGATGTTTTCATTAATCACTTGACGGCCGGTTTGGTCGAGTGGTAGTGATACTGCCTCTTGATTGACGGGTCCTGGGTTCGATTCCCAGTCGGGGCATATATTTGTGTAAAAATCAGATGTTTGTGCTCGGGTCATGGGTGTTCGTGTGTCTTTGTTTATGTTCCAAGGAACCCGCGACACAAGAGAACAGTCATTGAGATTGTAGTGATTATTATTATTATTAAATCATGACTAGTATGTTGGTTTTTATTTAGTACTAGCTGATGCCCGCAACTTCGTTTGCGTGTTAATTTTTTCTTTTGAACAGATTACACTTTATTAACGGTCCATTAATGGACCTTCACTTAGTTTATTAAATATTGATTTAGTTTAAGATTTAGATTTTTACATACAAAATTTTTTTCCCGCTAACTCCCGTTTCCGTGGGAATTTTGCAATATCCTGTTGCAACTAAGCTTTAAGTTTACTAAGGTACCTGCATGCCAAATTTCAAGCGTCTAACTTAAGCGGTTTAGATTTTTCATACAAAAGGATTTTCCCGCTAATTCCCGTTCCCGTGGGAATTTCGGGTATTCCTTTCTTAGTGCACCTTTACGGTACCTAAGCTACGTCCCTTCCAAATTTCAAGTGCCTACGTTTAACCGTTTAGGCTGTGCGTTGATATGTCAGTCAGTCAGTCAGTCAGTTTCTCCTTTTATATATTTAGATAAGTGTATACTGTGGCACGCTGTCAGCCTAGTGACCGTCTATGTCACGTAGCAGAATTAATTTCAGGTTCCTACACGTAGCTCTACGTGTCCACGGCAAATATTTGTGATTATAAAAAAAGTTTAACCTTAGGTAAACTTTTTTTTTCCCAATGACTTTTCTGTTGGCTGCTAATGGCCTTCACCGAACAAGTGGTGAGCGCAGATGGCTTTCAAACGGCCGGTTTAGTTGAGTGGTAGTAACGGTGCTGCTGCCTCTTGATCAACGGATCCTAGGTTTGATTCCCAGCCAGGGAAAATATTTTTGTAAAAGCAAATGTTTTTTGTCGGTTTATAGGCAAAAAAATACATGAATACATACATAGTACATACCCTCACGCCCATAGCCCCTAACGGGGTAGGCAGAGCACCAGGGTTCTAGAATCACTAGATGCCACGTTTGACACAAATTGTGAGAGTTATCAGATTGTATAATTGTGATAGGTGGTCAGTTTTTCGCCCTTTATCCCACTTACAGATTTTTACTGTATACCTGGAAAGAGTGGGTAGCTGGCACATTCTAAGTTTTTCTTTCACTGCTAGTCCAGCATAGAAGTACAGAAATCCATTGCAAATTTATCAATAAACAATTGTGAATTCTCAAATTTAAGCAATCAGAAAAAAGCGGTGATAGCCCAGTTGGTAATGAGCTAGACTTGTAATCCGAAGGTCGCGGGTTCAAATTCTGGTGCGGGCCTGTACCACTAAATTCGTCTTTTCGGATTTATGTACGGATTTCTAATTATCACTTGCTCAACGGTGAAGAAAAATATCGTGATGAAACCCACCCGTCCAAGAAAATTCATTTTCGAAAGACGAGCGGTCCACCAACCCGCATTGGGCCAGCGTGGTGGACTATGGCCTAAATCCCCTTCATGTTTCGAAGGGAGGCCCGTGCCCCTCGGTGGGGACGTATATGGGCTGGTAAGAAGAAACAATCAGATGAATGTTTAAGATTTTCGCGGTTATTTTCGCAAGTTTTGAACATGTTTAAACGGGTTTCGGGTAAGGGACCATCCACAAATTACGTCACACGATTCATGATTTATTGACCCCTCCCCCGTCAGCTGGTCACATTTGTAAGACTCCCCCCTCCCTAGCGTGACGTCACATATTTTACATATTTTCCATTTTTTGCAATTTTTTAATAAAAGCAGTACTTAATAGTGTTGTTATTTTTTTTTTGGGAACTCAAAACTCATTGTCTCAACCAAAGTAAAAACGTAAAAAGAGTGCTTGGGACTGAGGGAGTTAAGTTTGTCGTTAATAGTTAACGCGTTTTGAAATGTGACGTCACGAAACTTATGACCCCTCCCACCCCCTTGTCACACAATGTCACACTTTGTCGACCCCCTCCCCTCCCCTTAACGTGTGACGTAATTTATGGATGGTCCCTAACGGGTTAACTTTCGCTAACTAATTTTAAGTGACTTGATATTTTTCACCTGCTCCATGTACACACGGCAGCACGTCAGGTTACCCATTTTCACTACGAAAGCCGGCGCTATTACGAGCGAGATAAGGGCGACATCAAGGCTAACGTGAACAACATAGCTTGATGTGCTTCCGTGTGTACCTGTTCTGGCGTTCACCCTAAAAGCCTCTCAACTGAGATCTCTATTCGACAACAAACCACAAATAAGCTCAATAGGCTTCTTAACGACGACATTAAATATTAAAACAATGAGAATAGCACTGAATATTAACAGGAACCAGAATTGGCACGAATTATTTAGATAATTTGCACAGATAACACACATTTGACTATAAATTAATCCTTATTACAGTGTTACTATTTAGTATTTAACACCCGACGAAAAAAGAAGGTTATTACGTATAAATAAATAAATAAACGCTAGACACTCAAAGGCCCACACTAAGGTTTTCCCTTGTATCGTGGGTCCCTTGGAACACACATAAAGACAAACACAAACACCCATGACCCGAGAACAAACATCTGTTTTTTTCACAAATGTTTGCCCCGACTGGGGACCGAACCCAGGACCCGCCGATCAAGAGGCAGCGTCACTACCACTCGACCAAACCGGCCGTCAAAATAATATTAGTATAAATTAACTATGGATTTATTGATAGATAACATAAGAATTTATTCATACATACGCTCACACATGTATGAATAAATTCATATAAGTTTGATGTGTGTAGTGTGTGTTTTTTTGTTAGAAAGCAGACATAATCAAGATGCTGACCTTATTTTATAAAAGTACATCAGCTGTTTAGAAGTTATTAGATATGAATGTTGAAGTGTTTTTTATTTTTATTTTAGTGTTGTTTCATAATATTATCTCTCGGCAAACTTTCCGAAATTGAAACGAAAAAAAAAAAATCTAAATTATTGTAAACGATTACTCCTAGTATAATAAGTAATAGACAAGAAAATTCTATAAGGCCTTACCGCAAGAAATAAAACTAAAACTTAGTCAATATTTAAAGCTATATGGAAAAAATGACATAAGCTGGTTTTAGACATTGTCTTAGTGGTGCTTTAATTTTTTTAGTACAAAAAAAATACATTTAATTTTTATTTTTTGAAAACTCCACAGCTTATTGTATATAGTTTTTAACCGTGCGGTAATCGGTTGAGAATAACACAACCCCATCTCTTTCCGTGGGTGTCGTAAGAGGCGACTAAGGAAACTCAAATGAGACCTGCCTCCTAGTAATCCATCCCAGGCAACGACACTTCATTTTTTCTGAATCTGAGGTGTCGTCCTATGGTCTCATGCGGTGTGGTAGGCTCTGTAAAGGGCCGTCTGGTTCGCGACCATCCTCCTACCGAAGTCCGACACCAAACAGCTTATCGTGTTCCGTCGGTGCGTGGGAGTACCAGTGCCTTTATAGGCATTTTCTGGGTTAACTCGCTACATCATCGACCTCACCTTATGATCAAGATTGAGGTCAAGAGTTAACCCATCTTATATTGATAAAAAAAAAGTTTTCCCTAACAAAACGGCTGTGTGAAGTTTCAGTTTGTGTGAACCTGTCCAGTACAAAGTGATCTATGTTCCGATTCAGGTCAGGGGGTAGAAGCGGCCGACCCAGCGAGAAAGCCCTAATAATCCCTCCCTTTTATCATAATGCATAATTATTAACATAATAGCGTATCGTATTTTAACCTGTTTCAAAAATAGCTACGTGAAAGATAAATTTATTGATATGGCACATTTTTAATTTTACTGCTTGTGAGGAGGCCTTGAAGATGTTTTATTACCGCTAATGTTGCCCTTTCTAAGATCGCACATTAAAACAAGATAATGAATTAAATGACTTTTTTTTTTAATGTACTACCGCCTACATTCATCTTATACAGGGCTTTAAGTATTTCTCTTTCAACATCTCGAGTGGTTAATCAGTCCATGAAACTGAACAACTTACCCAAGGAACATAAGTCAAAATACGAAAAAAAAATTTTGAGTTCCCATACAAACTTCATTAGCATATAGCGCATTTTGTATGGGAGATCAAAATATTTTTTTTCGTATTTTGACCTATGTTCCTTGGGGAAGTTGTTCAGTTTCAAGGAGATTTACTTAAAGCCCTGTATATAAAGATGAATCCCTATTTCCCTTGGTCACGGCATCATGCGTGAACGGCTGGACCGATTTGGATAATTCTTTTTTTGTGGTGTTTTTTATTGTCAGGAGAAGATTCTTATGAAAGAAAAAATTAAGAAAGTTGAAAAAAAAATAGGACAACGGCTGTCGGGTCAGCTAGTAAGTTATATTGTAACTCTTAAAAGGCTGAACCAATTTTGATCATAGCTAAAAACCATCTCGATAACGTCAGCTTTCAAAAGAACAAAAATAAATCGAAATCGGTCCATAAGTTAAGGAGATACGATGCCACATACAGACACACAGATATTTATCTTAAATATAATTTTATTTTTAACTCGCATAAATAACATCCAGGCCCAATACGACCCGCGAAATCTAGCGCGTCACGGCACTTAGATGACGTGTGAAAAAACGAAGGCGTCCTACTAGGTCCGCTGATGTAATAATCTTGTAGTAAGTTTGAAACCTGTCAAACTTCGAAATAGAAAGCTAGGATTAAACTTTTCTACTCCAAGTACGGCCCAGTTATGTTACACGAGAATAGTGGTTGTAAAACATATTCCACAAACTAAGAAACGCGGGATTGTGGCCCTTAATCCCGTGTCTCATTCCGATAACATACAACCATATATGACTATGTGGTTTTTTACCCTCGGCATACCAGGTGAAAATTTGTAACATGCCATACAAGGTGGGGTGTGACATACCCTAACAAAATGGTCGCTGTAATCAGATAGGAATAGGGGTACTGAATTATTATTGCAAATTTTTGAAATTGAACATAACCTGAGTAGCACTGTATAAAAAAAATGAAAAAGATTAAATGGTTTGTTGAAAAAGGGTAGCGAAAATGCCATCTTCTGACTACTAATTTAGACTTGAAATTACCCTAAGAATTGATAATTACCAATGTTTGTAATTAAACTGACTAAATTTTAAAAAATTGAACAACGATGATACATCTTTAAATTTTTACTTCAATCTCGAGGTAGGAGTTCTTTAGTTCGCCATAATTGCATTTTGTATATGCTCAAATAACAACAACTCTAAACAAAAACGCATCTAGAGCCCTAAAAAACGCACGCACCACTAAACTAATAAATGGTACTTGCCAGTGTAAGAACGTCGCAACTCCAGTTACTGAGAGCTTCAAATTCCGCGCACGAAAATTTTTGAAAATATATCGATTTTTCACCGCCTGGGGTTTATTACACCCCACCTGGTATGCGGAGGGTTAATCTACTTGACGTCACGTTTGACATACATTCTGAAAGTTATATCCCTACAAATATTATAAATGCGAAAGTAACTCTGTCTGTACGCTTTCACGCCTAAGCTACAGAAACGATTTTGATGAAATTTGGTACAGAGATAGATTAGAGCTTGGGAAAGGACATAGGCTACATTTTGTCCCACAGCTGGGCACAATATAACCTGACTGAAGTCAGTATAAAATTTAAAGTTATTTATGTTATAAAATATTTTATGTTGTTACAAATAAAGGAGAATGGGTAATTTTGTATGGAAACTGGACCTAAAAACAAAAATTTGACTGTAGCATAATGATCCGTGTTGTTTTATATTGCTCTAGTGTAGTAGTTTAATTATTCTAAGAAGTAGGTTTAAATTCCATTGGAGAAAAAAGATACAAACTATTTTATCTAAGGTACATAGTGCGTTATTTTATCATTATATTGGCTGTTAATCACTGAATATTGATTTTAAGTAATAAAAATAATTATGATTACTAAAACTGATAGCAACAGTTATTATTATTATTTTTTCTCGAATAATAATTAAATATAATTTATTATTCGAAAAAAAAATATTTTGCCAAAAAAAACTTTTTTCTCCAATGGAATTCAGATGTGCCGCCTTAGAATAAATTAAACTACTCCACAAGAGCAATGATTACTAATATAGGTCATAATGCTACAATCAACTTTGTATTTGGGTACGCTGTTACCCATTCCCCTTTCAGGACTGGCACCCATTTAGATCTCACTTGTTTTGTCGTTGAAGTCAACAACCAAGGCATACCTATATTATATTATTGAACTTGGCTGTCATTTCATATTCATATTTTTGATGGTATATTAAATAAATGGAACATGAGGATAAAATTAAAACGTTCCCAACACTAGTAGTTAGAGCGACCCGGTCGACCCGACATAACAGTTACAAGCTTAATGATGGAGCAAAATGTCCAGCGGCGTATAAAACATTTAGCTAATCCATGGCCGTATTGTCTTTTGTCAGGCGAAAGGGTTGCTCAGGGATTTTGGTTAGGTACTCAGTTGTTCTTTGTGTCAAGATTTTAATGTTTGGCTATTGTGTATTTAAAGTGTTTTAACTCGTCTCATTAGCTGTAATTGTATTTCCTTAGTCGCCTCTTACGACACCCACGGAAAGAGATGGGGTGGTGTTATTCTCAACCGATCACCCCACGGCTTAAGTTGTGAAATTGAGGTGGCCGAAATAATAGTAATTATAATAATTATTGACTGTGACTTCGCTCGCAAGGAAATTCAAATTCAAAATATCTTTATTTCCTAGAACATTCAGGATGTTACATAAAGATACATACAAACATATTCGTTCTTTTGACCTTACTGACTCTACGCCTATGTCATTTTCCAGCCTATGTAATTTTCCAGACCTTCAGCTATACCTACTTACCTGATCAGGTGGTCCATGAAAATCAGCTTCATCCGTTGGTCCATGACGAGATGAAGGAAGGACGAACAAAAAAACAATTTTCATATTTATAATAGTACTAGCTTTTGCTCGCGACTTCGTTCGCGTGGAAGAGTCACCTCCTTTGGGCAAAATTTTCTAATATGATACTTAATCATCCCCACACAGGTCGAAATTTCAAAAACGCATTTGAAACATACACAAAGATAGATACAAACATCTGTGACCCGAGAACAAAAAATTGCTTTTTACAAAAATATTTGCCCCGACTGGGATTCAAACCCAGGACCCGTCGATCAAGAGGCAGAGCGCTCCTACCACTCACTCGACCAAACCGGCCGTCGAACATACGCATCACAGAGAGAGAATTGGAACACTGCGATATGCCTATCAAAACATCATTTTGCGGACTTCGCAGTGTTTGATGAATACACAAATTCTTCTGACTTACTTATCAAAGTCATCGCAAAAGGGTTCATATTTTAATATCCATCGAACCATAAAACTGAAACCAAACTCTTCATTCGTAATACCCTTTAGAACTCTAGATACAATTTATATACTCATAAGTATGCACAAACAAAGGTTCCATACACAAACAAATTCGATACGAAAATGCGTGTAACTTTTGCCGTACCGGAATGCACTTTAAAAAACGAGATGACATGAAAATGAGATGTGCCTTCTAATCTAAGCAGCCCAAAACTCGTAATTGACCACAAAGTGTCCCTATTTCTGCACAGCTAGCAAAGCCTGCGACAAACTTGCGCATCACACCGTCACACCACTCAGATGGCGTTGAAACTTCAGTTTTAAGATTTGCTCGCCCTCTGCTGTTGTCATTTTGACACTTTTTGACATTTGTTTTGTGTTTGCGCTTTTTTAGTATAAATGAATCTTATTACTCTGTTCTCTAGGATTGATAGTTTCAAAGAATGTAAAAATGAACCGAAATGTCTTTTAGGATTTATGTACGCATTTTTCATTGATTATAATATAACTTGCTCATCGGTGAAGAAAATTCGTTTTCGAAAGGCGTACAGTCCACCAAACCGGATTGTGCCAGCGTGGTGAACTGTAGCCTAAATCCCCTTCGTGTTTTAAACGGAGGCTCGTGCCCCTCGAGGGGACGCATATGGGCTGATGGGATGGGATGGGAAAGCAATACAATATTCTTTATTGCACAAGAAAAACATAACAATAAAATAAAGAAAATATGTTCATCATCTAGTGTACAACGCGGCGGCCTTATTGCTGTAGAGCAATTTCTTCCAGGCAAAGCAAGTAAAAAGCAAAATCAGGGCAGATTCCGCAGACACCTACTGTCATTAATATTTATCAACTGTACCAGAGGACAGCCATGTCCCAACTTGTATGGCAAGCTAATTTCTCGGGCCAATAGGTAATTTCGCCGGGATAAACGAATTATTTTCGCTTATTCGCCAGGAAATCCAGAATGCGGCCTATTTGCGACGGTCAGGTCACGTTCTTCTGGATTGCTATATTGTTTCAGATAATCTCAATAGGAGTACCTATCTTGGCGAGGAGTTTTTAGTAATTATATTGATATACTACCAGAAAAAGATATATAACCTACTTATTGACTCGTTAGGGTCCGACCTTCAGGTGACAAAACGTAATCTTTATAGGATCCTTCGTGTCTTTCTGTCATAGCCAATTTTTGCTCTGAATCTATTAGACCGATTAAAAAGTGACGAACGAACCTATGTGTAACAACCAATTAGCTGTAGACTGTCATTTCAAACTCATCAAAAGAAAAAAAATACTTTTACAGAACCTAGTACGGACGCGAAAGACTTCTAAATTCAGACAGTGCTCACAATTCCTTGGGGGATGGTGCACACTATCAAACTGAAACGTGATCTCCAATTCCTACAACTTGTAAAGAATTGCGTAAATGTGACTGTGGGTTTACAATTCACGGAGTACTTATATTAGGTACCACCACAGTGCTGAAACGTTTGTTTTAAATTCTATTTGAAAATTTAGGTAATTTAATATTTTTGCAATTCTTACCCGCGTGAAGGATATTCACAAATTGTAGAAAAAGAAAACATTCGGTGCGAATGGAACTTAAGCTCAGTTGGTAAGAACACCAGGGGATCTCTTTTTTTCATGAGAATTTTTTTTGTTTGTCTTGGAGGCACGATAGCTCAGTTGGTTAGAGAACCAGGAGATCTGATCCTGGAATTGTGGGTTCAAATCTCACTCGCGCCGAAGATTTTTCTTTCCCTAAAATCATTTGTAGTTTTAGATGATGTAGGTAATTTTTTTATCTTTTGTATCTATCCCATTCCTATTCGGTTAACAGTATTTAGCCTATCAGCCACAGCACAAACAGACTTCTCCTATTGCTATTATGGAATTCTCTGAGCAGTGATTTATGTCTAAAATTCTAGCATATGTACCCGGAAGAATAAAATGAGAGGAAGCAACAGGTGAAGCCAGTAAACCAGTCGAAATATGTTATAGACGAGCCCCAGAAAGAGGAGAACGTACAGCAGAGATTCCAAGAGAACAAAGAGGCTGGTCTGAGATTGAAGGGAGCTCAAGAAGCAAGGTGTTCTCGCCTTTCAAGATTCAGTCCGGTCCGTATGACCGAAAGGTATATACCACCCTTATTTTGCCCTCAACCCGAAGATTTGCTCTGAGTGCTTTTCATCATCTTTTACAGGTCTGTTAACTAAAGCTGGCGCGTTCACAGTACTCACACTTATGCAATTTCACTATACAGGATGTTTAAAACTAAATGATTTTCAAATAATTGATTCATAAGTGTAGACTAGAGTTAGTTTTTAATAAAATGGGTGCGTTGTAGATAACAGAGACTACACAAACGGAATGTGTAAATGTGTTGAACGCGCCAGCTTTAGTTAACAGACCTGTACATTGCGCACTGCCAAGGAAGGGAATTTCCTGCCTGCGTCTGCATTTTCGAGCTCATAAAACCCAATTTTTTTAAAGATAAGGCTTCCCTTGGGTGAGCTTGCTACATCCTCGACCGCATCTTATCCCTTAGCCTACATTATCGTCAATATTATTAATAAAAACTATATAAAGATCTTCTATTCTAATACCGCAACGATTATCTTTTTATTAGCGCTCGTAGCCCAGTGGCGCTCGCTGATCTCAACCGATCAGTGAGGTTAAGCAACGTACACAGAGGCAGGGAACCTGATGGGTGACCAAAGTGACAATTTATCACGAGCGTTTCCGTGCTTCGGGGGCACGTTAAGCTGTCGGTCCCGGCTGTTGTCGATTGACTACAGTCGTTAAAACCAAGTCAGAGGCCATTTGGCGGTTTGAAAACTCTGACACCAGGGTTAGCCAAGCTAGCCACACACTTGACTATACCCACAGGATAAGAAGATCTTTTCATTATCCCATAACACCAATACGAAACGAATACCGTGAAGTAAATGGAATAAAATCCAACCTTGGGTGGAAAATGAATTATTTTGTTACGTTTCCATTAACATAGCCTATAAAGCATACACCTCGATACATGTTTTATTTTCCGACGTGGCTTATCCTTTATGCCTCAGGTAGAAACAAAGTAATCAGAGTATATGATATGGACACAACACGACTTGTTATTCAAGTTGCTAATTTTGTAATATAGTAAAGTTTCTTCGTTTTATCATGTAGGTATAGAAGTGTGTGGCGAATTTGACTATCCTGATGTCTGAGTTTTTAAACCACCAAATGGTCTGTGACTTGGTTTATCGACGGTATGTAGTCAATCGACAACAGTCTGATGGATTAACATGCCGTCCGAAGCACGGAAACGCTCATATTGTTACTATTAGTCAACCATCAGGTTCCCTGCCTCTGTGCACGTTGCTTAACCTCATTTATTGGTTTAGATCAGCGAACGCCGCTAGGCTTCGAGTGCTTCAGGTAGGTGTAGGTAAGTACTGTGGTATGCAGACCTTCACGGAGGATCGGGCATAACGCAACTTCTTTCTCATTCGGTCATTTTGAAGAAGATAATTCGAATATCAATTTCAAAGGTTTGAAATGGTATTCGATGTCAAGATTCGAAATGATTGAAGATCTGGCCTTGCGCCATTCATTGTTTGATCGTGGCGTATTGAGTATTTGATCTTTGCGGATTAATTGTGTTTAGCCCGCGGAGTAATTGTATTCGATGATAGGCGTGCAATAGCACTTTTAAAGCATGTGTCTGTTTTACAGTTGTGATTTTATAAATGAAGTAAATGATTATATAACGAAGAAATTACTGTTGTTAATTATAATCAAGAATAACGAAGAATCCAGCTGTTTTATTAACGCCCCCCTAAAAGACACCTTGCAGTACACAGTCTATATTGTTTAATCTAGTAAATGTGTTTCGGGGAAAGGTCTGAGCAAAATAACTCTATACGAATCGTAAAATTTGTGTTCAATAAAACTCACCTTTGCTTACCTACTGTCATCATTTTGGGGTTTTGACAGGAATTAAAGGTCACAAGGTTAAGTACTGCGGTGGTTCTATATACCTACATGATAAACATCTACTTAGAACGCCTTTAGCAAAAGGTTGTATATTGAATCAGATTCGCGTGATTTGCCGCATAAATACGTATTTAACGCATTTACTTTGTATAAAGGGCTAATACAGAATTTCTGATTGTCTATCAGACAAGCAGCCGTGGTAATAAATTTCTCAGCTCTGGAGTTATTTCTGATTTCGTTAAAATTATAAAATAAGAAAATATGTAATGCGATTAAAAGAGCACCCTCGGAGTTTCTTGCCTATTCTTCTCTGGGGAAGACTGCACCTTTGCGAATAGGCGTCAGTATTAGGTCAAAAGAACAAATATGTATGTACTTATGTATTTAAATCCTTTAATGTATGTTTGTATGAATTTAATGTAATTTTGACTTATTTTAAGTAACACCCTGAATGTTCTATAAAATAAATATGTTTTGAGTTTGAATTTCTTCCGTACACAACTTTTTACTAAGTATGATATATAATTATAATAATTAGTAATTGAGACTATTATTATTATTTTACTGCATTGCAACCCGCAACACCTGTGTCTCCTCTCTCAACTACTCTAAGGTAGACTGGAAGAGATCCCTTCAGGGATAAGTCCGCCTTTGCTACTAAATTACCTTTGAAATGTACTCGTATTATATGACACTGTTTTTGAGCAATAAAGAATTTACATACATACATACACAAATTAATAAAACTGCTCCCGTGGCTTCGGCCGCGCGAGTCAGGTTCCTCAATAAATCAATAAATGCTTTAAAAGTGATTCCTTTTCTTTTCCTGGTCTCCATCAGCTCGACCCCTGGTAGCTCCCACTGAGCTACGTTACAGTACAAAAGTAAGCTGAGAAAGGACATGCTACTAGACATCATTACTACTCCCTTCGTCCATATTCGTAACCAGACTTTGATAACCAGCTACGAAAGAAGAATTTTCTTTCACTGTTTCGTAACTAGTTACCAAAGAAGAAGTTTTGCAAAAGTTGAATGGTCAAGAGCGAAACGTTTTTTTTATAAATAAATATTAATATTATTTTAATGGTCAAAAGCGAATCGTTTTAAGTTAATTGAATTCAAGTGGTTTCTGATCCACCAAAAGGAAATAAAAACAGGTAGCAGGAGAATATAGGGCTCAGAGGTTTCTAGGGGCTCTATCAAGTGAACAAATTGGCTGCTTCTTGGATAACAATGAATGGGTCTTACAGACTTTTGTTGTCCTGATACTTGGTTCCACGATTTCCGACCTTATTGATAATTCAAATTACAGGTCAGGGGTTTTTTTCAAGTTGTAGTTTATTTATTTTTTCTTATTTTATTCTACTTGCGATCGGTCTTTAGACCATAAGCTGGTTTCATTAGACTTATGTTGTCCTGGTACTTGGTTACACGATTTTCAACCTTATTGATAATTAAAATTACAGGTTAGGGGTTTTTTTCAAGTTGTAGTTTTTTTTTCTTATTTTACTTCTATGCAAATCTGCGATGATCGCTTCGATTTCTTTTTCAAATTCTTCATAGTTTTTTTTATATTTATCTAGCACGTCACACATAGAAGTAAAATAAAAAGTAGAGATTTCATTGAGACAATCTTAATAATCCAATTGTATAACTGCTTTTTATTATTACTTTTTTTTTTCTTCCTTCCCCATACTTTTCGTACCAATAAAACCACAACTTAACCCTTCGTGCACAAAAAAGCAGTTAGAAAGAAAGAAAAAAAATCTTGTTTCGTAACTGTGGTTACGAAAAGTTACCAAAGTGGAAAATAAATTCTTCTTTGGTAACTGGTTACCAAACAGTGAAAAAAATTCTTCTTTCGTAGCTGGTTACCAAAGTCTGGTTACGAATATGGACGAAGGGTTACTACTAATACTATAAATGTGGAAGTGTTTTTGTTTGTCCTTCATTCACGATGGACAGTCGGATCCATAGTGAGATGGTTGAGGAACAGAGTGACATAGGCTAGTTTTCCGCGGACAAAAATCTGGAAATATAGGATTAACCTGAATAGTTTTTTACGGCACGACATTTTGTGTAGTCGACATTTGCGTATCCAGCATTATAAGTACGAGAAGTTTTGCTTTTCTTGCATTTTGCGCAGAAAATATATTTCTCTCGAAACCAGATCGCTGCGTATTATGCTTAAATGATATTTTTAATGCTATTGTAAGGTTATGACACCTTAGAATCAGAACAAACTGAGATGTCGTTGCCTGGGGTAAATTAATAGGAGGCAGGTCTCATTTGTGTTTCTTTAGTCGCCTCTAACGACACCTACGGAAAGAAAATAGTGTTATTCTCAACCGATCACCATACGACCTTGACCGACCAAAGAAACTCATAGTAAAGAAACTCATCATCCCCTATGCTTGAAAGCGCTACTAGGCCAATGCGCTCACTGTTCTGGGTAAAGCTAAATGACACAAATCTGTAGAATGAATTGCTTGTAACGTTTAGATCACTCAAAGTGTGTTCTGCGGAACTTTAGATTTCCGCAAGGCAATAGTAAGTAAGTAAACCAAAATTGTGACGCGTCATTTCATGTATTGTAGAAAAATATTAATTATCGATCTATCTAAAATGCAAAGCGCGAGCACCGGCCGGAACTTTCAGCAAGGAGCTCGGCCAACAGTTCCTTTTCAATCAGTTTTTAAGTATCTAAGGGCTTTGCCAAATATTTCGTTTTCTGTAAGTATTACTTCTAACACAGTGAAAGAAAAACTTAAGCTGCCAAATCTTTCCAGGCAAACTGTAAAAGCCAATAACAGGGACGCGAGGATTTTGCTGTATTATGGGCGAAAAGCTGACAACTTCTCACCACTATACGCCATTTTTCATCTAAAACCCCTCAGAATTTATGTCTAACGTGGCATCTAGTAGTTCTGAGCCACTGATACTGTGCCTATCCCGTATGAGGTTACAGGCGTGAGCGTATAGTATGTAATTTCTCTGTCGCTGAAAATTTTTAAGAACCGCGATCACCATAGGTCACCAGACCTCATTGTTATTCAGCACGGAACTGAGTTTTGCATTTCAGGCAAAGATGCGTGCTCGTAACGAAAACATAGACCAATCCTTCTCCTTACTAATCATTACTTCTTTATCCTTACTATATTATAAACGCGAAAGTTTGTATGTTTGTTCCTCTTTCACGCTCAAACGGCTGGACCAATTTTGATAAAATTTGGTATAGAGGCAGCTGACACCCTGGATTAACACATAGGCTACATAATTTTCCTAAATTCTCATAGTCCCGGGCGGAAAGCTAGTAGAAAATATTTCTCAATTTTCAAGAAGAAAAATAAGCAAATAAATCATCCAGGTCTTATGATTAAATTCCAGAATATACGACTTTCAATCAACGTCTCACGTGCTGGCCCGTCACTAGCCTGAACTTTAAAAATTTTGAAATATTGGAAGTTCTGTACACTACTGTACGTGGGAGAAAACAAGAGCGAGTAGCGTTTTATGTTTAGTCACTGAGTAAATCAAAATACTAATTGGTAGAGTGTTGTGCACACACACACACACACACACACACACACACACACACACACAATAAACATGTTTTTTAATACATAACTTCAAATATGTACACTGTATCTCGTAATACCTACAGTTTACAAACAATCACGGGATACAGAAAATCTATGTGATTGGCGAATAAAGTTATTCTTATTCTACGGTTGGAATGTTAGCCGCTGGGACATGGGAAAAATTAAAAAGTACTTTATTATTTACATTTTTATCGATATTTTTTAAATACATTATACAGTCTAACAAAGAGAGTGGTTTGGCCACTCTTCCATTATGTACAGTCACGAGAATTAATATAAATTTCATTGTCACATTTTCTAAAACATGTTAACAACAACTTATTCTAAATTACCCTACCTAGTTAAAAGACACAGTTTAGTATACTTATTTATGCGATCTAATGTTGCTACGGGGTGTTTTTATGTTATTACTTGTGACTGTACTACGATTGCCCGTGCGCGTCTTGAAACCGCATTCTTTATTTGACTGTAGGATACTATTTGTATAATCTACGCTTGCTGTCACTACTCCCCAACAAAAAAAGAGGGGTGTTATAAGTTCGACGTGTATATCTGTGGGTCTGCTTATCTACGTATATGTATGTCTGCTTATCTTTTGTTTATCTGTGGCACCGTAGCTCCTAAACGAATGGACCAATTTCGATGTGGTTTTTTTGTTTGAAAACTTACATTACCGAGTTGGTTCTACTCGTATTAGATCAAAATTGGTTCAGTCGTTTAAGAATTATAAGCTATTAGTATCTGGGGTGATACTTTTTATTTTAGATAATTTCCGCTACCGCTTATCCGTCGCACCTTACAAACCCGTTGGCGGAATCTTTCATATCGACGTGAAGCATCGATGGGCCAGGATCATCCCCGTTTTTACGACCATCCGGAGCAGGATTTAGGACAAAAACCCGGAAAATATTCGGGGATAGTCCGAATAGCTCTGAAAATACGAGCAGTAAACGATGAATTAAGTTTACACTTTGAATAAAGGATGGTGACACGCGGATGAGTGGTTAGTGGGCAGTTTTTTTTTTTTTTAAACCTGTCGTTTGTTGTTTAAAGAAATAAATTTGTTGTGACTTTAAACCAGTTGTATAAAAATATAAATTCTGCACTATTATTTTCAGTTTTTTTTTTCGGCTCAAGTCAAAATTTCTAGAAGAAAAAAATTCTAACCCCTTACCTATGTCATGAAAACCAAATCAAAATCTTTAGATCCAATGTTGTTACTTGGTAATAAGACTGTGTTGATGGCTTTTCATTTAAAGGCCATTTGGCATCATTTTGCCGTCATTGATTGGTGAATAAAGGAGGATGGGCACATCAGTATGGAACTGGTACCGGCACCAATTGAAATAAATGATATTGTTAAAAAGGTAATTTTCTGTAGAATAAGAATAACCGAAGAACTAGGCCTGATTCATTGTCCAATTAGAGTAATTATGCCTTGAAAGTTATTTATTTTTCATTTTTTTGCGACATTATTCTGCATTTTGGCATAATATTTTTATTTATTATATTATTTATAAATGATCATCATTAATTATTATCATTTGTTGTGTATTCTATCAGTAAATAAAACAAAGTAGGTTTTTTCATTTAATGTGTAACAAATTAATAAAATTAATGACGATCATTTATAATTAAATAATTAATAAAAATACTATGCCAAAATGAGGAATAATGTCACAGAAAAAATAAAAATAAATAACTTTCAACACAGGATTACTCTAATTGGACAATTAATCAAGACTACCGCTTTGAATATTCTTATTCTACAGAACTGTCAGCTTGTGGTGGTGACTCCCGCTCTGGCTCCTACCTGGTCCAGCGTCTGTCCATTGCCGTCCAGCGCGGCAATGCGGCCAGCTTGATGGGGACGTTTGCCCGGGTCAGATTCAGGGCGGGTTATTTAATTGATGAAACTTACGTGGATCTTAAATTTTTGTTTGTTATTTTGACATGTTTTTTTATATATTTAAAAAGCAAAATAAAAATAATGGATAACACAAATTAATAAGTGTCCAATAATTCTACAGAAAATTACCTTTTTCACGATGTACCATTTATTTCAATTGGTGCCGGTAACAAGTTCCATATTGATACTGATACCAAAAAGCCCATCATCCTTTACTTTTGGGTTGACTTTAAGTGTACTTAAGTGATTTAAGGTTATTCAATTATTCGAAAAATTGTATCCACAATATCTGAATTTTACAAATTTCGTAGTATTTTGATGTAAACTAAAATATATAATAGCAAAGTCGAAAATATCAAGTAAAGAAACCCATTAAGGCTCGTAGTTCGAAGCCTCGTCTGTTGCTCAGCAGGGTGCACCAATAGCAATGTTGAATGACGGATTTGGAGCAATATTGTTATTTAATAATTTTCCACGTCAAAAACGTAAGAGTCACCAATCCCAACAAAAAGACAATTTTTTCGAGAGTTTCCCTCAATTTCTTCAGGATTCCACCATCAGATCCTGGTTTCCTTACCATGGGTCTACCCTTGGAATACTCCCTTTCCAACAAAAAAAGAATAATCAAAATCGGTTCATAAACGACGAAGTTATCCGCGGACATACATAAAAAAAAATACGGTCGAATTGAGAAACCTCCTCCTTTTTTGAAGTCGGTTAATAAAAAAAAATACATATTTTATCTTTATTTTATTTGCAAATACATAATAAGAAATAGCAGCGATACGCTCGTTTCACTTGAGAAGACTCAAGGCTCTAGGCGCTAAGCAATTCAGCCACCTGTCAGTAAGCCTTATATGAAATTATTAAGTTTCAATACATACTAATAACATAGAATGCATTATCTGTCTGAACACTAGTGGTCTTCGTCTCAAGTTAGTCTGCTCATCGCTCTCAACGAACTAGAATTTCAACTACATAACTTTATGCTAAGCAAATTTAAGAAGTTTCCTTTGAGACCATTTACGCTTCTGTTCTCCATTAATAAAATACTTAGTTGAAAGCAATCTACTACTCAATTGAAAATGTTTATTTTATTTTTTACTTGCTTTCCGCCCGCGGCTCCGCCCGCGTGGACTACAGGTTATATCGTGCCCAACTGTGAGATAAAATGTAGCCTATGTCCTTTCCCAGGCTCTAATCTACCTCTGTACCAAATTTCATCAAAATCTGTTCAATAGTTTAGGCGTGAAAGACGGTCAGACAGACAGACTGACAGACAGACGGACAGACAGACAGAGTTACGTTCGCATTTATAATAATAGTAAGGATTTAACTTCACAGTTATAGTTCAGAGATCGGAGTGAAAGAAAAGCTTAGAATGTACCAGCTGCCAACTCTTCCTAGGCATACTGTGGAAGAGAATAAGTGGTATGCGAGGGTTTTGCTGTATCGTGGGCCATAGGCTAATAACCTATCACCACTATACTAATATTCCATCTAATAACCCTCAGAATTAACATCAAATGTGGTGTCAAGTGGTTCCAGAACCGCATGAATATGACGTTCTGCCTACCCCGAAAGGCCTTATAAGCGTGTGTGTATAGATAAATAGTTCAGAGATCGGAAGCACCTGAATGTGCAGGTTTCCATAAATGTTTTCCCTCGCCGTAAGAGATCGGTTAGTGTACAACCTATGTATAAAACCCAGAATACTAGTCATTGGTACATAGCGGCATCGGGGATCGAACTCGGTACCTTTTGCTTTAGGAGTCCGACCCTCTATCCGTTAGACTGACTTTTGCATCCCAATATATATGTGACAATCATTTTTTTTATGTGAAGAAAAATGAACATTTTTTAAGAAAAATAGCGATAGGCACAATGTAAATACTAGTATTTACATTGTGCCTATTGCTATTTTTCTAGTAAATCCTTTGTCCTAGACCAAGCATAAACTGGATTTACTAGACAGTCGTCTCCTCAAGATCACGAACTCTTTTATGGGTCAATGTATAAATTTCTATAATAAGATTCCCATGATTCAAAATTTACCTGTAATTAAATAAAAACTTTGCAAAAAGGGCTATTACAAAATTTCTGATTATCTATCAGACAGGCAGCCATGGGAATGAACTGCTCAGCTCTAGAGTTATTCAGAATTAGTTAAAATTAGTAAATAAGAAAATTTGTAATGCGATTTAAAAGAGCAACCTCAGAGTTTCATGCCTGTTCTTCTCTGAGGAAGACTGCACCTTTGTGAATAGGCGTAGAGTCAGTAGGGTCAAAAGAACGAATGCGTATGTATGTATTGAAATCGTTTAATGTATGTTTGTATGTATTTCATTGTAATCTTGACTTGTTTTAAGTGGCATCCTGAATGTCCTACAAAATAAAGATTTTTTCTATTTTATTCTATTCTAGACCACCGACGCATCAGCTGTTTTATCTAAACTGACTTCACTAAAAATGGAAATCGCATATTGTCGACAATCGCTCGAACTAAGAGCACTTCAATCTCACAACGAACAACTAAAACCTTAGTAAAAGCCGTTTCGAAAGCGGGTCTTAACAAAGTGCTTTAAAGTGCACAGCAGTGGTTATAAATTGTGAATTTTGTATAACGGTACGACGATGTGATTCGTGATGCAGCCGCGACGTCGGCGATACGAGGGCGTTATTGGTGCGACACGATCGCCTAAGGGTGGTGCAAAGAAAACGTTTAGTATGGAACTGTGCTCATTGTTCTACGAGAGTTTGTAAATTCAAGAGCACATGCATCGTACTTTGTACCGTCCTTTTTCGTAAAGGACAAAAGTGACTTCGTTAGCAAAAATTAAGCATACTAAACTTAACCACTTTTTCCAAGGAACATAGGCTGATACACTCCCGGGCAAAAAAACACGGATTTCATGCCATACAGGATTTCATTGGAAATAAATTTCATATTTTAAATAAAACGAAACTAATTTTTTCATTTTACGTATTTATAATTCAGCCCCGCGTGAACTAAGAATTCACGCAAAGTCGACCCTTTATGTAAGCGTTATGGAAAACTAGTGTACCGATTTTAATTTTTTTGGGCTTAAAATATTCGCAATCTATGTCCCCAGGGGTTATTTTTTCGAAATTTCGATATCTCTTAGTTTGCGAGATATTGGACTCGAAAGGAAAAAAAATATCAAAAATCCAAAAAAAATCGGTTTTTTCGTCATAACTTTTTTGATTTTCGACATTTTTCAAAATTATTTTTGACATTTTAATTTTTGACTTTTGAGCCCTTATACACTATCCTAGCTATATTGTCAACGGAGCTATACGCAGATCACACTTTTCCGTGAACTGATTCCCTTTACTGACACCTCCCAAAAGACATTTCCAATGTCAAAACTTGTCACATAGACAACGATATTTTCAAAACAACTCATAACGAGCTAGGAAGTCAAAAGGACATGGAAGAATTTAATACTACCTACCAATAACGCCGCCTAAAGTACACTATGTTTTATGTTCTGTTAATTGTAGTGAATGTCTCTATGTGCAAATAAAGTATATTGTATTGCATTTTATTGTATAGAAGTAATATATTCAATCACGTATAAAAAAATCAGTGTGTAAAATAAATCTCTTCAAACTATTATTATTGTTATCTTTACTAGTTTATGAAATGTATTCGTTTGTTTAAGTGTTTAGTTATTTTTGATTATCAGTGTTTTTAAAAAAAACCTCTCCATATAACTCGAGCAATCATTTCTAAGATTTTTTTTGAAAATTTCTTTTGGATTCCCTGGGGAAAGTTGTTCAGATGTACGTGATTCATCACCCCCTAAAGTTTGGATAGCTAGTTTAAGGTTATAGTAAATTCCAAAGCCTTAGAATAATTCGAAATCCAAAGCATATTACGATGTTGATGACTTTCCTTATCTATTCCGTAAGGCTGTGACCGACATCGGACCGATGTCATTGACACTGTCATCTGTATAGCGAGAGAGAGTGTAAGAGAGAAATACACTGACCTCCGAAGCTTCGAAGTATTTCACAGAACAAGAGCCCTAATTCAGTGTGTAGCTGCCACAGCCTTATACAGGGCTTTAGGTAAATCTCTTTCAACCTCTCGGGTGGTTAATCAGTCCATGAAACTGAACAACTTCCCCAAGGAACATCGGTCAAAATACGAAAAAAAATTTTTGATCTCCCATACAAACTTCATCAGCATTATAGCGCATTTTGTATGGGAGATCAAACATTTTTTCGTATTTTGACCTATGTTCCTTAGGGAAGTTGTTCAGTTTCATGGACTGATTAACCACCCGAGAGGTTGAAAGAGATTTACCTAAAGCCCTGTATATATTCTAAAATTGATTTGTTTCTTAGAGGAAAAACATAAACATTTATCAATTGGGACACAATAATAAATAGTAATAAAAAAAACAACGGGTTGCACTCCGGGAGTGCCGGCAGAAGTGAAAACTTGAACTTATAATCACTTCCTTGCGGTCTACTCTCTCTCCGTCTTACGAATTTTCGATCAGGTCACGTGTCCTGACGCGAGTTTAACATTTTTTACCCATACTTCAAAGTGCACAACGCCGCTAAAGAAGTTTTCACTTCAAAAAATAGACGTGTGGCACTCGGGGACTGCCGCGGTAAAGCTATTGCATAGCATGCAATTATAATTAAAAGTAGCCTTATAATTAAAAAATTATAAGTAGCCCTCTAAAAGTAGAGGGCTACTTTTAATTATAATTGCATAAGTTGATACAAAATGCTATGTAAAAATTTTAAAAAAGTTTACCATTTTTTTGTTTTTTACGGCCGCCATCTTGGATTTTAAAATGGATGTTATTTTCGCAATCAGCACCCTCGAAAACCTATTAAACGACACCCATGACGGTTTTTTACAAAAAATACATGTCCGCCATCTTGGATTTCAAAATGGATGTCATTTTCGGAATCAGAACCCCCGAAAACCTATTAAACGACACCCATGTCGGTATGCCCGAAAATTTCATATCCGCCATCTTGGATTTTTGGTGGAGGGAATCGAGACGCTCCGGGCTTTGCCCTTCGCGTCACAATTCCCCCAACTAAAATCCAAGATGGCGGATATGAAATTTTCGGATGGCGGTCGGCGGGTAATATGCTTGGTGACGCTTCGGGCTTGGCCCTACGCGGAGCTCGGCCTTCGGCCTTGCCCTATACGCAGCTCGCCTCGGCCTACGGCCTCGGCTCGCGCGTTCGGCTCGGTCTGCGACCTTGCCTCACCTTAAAAATCTTTTGTATGGCTATGGCGGCCATCTTTAATTAGAGGGGGGACGCTTCGGTCTTCGCCCTACGCGGAGTTCGGCATTCGGCCTCACCCTGTACGCGGCTCGACTCGGCCTTCGGCCTCGCCTCGCGCGTTCAGCTCGGTCTTCAACCTCGCCTCACCTCACTTTCTCGGCTCGCGCGTTCGGCTCGGTCTGCGACCTTGCCTCACCTTAAAAATCTTTTGTATGGCTATGGCGGCCATCTTTAATTAGAGGGGGGACGCTTTGGGCTTCGCCCTACGCGGAGTTCGGCCTTCGGCCTCACCCTATACGCGGCTCGACTCGGCCTTCGGCCTCGCCTCGCGCGTTCGGCTCGGTCTTCAACCTCGCCTCACCTTTAGAATCTAAACTTGTATGGCGGCCATCTTGGATTTGGGGGGGGGGACGCTCCGGGCTACGCCCTACGCGGAGCTCGGCCTTCGGCCTCGCTTTTTACGCAGCTCGCCTCGGCCTACGGCCTCGCCTCGCAGCGTGGCGTCGTGGTTTTGCCCTTCGCGTCACGATTCCCCCAACTAAAATCCAATTTTCGGATGGCGGTCGGCGGGTAATATGCTTGGTGACGCTCCGGGCTTCGCCCTACGCGGAGCTCGGCCTTCGGCCTCACCCTATACGCAGCTCGCCTCGGCCTACGGCCTCGGCTCGCGCGTTCGGCTCGGTCTGCGACCTTGCCTCACCTTAAAAATCTTTTATATGGCTATGGCGGCCATCTTTAATTAGAGGGGGGACGCTTCGGGCTTCGCCCTACGCAGAATTCGGCCTTCGGCCTCACCCTATACGCGGCTCGACTCGGCCTTCGGCCTCGCCTCGCGCGTTCGGCTCGGTCTTCAACCTCGCCTCACCTTTAGAATCTAAACTTGTATGGCGGCCATCTTGGATTTGGGGGGGGGACGCTCCGGGCTACGCCCTACGCGGAGCTCGGCCTTCGGCCTCGCTTTTTACGCAGCTCGCCTCGGCCTACGGCCTCGCCTCGCAGTGTGGCGTCGTGGTTCGGCTCGGCCTGCGGCCTCGCCTCACCACTCCTTGTATGGCGGCCATCTTGGAAACTGGTGGAATCGAAAAAGTGACCCGATATTCGGAATCATCGACCCCCAAACCCCCCAGATACCGATTTTCGTCCGGATCGGAGCAACTTCATTTTATTATTATTATTATTATATTATTATTATTGTTGCACGCACACAAACACCGTATCGAAGACTGCCGAACTGAAACGACGTTAGACGATGGGGAGCGTTAGGTTTTTTCGTTACGGAATTTCTGGATTCGGTCCCCGCGCTCAAGGCCCGCGATAGAATCTATGCAATAGCTTAAAAAAGGTAGAATACTTGTAACGTAAAAGCATATAAAAGCAACAATAATGTTGGAAGAAAGAACCATCTTTACTGTATGATTGTACGATTCTAATACATAGTACATACTCTGACCAAAAGGGCTATAGTGATGACTTGAAAACTGTGACACTAAGCAACGAATATCTAGCTAGAGCAGTTAAACCTGTACATTAAGAAAATGTACTAGAAAACTGTTCGAGACAAGATCTGAGCCAAAATTTTGCAACACGACATCCGATCGCGTAAAACAATGGAAATAGATACTGACCCACTCAGGGTAGCGTCAAATCACAAAGTCGCCTACGGCGGCTGCGCCTGCGCCGTTCCAGCTCTATGCAAACAGCGACCCGAACAATTGATGACCACGGACCTAGGGAAACGATAACTGGTGTCACTTGATCTTCACCTTTTTGTTTAGATAAGTACTAGATTTTTATTAGATACCTGCAGCTCTAGCACGATAACGACAAACTCGCGCTCGGCTCACGCTGAAACTTCACTTTGATTGCGCGAGGGTCCTGCGCAAAGGCTTGCTCGCCCTATGGCGTTGTCAATGTTGAAATTTTGACATAGGACCGCGGTGATGTCGCGGCGCTGTCACTATCGTACTCTGCCTGCTGTGTCTCGATCCTAAGGCTTCACACAGGCAGCTAACGATATACTTTGCTAGCTTTTTCCCGCGGCTTCGCTCGCGTAAAGAACACTTTTAGTCGCCCATTTCATTCTTGGGGGTTATTTTCGAAAATTCGCGAAACATGCATCCGTTTATTTCCTTCAAGGTATATTTTGACGAAGTTTCGAGTCAAATTGTCAAAAAAAATGTTTTCTCCATTCAAACTTTGAACACCCATTTCACCCCCTATGGGCTGGAATTTCGAAAAATCCTTTCTGAGTGCTTGCCTACGTCATACACTTTTTTGCCAACTTTCAGCTTTCTAGGTCTAAGGGTTTGGGCTGGGTGTTGATGAGTCAGTGAATCAGGACCTCCAATTTTATATATATGAAGATTGCTTTCCATCGATTCATTCGAGTGAGTAGCATAATTATATTAATCATTTTGTAACCTATGTATATTATGGGGCGCTTCTCGTGAAAATTTGGGCAAATCCGACCACATTTCTTTCTCATAACAATGTTTAAAAAAATAAGTTGGACAGAACAACATTTTATTATTTTTTTTTATTTCTGTAACGGCAAACATTCAATGTTTTTCAATTAAAATGTATTTTGCTAAGCAATTGAATGTTTTGCCTTTAATCAGTCAGGAACTTTCAACAAACGAAGTCGCCAAGTCTCTATATCAATAAAACGTGTAAACTCTGAAATATCTGAACCAATTTTGATCAATAGCTAAGAATTGAAATCTGACCGATTTCGTTATTCGTTTAGGAGTTACGATACCACAGAAAGACAGAAACACAGGTAAAACTTATAACATCCCTCTTTTTTGTCGGAGGTTAAAGAGGAAAGAAAATTAATCTATCAGTACTTCTAACAAGATTATAGCTAAAAGTATCAAATTGTATGAGACGAAAACTGAGACAAAGCCAGATTACTTATCAGAAAACTATAAGGCAGCCAGGAAGGACGCTAGAACAATGCAGAATAACTTTAGAAAGTGCGCTACTAATATAGAGGGTGGGTCTGAGATAGACAGACTGGCATCGCTTCAGGAGTTCTGACAAGGGAACATTGAGCTGATTTTGCCAACTTGTCTTGGAAAAGTTCCACTTGTGTAGATGGACTAAAACGAATGAAACAAAGTTTTTGTTTTTCTCTCACAAGGAAAAATCCTATTTTCTCATTTTACAACTTTTATAATTTTCCAGTCCTTAAATAAAACGTTGTAACAATTAGTCTCAAAAACTGTCATCTATACTAATATTATAAAGAGGAAGGATTTGTATTGTTGTATGTAACGAATAGGCTCCGAAACTACTAGACCGATTTCAAAAATTTTTTCGCCATTAGGATGCTACATTATCCCTGAGTAATATAGGCTACATGATTTTTCCGAATTTCCACGGGAACGAAGTCCTGAGCGGGATGCTAGTTAAAGATAATCCTACACTTTAAAGTCACTTTCCGTTTTGTTTACGTAAACAAGGACGGCATTACATTTAAAAAAGCTTTTCTTTAACTTGCGCATTCATGTTTCAAATTTCCTAGCCTTGAGTTTGCTGGAAGAAATTTCTAAATCGACCTAAGCTACTCGTACACCTATTGCGTCGTCTCTCTTCTTCTTGTATTTGGCTGTTTAATTTTCATGTGCGCAATAAATTGTTCAAAAAAATTAAAAAAAAAAACAATGAAGTAGGGACATTGGGCGTATTAGGAACAAACCAGACAGATTTGAACGTACAAGCCTTCAGGCTCCCAGTAAAGTAATAGGGAAGTTATGGCCAGCTCACTTAGCGGTCGTGAGATCATATGGTTCTGATTTTGTTTTGCTCGTTATCATTTTTCATTGTAGCTTAGTTTGTTTGCAAGATTGTTTTTTTTTTATTTGACATATAAGATGGCACGAACCCGAGCTACAGTAGGTCGCCCAGGTAATCTAAAAGACATAATACAGGATTTAAGGGGTAGCTTAGCCAAAACTGAAACCAGACCATCAGTCTGAATGGTTTTCCATTGGAATTTGACTCTGGACTTTCTTTGAGGTTTTTTTTATCTTTTCGGATTCAAATACACTAAATTTTGCAAAATAAACTATAATAACAGTGTTAAATACGAATACCAGCAACGTATATTGCATTCTGACAACGGAGAACCGCACGCGGAGCGCGGTGTCGCGATACTTGCGTAGCGCCAAAGTAGATAAATAAAGAAAACTCCTTAACTTGACGTTTCCAATAATAAAAATTAAAAGCCGATCATATGATATGGGCAGATTCCACTGTCTAAGTATTTACTAAGCTGTGTATATGTTTCCTACATAAAAAGATTGCCAAATTCAGTAGGCTCATCAGCTACCGACCATACATGGAAATAAAACACTCATTCCTATGACATTTCCTATCTATAGAAACTGAATAACAGAGGACCCAATATAGCACCCTGAGGAAATCCAAGGCAATACCATTCTCCAATCCAATCAATTAATCTTGCAGATCCCCTTGAACCTGCAATTTAAGCTAGAACATTTTCAATTTGCAAAGAAAAGCTCGGATATCCAGGTTCACGCCTTCATTAGCAATACAATCAAGTCGGTCGTAGTGAAAATTTTCGATTTATTTAAGGAAGAACTTCCAATTGAACGCTGTAAAAAGAAAGATAGAAGTTATTATCAATAGTTATTTTTCAAAATATTTGTTGGAGGTTAGCAGGATGCCGAATAAAATAAAGATAATTTTATTTCACTGACCTATTTATTTATATCTTATTTATTTATTATTGTTATGCTCGGTTGCCTTCGTGGAGACGATTTCCAAAACATCTTGGTGGTTCTGACAGAATAACAGCGGTATGGTTACAACGCTGAGTTAGCACCATTTTGGCGGGTGCAGAACAGACAACACGGTTCATTAAGTACCTGTATTTAATTTACTTATTTTATTATTTCTGCTTAACATGTGCTATTTGTGCTTTTGTTGTTACTGTTTGTGCTTTTTGCGTTTTTGTGCGTTTATTGTTGTGTATATGCTGTTTCTTTGTGTTGTACCCCCAAATAAAGCGTTTACTTACTTACTTACTTACTAGAATCAAAAGGTCTGAGGCACATTTCTGTTACGTTAAAATTAATTACAATGTCACATTATTGGGCCAAAAAATTCAAAGAGCCGGCCAGCGAAAAAACAATGTTTCCTCCTGATTGAGTATTAACCATCCAACTATTTTTCAATAAGTTGAAAAAACTGATTTCCTTAATTTTAAAGTTGCTCCGACTCAGACGAAATTCAGTTTAGGAGGACACCCAATCAGGGTGACACGTTTTTGGGGCGTCAATGACCTCTTTTATAATTTACTTTGTTGTTAAAAGTAAATGAGATCCATGAGAGCATGTGTAGTGTGAAATTGAGCGATAGGGTGAGAAATAGCGAGATTCGAGAGCGATGTGGTATGAAAGAAGATATAGTGACGAGGATAGAGAATGGAATGTTGCGGTGGTTTGGACATGTAGAAATAATGAATGAAAGAAGATTGACGAAAGAAATACACAGTGCGAATGTAGTTGGAAGAGTCGGAAGAGGGCGCCCTAGGCGAACGTACTTAGACCAAATCGGTGATGTACTGAGAAAAGGCCATGTTAGGAGTACCCGAATCCAAAGAGCATGTATGAAGCAAATTATGAATGTAGAGGAAGCGAAAGAGGTGTGTTTGGATCGTAGCAAGTAGCAAGCTGTGGTCTCTGCCTACCCCAATGGGACAAAGGCGTGAGCTTATGATATATGTTGCTGTTGCTGTTGTTTTTTTTTTTTTATTATTATAAGATGGGTTAACTCTTGACCTCAATCTTGACCATAAGGCTACGCACCGACGGAACACAGCAAGCTGTTTGGCGTCGGACTTCGGTAGGAGGGTGGTCGCGAACCAGACGGCCCTTTACAGAGCCTACCACACCGCATGAGACCATAGGACGACACCTCAGATCCAGAAAAAAAAATGAAGTGTCGTTGTCTGGGATGGATTACTAGGAGGCAGGTCTCATTTGTGTTTCCTTAGTCGCCTCTTACGACACCCACGGAAAGAGATGGGGTGGTGTTATTCTCAACCGATCACCACACGGTTTTGTTATAACATCGAAAACACGACGCAATAAGAAAATTAGAAGCACTATTTATTGTCTTGAAAATGCTAAAAAAACGAGTAGACCGATTTTAAAAACCCTCTTTCTAATGAAAAACTACAAAATACAAATTTTCCCGAATTCCTACGGAAACGAAGTCCTCAGAAGAAAATAAGTTACCATATAAAACCAACATAATATTCACAATACAAGCAACTCAAATACAGCACATGGATATAGCAACCCATCTTCACCCAGTATCTGGGGATCAGACGTGCTAATGACAACCAGACGTTTACATTTAATTTTCATCTCCATGCTACGTGCATATGCATGCAAGCTGCATATGCGGGAATGTAGCTGCAGTGAAATTGGTTCGCGTCTTCGCTTAAACGCTTTCGTCGAGGAAGTTTTTAGACGGTTTAAAATTAATTCAAAACGAGTGATCGGGGAGTTGGCTTGACTGAAAACGATTAGGTATATGTATTTACGTACGTACGTCGAATACATTGATGGATGGGGTACTCTAAGAGTTAGTCGATAGCAATTTTATGTAAATAATCGTATTTTATTTCCATAAAACTTGTAATATTAATCGTATGGGGGTGACATAGCGAAACTTAAGGGGATGATTCTTATCATGAAACGAATAACTTTTCCCAGGGAACCCATATAAATTAAAAAAAAGAGTTTATAAAATCTCATTTATAATAAGCCAAGCAGCTGATCGCTCAAGTTTTATGGAGAGATGATTTTTTTATTGAGACCTGCAGGCCGAGTACGATAGTGACAGCGCCGCGACAACACCACGGTCCTATGTCAAAATGTCAATATTGACAACGCCATAGGGCGAGCAAGCCTTTGCGAGGGACCCTCGCGCAATCAAAGTGAAGTTTCAGCGTGAGCCAAGCGTGTGTTTCTCGTTATCGTGCTAGAGCTGCTGTGGTCTGTGAGGAAAGTTATTTAATGTCGTCAACTGTGTCACATTTTTGCTTTTTACTAACTAGACATACAGTCGAACATAAAAACTTTTAGTTTTTTAAAATCGATCAAAAAGGCCCAACTCCTCTGGCATTACAATAGAATTAAATGAAGATTGATAAGAAAAAACGTAATCTTAGTAAAATGATCTTCACTCGTCAAAACTACACCCCACAGTAATATCTTATCGTAGGTAAAAAAAAACTCATTCAAAAACGACTAGCGACAAATTTTACACCTCTGCATAAAAGATTTAGATCAGCATCTGTACAAAAATTAACAAAAGGTTTAGTAGAACTGACACGTTAACGCGAACAAAGAGTTTTAAAATTTAACTTTATCTTTTCAAACAACGGCTTACATAGATAACGGATAAGTTTAAAACAGAAATAACTAGTTTGTGATTAAAAACAATGCGTGTCTTATGTTTCGGTGTTTTCTTTTGTAAAATTTAAGAAGATAACTCTAAAATTAAATTGTTTGTATAGCCATACCACAAAAAATAAAACTTAAACTTAGACAATGTTTAAAAATGGCTGTATGGACATAAATGCCTTTGCCTTTTCTGGAAGACAAAGTCACATAAGTCAGTCTGAAATGCCTGAACCAATTACCCGTCACCCCAAAAAGTATCACATTAGATACAGGATTTCTATCGCACGGCGCGTAAGCTGGTGCGTGACTTTCAAATGTAGCTAAGAACCATCTCGATAACGTCAGTTTTCAAACAAACAAAACGCATCGAAATCGGTCGATTCGTTTAGGAGCTACATAGACAGACACACGTCAAACTTATAACACCCCTCTTTTTTATGTCAGGGTTTAAAAATGACAGCGCCGGTCGGTATGTAACTAATATAAAGTCAAAATAAATTATCGCTTAAAGTCATACAAAAATAATTTATCACAACAATTATTTATGATATCTTACCAGCCCATATACGTCCCTACCGAGGGGCACGGGCCTCCCTTCGAAACACGAAGGGGGTTTAGGCCATAGTCCACCACGCTGGCCCAATGCGGGTTGGTGGACCGCTCGCTCGTCTTTTGAAAATAAATTTTCTTGGACGGGCGGGTTTCATCACGATGTTTTCCTTCACCGTTGGGCAAGTGATAATTAGAAATCCGTACATAAATCCGAAAAGACGAATTTAGTGGTATAGGCCCGCACCAGGATTTGAACCCGTGACCTTCGGATTACAAGTCTGGCTCATTACCAACTGGGCTATCACTGCTATGATTTTTTGATATGATTTTTGTTAATTTAATTAAAAACATCCATACAAAACTAAAAACAGACTAACAAAAATTTGGTTTTATCGTTAGTAGATAGGCTAGGTATATTTTTTTTCATAAAAAAGCTGTGAAAAAAAATGAATGTAGGTATATAGCATGACTAGGCTGTAGATACAAAGTCGCCCGCCGTGTCGTTTGTCTGACTGAAAGTGATAAAACTCAAAAGCTACTGAACGAATTTGCTTACGGTTTTCACCAATAGACGAAGTGAGCAATGTGTATCAGTGACGAAGACACGGGAAGGAAGCTGGTAGTTGATAAAACTTACCTCTCTTAGCATGCCTAATTGTTTGGTTGCATAGTAGAATAGTCGTGCTGTCTACGCAGGTAGGACTTATTTCGGGTTTGTTTTATTATGCACAAAAGGTAGACCTTTTACTGTAATTCTAGTATGAAAGGGTATCTTTCTTCTTTGCTGCAAGAAATTTTTTGCACAGACAGGTAAAACGGTTAAATATGCATTTCGAATAATAATATATAGAGTCAGTACAATACAAAGTTTCTAATAACCCCCGAGAAAAAAAGAGGAGTGTCATATTACGTGTGTGTCTATCTGTGGCATCGTAGCTCCTAAACGAATAAACCGATTTCAATGCGGTTTTTTTGTTTGAAAGCTGACATGATCTTATTGGTTCTCAACTTTATTTGATCAAAATCGGTTTCTCCGTGTAAAAGTTATATGCAATTGAATGGCGGGGGTTCCACAACGGTACGGCGACATATACATTCATGCCAATAATCCCTGAAGGGTTAGGCAGAACATCATATGGTTCTATGTTGAACCATTTGACGCCACATTGACACACATTCTGAGAGTCATTTTGATTCTTGTTCTTCTTATCGTGTAGGTGTATGTAGTCAAGTGTGTGGGGAACTTGACTAACCCTGGTGTCAGAGTTTTTAAACCACTTAATAGCCTCTGACTTGATTTTAACGGCTGTAATCAATCAACACCAGCCGGGACCACTGGCTTAACGTGCTTTTCTTAACACGGAAATGCTCGTGATAGATTGATAGATAGATTAATGATAAAATAGGGGAAGATTATTGTACTGAAACACTATAAAGTAACTTTTCACAAATTTTAATCTTCTAAAACTAATTTTCACATTACAAGTTTTCTTTTCTTTTTCAGCCGTTCCACCCATTTAACCTAACCTTCCTTCTTTCTGTCACAGCTGTCATTCTAAATCTGATCGTTCAGAAATTAAGTGTGACCCACAATAATAATCATTTACTACTTATTAAAACACATAAATCAATCTTTTATAATACTAAGTATGAATAACTTAAAACAATATTTATATTAAAATAAACTCTAACACTAAATGAAACATGATCAGTTAATAACTACCAAACAACAGCAAACCAATCCAGCATATTTAGCGAACGGAACAGGCTTTCTCCCGGTCGATAAATTCTTCATCCGCACAATTTTGCGTGCCAATATCAATTGGCCCGCAACATTGTAGCCAGGAAGACCGGACTAGATCTGTAAGCCCGTAAATGGGGCACGGAACGTCCGGGTGGAAATACCGGAACGGTCCATAACCGCAGTATAGAGATGTCAAGTAGAGACTAAAGAATATTTGAACTTAAGCGACTAAATGTGAATCTTATGTTGTGTGTGTAACTTGTCGAGCGTTATAATAAAATTAAAAATTTTGCGTAATCCCCGATATTTGATTGCTAATAACTTTTCTACGGCTGAACTGTTTTTGATTAAATTAAGCTAAGAATCATTTCGATGACGTCATCTTTCAAATGAAACGACCCACATTGAAATCAGTCCATTCGTTTAGGAGCTACTATGCCACAGACAGACACAGATAATACACACGTCAAACTTATAACACCCATCTAATCCTGGGCAAAGGCCTTCTTCGTTTTCCTCCAGAGATCTCTGTCCTGCGCCTTTTCCATCCAATTCTTGTCGAATTACCGCGCTGCCGATTTTTTCGGGGCAGACCGTTTAGTAAACAATGTAAAAAACATTGCTTTAGTCTAGACCAATTTTGATCAAATATACTTGGATGAAAACCATCTCGATTACAAGTAGGTATCACAACTATTAATGAGCGCTGACCTTGAATGACAATATCGTTCCGTTGTAGACATAAGAGTTTGTTTCGCTTGTTTTCTGCTCGTTAGGTTCAAGGTCAGCGCTCATAAACCTTTGCGATACTTATACGTTAGCTATTAAACAACAAAAAACGCATTGAAATCGGTCCATTCGTTTATGAGCTACGATGCCACACGCATATACACATCAGATACACTCGTCAAACTAAAAGCACCTCACTTTTTTTGTCGAGTGGTTAAAAACAAGAGATGAATTTTAATAAAATCTCCCGTCCGTTCCCACTAGTTCCATTGGTTGTTCCATTGATAGAACTAGTTGGACTTTTTTGTCCAAATAGTTCCATTGCCTTCTGTTTTGCGGAAAATGTAACTACTGGACCATTTTATCCAACTACACTGGGCGTCAAAAATAAGTAGTACAGTTTTAAAATTGCGATTTCTCCCAAACTATAAAACTTAGACCTTTGAAACAAAAAAGGTTAAAAAGAAAATTTAATCTTATTCAATAAAAACTTCATGCATTATAAGAACTTATAATGCTTGACTTTAAAAAAAACGAATAAATAAAAACACTTTTTTTAAACTGTTGAAAGGTGTTGTCTTACTTAGGATTTTTGTGTTTGACACATTCGCTGCTGATAAAGCAATTGTAATTGAAAAGCATAAGTATCTTCAGAGAGTAAATTTGACTAATCATGCCTCTTTCACCAGAAGAATGTGCAAGAATCTTAGCTTTTCTCGAAGTGGGCATCAGTATGCGTCGTACTGCAAGGAGGGTGGGTGTAACTTTAAGAACGGTTCAGCGAGTAAAGCAAAGGTACGAAGAGACTGGAAACCATCTAAGGAGACGAGGTAATGGCAGACCCAGGTGCACAAGTACCCGAGAAGATCGCTTTATTGTTTCCACTGTGTTAAGAAATCGACACCTTAATGCAGTTGAGGTTCAGCAACAGCTTCTTCGGACCCGAACAGACTACATCAGTGAGAGTACAGTGAGAAGAAGACTTGCTGAAGCTAACCTGAAGCCTCTAAGACCAGCAAATGGCCCCAAACTTGAGACAGAGCATCGCGTAGCAAGACTACGCTACGCCCGTCAACACGTACAATGGGGCGAAGAAGAATGGGCTAGAGTTTTATTCACAGATGAGTCTCGATTCTCTTTATACACTTCAGATGGACGGCGGAGAGTCTACAGACGACCCGGTGAGCGATACATTCAAGCTTGTATCTCGGAAAGAGTCCAATATGGCGGGGGCTCTGTACACGTATGGGCTGGTATCTCTTCAGAGAGTCGCACAGAGCTTGTGGTAATAGAAAATGGGACTTTGACTGGTGAAAGATATGCCTCGGAGATCCTCAACGAGTATGCAGGGCCATATTTAATAAATATGGGTGATGGAGCCATCCTAATGCATGATAACGCCCGGCCACACACTGCTCACCACGTACAAGAGTACATTCAGGAGGTTGGCATCAACTTGATGGCTTGGCCATCGAGAAGCCCAGATCTCAACCCGATTGAACACGCCTGGGATGAGCTTGGGAGGCTAGTCAGAAGGCGCAGTCCACCTCCTGCCACGCTCAGGGCTCTAAAACATGCGCTGATAGAAGAATGGGAAAATATTCCCCAACACCGCCTCCGAAACTTAGTGTTCAGCATGCCAAACCGGATCCAAGCTGTAATTAGAGCCCGAGGCGGCAACACAAGTTATTAAATTGTGAAAAAGTTCCAAAACGTGAAAATTAAGTGGTTGACATATCGTTAAAAATTGATACTTTTTAGTATTTATCTTAATTTTAAGTTTGAAACTTTATTCATGCCAAATAAAATATAACTTTAATAAACTTCGTTAAGTTTACTATAAACTGCTTTTTATTTCACAAGTGTAACTACTATAGTTTAGGAGTAATTGCAATTTGAAAAGTGTACTACTTATTTTTGACGCCCAGTGTAGTTCTATCACCATACTGTATGATACATATATGATACCGGAACCATCCCGGAATAGGCAAATGGCGGCAGTTGATCGTACCAGTAGTTTTGTGTCCACCTGCAACTGCAGTGCATATGTTTGTACGGTATCCATTGGGTCAATGGGATCCTCGTAGCCTAGTCACTGATCTGAACCGATCAATGAGGTTAAGCAACGTACACAGGGGCAGGGAACCTAATGGGTGACCAAAGTGGCAATTTATCACTAGCGTTTCCGTGTTTCAAAGGGTACGTTAGGCCAGCGGTCCCGGCTGCTATCGATTGACTTACAACCGTTAAATCCAAGTCAACGGCCATTTGGCGGTTTGAAAACTCGCTGAAACCAGGGTTAGTCAAGTTTGCCACACACCCTGACTATACCTACACGATAAGAAGAAGAATGGGATCTTAGCTGGTAATTGAGTAATTATCCAAACCTAATCTTAGGTTTGGCTTTAAATAAGTTGAGGAAACTTTAGGGGGTGATATTTTCTGAAAAACTACACAACTTTCTTAAAGAAACACACATTAAATTCTCAAAAAAACTTTTTTATTATTTTTTTATTATAAGATGGGTTAACTCTTGACCTCAATCTTGACCATAAGGTGAGATGAGGTCAACGATGGAGCGAGTTAACCCAGAAAATGCCTATAAAGGCACTGGTACTACCACGCACCGACGGAACACAGCAAGCTGTTTGGCGTCGGACTTCGGTAGGAGATTGGTCGCGAACCAGACGGCCCTTTACAGAGCCTACCACACCGCATGAGACCATAGGACGACACCTCAGATCCAGAAAAAAATAAAGTGTCGTTGCCTGGGATGGATTACTAGGAGGCAGGTCTCATTTGTGTTTCCTTAGTCGCCTCTTACGACACCCACGGAAAAAGATGGGGTGGTGTTATTCTCAACCGACCACCACACGGTTAAAACTTTGATTGCACTACTACGGCAATGTGTCAAAGATTTATTTTTGCAAAGAATTGCAAGTTGTTCAACTTGTAACGCTCAAGTTGTATGGAGACGTGAATTGTATTTTTTAATCTGACCTATGATTCTTTATGTTCCTTAAGAAGATTAGCTCAATTTAGTGGACTGATTCACATTATCAAATTTATTTAAAATCAATATCAGGCATATCAAAACACATGTAGTAAAACCTTAAACGTTAATCTAATTTTCCTTCAGCTGATCAAAGTGAAAACTACATTTAAAATCTTTCATATATATACGCTCACGTCTGTTATACCGTACAGGTTAGGCAGGGCACCGTGGTACAGAAACACTTGAGGCCACGCTTGACATAAATTCCAAGGTCTATCAGATGAAACATGATGTATAGTATGTATGTATGTAATCTCTTTATTGCAAACTTTTACAGACTAAGACAAAAGATATATAGATGTGCAAAGGCGGACTTATCCCTGAAGGTGAGAGGTTGTCAGCCTTTCGCCCACAATACAGCAAAACCCTCGCGTCCCATTTGACTTTTACAATATATACTCTAGCACGATAACGACAAACTCGCGCTCGGCTCAAGCTGAAACTTCGCCTGCCCTCACACCCGAGGGGGGAAGCGTGTTGAAGATGAAACCTTTTTTACTGTGTCTATGTTTTATTATAACTATTTTGTGTCTATGTTGTTGTTCTGTCTTAACGACTAAGCGAGTACACAATTATTTTCCGATTAATTCTTTAATTTCTGTACAATCAAATACCTCACCACCTACCAGCGTTCTCCACCGTAACATCTGGCACTTTGATTGCACGAGGGTCCCGCGCAAAGGCTTGCTCGCCCTATGGCGTAGTCAATGTTGACTTTTTGACATAGGACCGCGGTGTTGTCGCGGCGCTGTCACTATCGCACTCGGCCTGCTGGGAAGAGTTAGCAGCTGGTACATTTTAAGTTTTTCTTTCACTCCCAGTTCAGCGTGGAATATCTTTCAAAACATTAACCTATTTAACTAAATACCCAAAGAAGAGAAACTGAAACAAACATCCTGCTTCTAAAAACAGACGAAGGTTGTACTTGTTATAACGAAACTTTTAAAAGGTTTCAAGACAACAAAGACGTATTGTGGCGCGAGGACAAAAGACTGGATGTGTCTACCTGAGAGCTAAGTATGAAAAGACATTGTTGAAAGGATCTGTTAACGAAAGAAGTAAGTTGCTACTATTTTTGATATAGAGTGCTTCTGCTGTAGTTAGTTTGTTCATTAAGTACCTACTAATTTTTCGGCCGCAATTTTGTTAGTCAAAGTCAAAGTTTGGATTCAATAACCCTAAACTTAAAAAATTTTGTATAACCCTGATATTGATCAATAAATATTTTTTAAATATTTTTTTGGGGAAGAAAAATGTTCGGCACGAATGGGACTTGAACCGACCACAGGATTACATTTAGATTTCCTAGTGCTCTAACCAACTGAGCTATCGTGCTTTCAAGTCAAGGGACGAAATTTCTTCTGATATTCATCGCTTATAACTCTAAAACAGCTGAACAAATTTCGACCAAATATAGCTAAGAACCATATCGATTATGTCAGCTTTCCAACTAAAGAAACCGCATGGAAATCGGTCAATTCGTTTAGGAGTTACGACGCCACGTTCAGAGACTTAGATACACACGTCAAACTTTTTAACGTGTGATAAAAAAATCATGGGTCAGCAGATTTAGTCAAATTGCAAGGGAAAAGATAAAGCTATCGCCAACTAACAATAAAACAATAGTAGATTGTTAGCAAGGTGCGTAATTTACTTTTCTTTCAACTACCCAACCGTTATAAATATACCTACCGCTGTCTTTTTCCATTTTTTTAAAACTTTTCTTGCTAAATATGAAGTACAAACTAATTAAAGTTTTACAATCGAATCGTTTTTTTTTTCTTCACCAAGTAGGTTTTATTCAGACAATTTTTATTTTCAGCCAGTATCCTTTTGGTCTAATGCATACATTTTAATATTAATACTTAATGGGAGACATTAAATCTCTGTGGTTATATCTAAATACAAAAAACAGTTCATTAAAGAAAAACAGTGCAATAATGAGATTTCATATGACATTTCTGCACTGTTTTGGATCTAAGCAAAAAATACGTCCTTTGTGATCGGTTTTGTAGTGATAAATGATAACATTACTACGTAGTTGAAAGAAAAAATATTTTCTCACACTTCAACAGTAGGTCAGTTGCACTTCAATCGAGTGTCACTCTAGACAAAATGCAACTGACTCGATGAGCCATCGATTGTCAAACTTAGTTTATAGCAAGTTTATATCCACAGCCAGAAAAAAAAAAATTTGTTAATTTCAACTTAATTTCCAACGCCATACGGAGCATGCAGTATTTGGTTAGCGGTAAATGGTTGGTACTGTTTCTCATTTGCCCAAATCTATAGCTAAAGAGGTGTCAATTGCTTGACACAGATTCCAACGACTCTGTTAGCTTTACTGGGTCATTAGAATTTAGTATCTCGAGTTAGGAGAATCAAGTTTGGGAATATGTATCACCGCTTCAACTTATTTTTGAAAAGTTTGAAGCAAGAATTGTTAAACAAGGATAATTGGACACGATTTTGCCTCAAATGTTTCAATCGAATATGTACCTAAACCAGGATTTGCTTTACCAGGATATCTACAGCAGAGCACTCTTCTTAAAAAACAGAGGATTTTTGAAGTGAAAACTTCTTTAGCGGCGTTGTGCACTTTGAAGTATGGGTAAAAATTGTTACTAAGGCGGAGGGGTGTTTAATAAATATAGGAAATTAAAACTGCAAAAATCAAGATGTCACGGAGGGGTGTTTGATAAATATAGGAAATTGTCAAGATGTCATCCGGTGTCAGTAGAAAAAATTAAATTAAATATTAATGCATAACGTTAATTTTCAAGTTTTCACTTCTGCCGGCACTCCCGGAGTGCAACCCGTTGTTTTTTTTTTCGAAATTTGTATTTTTTTCCTAATCTACCCAAGGGGGATTTGATAGCTAATGATCTCTTCTATCACCCCTTGAAGGGATCGTGAAGTATTATCAATAATCCTGTGTATACTATACAATACTTAAACAAAAAAGCATTATTATAATATACATATTGCGATATAAAAGTGACAAATTACGATACATATTAGCTACAGGTGATTGGACAGCGATAGATAATGGTATTAGTCTTTTCTTTCTTTCCCAATCCAGTGTGGACAAAAAATAAACTTATTATAGATTGCAAACTATGTATTAAACTCCTTCTAACCAAAGTTGTAGTTACATAAGTTGTCAGCCTAGCCCTATCAATAGTAGAGTTGTATGGCGAACTTGCCGGCCGGATATGACAGGCGAATTTATATCCAGAACTTGGTGGGACGTGTTTCGGATATAAAACACTCGTGAATTTCCACAGATAGACTATGCACTCGAATTTTTAGAATAAGCTAGGTGTTTTGCACACTTTGTGGGAGTATTCACTTGCAGATTTCACATTTCAAAATCATACACTAGCTTTCCGCCCGGGACTTTGTTCCCTTTGGAATTTGGGAAAATTACGTAGCTTGTGTGTTAATCCTTGGTGTAAGCTACATCCAAACCAAATTTTATCAAAATTGGTTCAGGCATTTGAGCGTGAAAGAGTAACAAACATCCATACATCCTCATAAACTTTAGCATTTATAGTAATAACAGGAAGTAGGATTCACACAATGTAAAATGTGGAACCCTACTTAACACAAGTTTTCATCCCACTTCAAAAAAGGAGGAGGTTCTCAATTCGACTGTATTTTTTTTTTTTTTTTTTGTATATTTGTTACGCGATTACTCCGGCAATTATAAACCGATTTGAATAATTCTTTATTTGTTCGAAAGAGTATACTCCTGAAGAGGTCTCATATAAATTTTATCAAAAATGATTCAGCGCTTTAAAAAAAAACAACAAAAACAAAAAATACTACAAACTAGAACATCATCTAAATAAATGAATGACATTTCTGCTTGTAGTTATCTGCTAATAAGCATTGTAGTCCACAAAAAATACTAGATATCTACTTTGTGCGAACTGTTAGGATTGAAGTCGGTGACTCATACGTTTTTAACGTGGAAAATTATATACTATCAATATATATATTTTTTTATTAATAAAGATATTAGCATCCACAGACTTGATGTCCGTGCCCTTGTCTAGTTTAATTGTTTTCTTGTTAATACTTGCTTTTTATTTTAAAAATATTTTACTATACTTTTCATAGTAGTTTACAGTTGATAAATAGCTATAATAAAAATATATATTTATATATTACATAACGTATTTATCTAAACCAGTGACGGTTCCCCGCTGTTGCATCCAGACCTCAAAGCATCCATGACGGCTCTGTCTCGACTTTTGATCGCCATTTTGAGGTTGTTATTGACCACTTTCCCCTGCCTGCCGCCTCTGCTTCTTTGATGAATCTGCCTATCGCATCGTTACCATCATCCGCATAATATTTGCAGCTGGCGGTATGGCGCAATATGGCAACCACAGCATGAGGGATACTGTCGTTAAGCTCCTGCCTGGTCGTTGTTGTGCGCAAAATCACCATCTTTACACTCACATCTATAATCCCTTTCGGAGTAGGCACAACGTCATGTGGTTCTGGAACCTCAGGTCACTATTCGCTTCCTTACCGTGTAGGTAAAATGTATTGAAATGCAGAATGCAAATATTAATATCACACACTAAGTCAAAAATAAAGAATATTAATTAATTGTGAAACATTTTCACAAGCCCTACTCGACGACGATAACGAGTTTTAATGAACAACTCCTGAACAGCGGTGCAGCCGCAGTACACACATTTGGTGTAGGGTAACTAAAGATTATTTAAAATGATATCAGTGCTCAGCAGGCCGATAGTGACAGCGCCACGACAACACCGCGGTCATATGTCAACACAACGCCATAGGGCGAGCAAGCCTTTGCGCGGGACCCTCGCGCAATCAAAGTGAAGTTTCAGCGTGAGCCGAGCGCGAGTTTATCGTTATCGTGCTAGAACTGCAGTTGCAAATGAGCTTTTGCTGAGTTAGAGACCCTTCACTGTTGCAATACCTCATGCCAATTTTTACTTTTAAGTGTGTTTCTTTTATTTTATTTTTGTTTTTATTTTATATACCATCTACGTCAATGTATGATCGAGAGAAATCTTGCGAAAATAACTTTTCTTCTAATGTAGTGGTTCAGAACCTTTCCAATATTAAGAAAATTAATTTTACCTCGACCTTAAAAATGTCTTCAGTACCTACAAATAATACAAGCAAATTCAAATATCTTTATTTGTCACAAATTACACACTAATCTTACAGTTTCATCATATTTGTGATGGTTAGCACCATTTTCCATTAACAAGCGCGATTATATTAGCTATGATTTTTTGTAATTTTTAGTATACAGCTCAGTACCTATTTGATTAGACTAGACCTTAATTATCAGGTTCTTTGCAACCCCCTACACAATAGCTGATTTATCCCCGCGGGTGTAATTACTCTCAGGTTCGGAGTCATTGTTCTAATGAATAAGCTATCTCCACGACGTGTGCAACCCTTTTCCTTCCCCCTTTCCATCTGTTACCTTAGGTCTCCCAGTAACAGACATCCCACTACATTCTCATATAGCGTCAGGTAGGGATAAGGGACCTTTGAGATCTTAGGATTTACTCACCCCACTTACTATACTTAAGTTTTGATTGTATTTTTCTCTCACTATCAAAATGACAAAGACGACTGCTACTCAAGTATGCTCAGAGTCTGAGTCGCGTTCTGTTATGTAATACAGATCGTACGCAGAAGAAGCCTTTCAGAGTTACTGTACCGTTGTCACAAAATGTGTACTGCACCAGTGGTTCAGAGATGTTCAGGTGTTGTTCATTGCAAGTTCTCGTTCGTTAGGGCTCTGCTTTGTGCAATCTATTTTGCGGCTCTACTACCTGTTTAACCAGCTTTTCCTCTATATGCTGCACGTAAACATTTGCTGAAGTTAGAGATAACTTCTCGGTGCAGTTTGCTGTCAGAATTATTAGTTGATTCCTAACTTGTTTTCATTTTGTGTTATCCTAGGTTTTGTAGGGCAGATTTGCATCTTTATAAGAACCGTGTATAAATCGGAATATTTCAGAAAGTTTGTAAATTAACATTATCTTTCCTCGGGTTGGTTACCCACAGTTTAACTAAAGCTTTTGCTCCTCGATGGTGTGCAAGGGGGCCTAAATAAGGAGGGGGGGACTTTTAAAATCAATTTTGAAATTGTGAACCGGACTCAAAGATAAATTATTCGAAGATTTAAATGAATTAAATTATTCCCTGCCTGCGTCTGTATTTCCGAGTTCATATAACCCGAATCTCTTTAAAGTTCGAGTGAATAGGCTCCTTCTGGGTGAGCTTGCTACATCCTCGACCGCATCTTTGCCCTTGGGCTAGATTGTGGTCAAGAGCGAACCCTTCATTAATAAAAAAAAATTACTAATTAAAAAACATGTTAAATAACAGGTAAAATGTTCCATCTAAACACCATTACTTCATCCGCAGATCAGGTATAGTATAACACCTGTGGTGGTTGCATGGTTGCGGGATGTGGACCTCAATTTATAATTATTATTAATATTTTTGAAGATACTATATGATATGCCCACAGTTATACATGAACGCCACACGATTAAAAAAACAATCTAAGAAAAAGCAAGACGATTCACACAAACAAATTCGTTCCACAAGATATGGACTACTGTAAGTGTTAGGCTAGACGAACACGATTCCATTATAATTTTCCAAGAAGCAGTCGTGAATGTTGCACAGTAAACAGCAACGTATAAAATTTACTCCATAGTTAAGTATACAATGTATACATGTTAAATAAATAAATAAACGCCACTCAAAGGCTCACACACAAAGACATACACTTATATGGTGTAATTTCGTCTTCTCCATACTCAAAGGTTGCCGATAAGATATTGCTTCTTAGCAATGGGGCCGCCTTTTGTACCCTAACTTTATTACTGTTCATAATGTAACTTTTACTCTGTCTCATGTTCTGTAATGTTGGTGTGCAATAAAGTATATTTGTATTGTATTTGTATTGTACAGACACGAATACCTATGACCCTAAAACAAACATCTGCCTTTTTGATCCTAGGACCCGTCGATCAAAAGGCATCGTTACTACCACTCAACCAAACCGGCCGTCCAATTCTTGTCCAATTGTTCAATCCCTGTGACTTTCTATATCGAGTCAATCTTCAAATGGACAAATTAACAGCACTAAGGACCCATAGGAACTTACTCAGACCGTTTCTCAAAGTTAACCAACTAAGACGAGCTATTGAGAGAAATTTTCGCAAGAGAACCAATGGAATGGAATTGTAAGATTCTTTTTTGCGAAGAGTAAAATTGTCGTGTTTCATTGCTCTTTTTGTTAGTGACACAAGGAACGTTAGTCTGAGGAGCAAAAATTGTGCGTTATTTGAGTCATATAAATGTTGATAATAAAGCAATACGTACTAATGACTATGTGCCTATTGGAAATAGGTAGTTGCAAAACTGCCAAAGTATAATTTTATTTTTATTGTATGACAAACATAAACATTTTGTATCAACCCCGACCGACATTCGATTTCTTTGCGTATAACGGCTGAACCAATTTTGATCAAATATAAAATGAAGATTTTAAAATGAAGAACGGGATCGAAATTGGTCCATTCGTTTAGGAGCTACGATGTCACAGACAGATGCATAGATACACAGATGCATACGTCAAACTTATAACACCACTGTTTTTTTATCGGTAGTCAAAAAAGGTAGTCAGCAAATGAATAAGTACCTTGCATCAATGTTAGATACAACTTAATGTTTAGGAAATTGTTTTTTTTTTAATTTGAGATTCCCTGGGATACATTATTTGAAACTAATCATAGATTGAGCGGGAACACTATGTATCGATATTCTTTTTTAACTCATGTTATATATTCGCAAACCATGATGACCGTGAGTCACTGTATAATAGCGGTTTCCTCATCTCGATATTCATCTGCCTCGCCTTTTATATCGGCGTTCTGTTTCGATTTTACGAGTTTCGTCCGAGTCGGAGTGGCGATGAGTATCAACCGACCGAAAATTTTACCAAAATCTCCTTTATCGGACCTTTCACTTTTAACACCAAGGCTATAGAACTCAAATTCAGGGAACCAGCATATAGTTTCAGTTGGCACGTACACAATAACTTCTGTTTTGGCATTAATACCGCGAGTTTGAATTTGAAGGGTGACTGAATGGATTTCTTCCATTCATTCACGCATCCGGCGCACGTGAATGAGTACCGGGATCGAATAAACGACATTTAAAAAGCAATAAAAGCTCGATTTCCGAATAACAAAGGTAAAGAAATATTTTATTTGTGCATTTGGTAATTTCTCTTTGCTCTGCCATACGAAGGTAAAATGAAACCTACCTAAATTATTTTCGAATTTCAAAAGGTAAAAGAGAATTACCTGTTCATTTGTTTTCGTGTCGGTTAACCACACACATCGAAAATTAAATTGTTAACTATTGTGAATGTGATTTCATTCCAATAATTTAATTTAATTTTGCCATTTATTTTGCTAAAAGGGGAAATTATGACTGTGGAAAATTTTCTAAAAAATAACCGTGTTTTTAGAAATGTAAGCCTTAAAAGCTTTTGATGGGAGTGTTTTGTTAACGAAGTTAAAATAAAGAATAACATGTTAAATGTTATAAGACAAGGGCACAGACATCAAGTCTGTGGATGCACAATTATTAACTGTGAAATAAATAGATTAAAAAATCATTTAATAAAAAATAAAAAAAATATTTCAATAACTTACAATGTTCATAGTGTAAGGTGTTGGAATCTCCTTTTAAGCAAAATAAATTACTTGAATTCTTCTTTAATTATTAAATAATTTAATAATTTAAGGGTTTATTGTGAACAGCGCATGGATCATACCTACTGTGTGGTCCATACAATAACCATTCAAGTTTTCATCGAGACGAATACAGATATACAAATAAAAACTTGCTCAGAGAAAAAGTGAAAACAATGTAGAGCCTGGAGCTAAAAGTAAAAGGTTTCGGAATTAATGAAAGAGAAATCGTTATTGGTCATAAAAATGTCGTTGATGACCAAAATTACATTAAAACGTGAAATATTTCATAGATGTAACAGTTATAACTTGGATCATCATTGAACCAGTTTGCTTGATTTAAATGAATTACTTAACTTACCTTAATGTTAACATTGTGGTGTGTGTACGTATGCTGAGTCAGCACCCTTTCACTGCTTTGCTTATTATTTAATTTTCGTTTCATTTAAACTTATAAGATTATTATAAAAAGTTTTTTGTAATAACAGTGAATAAAGTTTTTATCTATCTATCTAATGTAGCCCTTTATCTGACGTACGGAGGGCCGCACATCAGTTTACCACACGCGAGCACTCTGTGCTGTTGCGAGAAATGCTGGCCTCTGTACTTCGAGACCTCTGTTTAATTTTTTCCTGTTCAAATTGTTGCTTTATTATCGATCTTATCTTGCATACGGGACTCCGTTTCTACTGCATTATTTATGGTCGAGGGGTCCTATTATTGAAATCATCGATACAAATATCCACCGGCACACGCTTTCCACTATCTAGATCTCGACAATTCGTGTAATACATCCCCTAAACATTCGATTGGTCGATACGGGCGTGTAATGGTTGTAATTGGTTGTTACTTGGTTGTAATTGGTTTAATTTGTTTTTGTTGAGGTTAGGCGTCGTCGTTGTTACTTTCGATAGGATTTCTTTGAACCAAAGCATTACAAAGCGCAGTGATAGCCCAGTTGGTAATGATTCAGATTTCTAATCCGAAGGTCGCGGGTTCAAATCCTGGTGCGGGCCTGTACCACTAAATTCTTCTTTTCGGATTTATGTACGTATTTCTAATTATCACTTGCGTAACGGTCAAGGAAAACATCGTGATGAAATCCGTTGTCCAAGAAAATTCATTTTTCGAAAGACGAGCGGTCCACCAACCCGCATTGGGCCAGCGTGGTGGACTATTATGGCCTAAATCCCCCTTCGTGTTTGAAGCGAGGCCCGTGCCCCTCGGTGGGGACGTATATGGGCTGATAAGAAAGCGTAACATTAAGTTTTACTCTGACTTCGTGCATTTTCAGGTTCTTAGTAATATTTTTCTTTAGATATGCAGCAAACCATCTATATTTTTTTAATCATTCTGATCCTTATAACAATAGTAACACATCCTTAGCCTTCATCCCCGTAGGAAACCTTAAAAATCTGGCCTTTTTCAGCCCCGACAATATAGTTTTGACGTGTGTATCTGTATGTCTCCGTATCTGTGTATCTGTTTGTGGCATCATAGCTCCTAAACCAATGGACCCATTTCAATACAGTTTTTTTGGTTTGAAAGCTGACGTTTTCAAGATGGTTTTTAGCTATATTTAATCAAAATTGGTTCAGCCATTTAAAAGTTATTATATCATTAAATGAAATAGAGATACTTACTAGGAAAGGGAATCATTATAGCAAAGATTGCGTTTTTTTATTATAAGATGGATTAACTCTTGACCTCAATCATGACCATAAGGTCAAAGATGAGGTCGACGATGGAGCGACTTAACCCAGAAAATGCCTGTAAAGGCACTGGTACACCCACGCCCCGACGGAACACAGCAAGTTGTTTGGCATCGGGCTTCGTAAGGAGGGTGGTCGCGAACCAGACGGCCCTTTACAGAGCCTACCACACCGCATGAGACCATAGGACAACACCTCAGATTCAGAAAAAATGAAGTGTCGTTGCCTGGGATGGATTACTAGGAGACAGGTCTCATTTTCGTTTCCTTAGTCGCCTCTTATGACACCCACGGAAAGAGATAGGGTGGTGTTATTCTCAACCGATCACCACACGGTAAGATAGAAACACCGAAGTTCGATTTCCCCTTGTTCTCTAGAAATAATAACAATACATTAAACTTCTAACTATATACATATATATAATCTAGGTGCCTTCTTCCCAATTTCGCCAATGTCATTGCTGTTTCTTCTCCCAACTTTCGTTCGAGAAAGTTTGCCTTAGACCGTCTCTTTGTCATCCCTAGACAAACTATTTACGTGTTGACCTATTGTTTCCTGAATCGTGTTATTGCTGTTATCGACTTTGATTTATGTATTATTGTTAAGTTTATTAACGTTCATGAACAATCTTCTTCTTCTTATCGTGTGGGTATAGTCAAGTGTGTGGCTAGCTTGGCTAACCCTGGTGTCAGAGTTTTCAAAACGCCAAATGGCCTCTGACTTGGTTTTAACGACTGTAGTCAATCGACAACGGCCGGGACCGACAGCTTAACGTGCTCTCCGAAGCACGGAAACGCTCGTGATAAATTGCCACTTTGGTCACCCATCATGTACCCTACCACTGTGTACGTTGCTTAACCTAACTGAACGTTTGAGACCAGCGAGAGCCACTGGGCTACGAGCGCTTCATTTACTTTGATTTATGTATTATTGTTAAGTTTATTAACGTTAAAGAACAATAAGGTCCACAATATTGTTAATTCTTTACAGAAAATATATAAATGTTCAGTAGATTTAGCATGTAGTCGACTTAGTTCACCTGATTTAAAACACCTGGGTGAATTATGTCTACTTTTGTGGATCCCATCCAGGTGTATTAAGTTTATTTTTGAGTACAGGTTCGCAACGATATATGAGCGTTCGGCAAAAGTGGAAGGGATGTGCGCGCACGTTATTGTTTACGCACAAAGTTCAAATTCGCGTAAAAATTCATAAAATGGCCACTGCACACTCAAGGTCAGCGCTCATAATTCATTGTGCGACCTGTACCTAGACTTAATGCACATATCATGTAGATAAGTAATTTGTGCCGTTCTATTCCGTAGAAGAGATAGACATTTGAATGTGAAATTCTTATGAAATTCATGAAAACCGAAGAGAAACTAACTTCTTGAATTTAATCAACAAATTATCAATCCCAGACGTTCAAAGGTACACAACCTCTTTAACACTAGCAAAAAATTCAGAAGAAGCATCAAAATAATTGAAAATAAAAGTAATTGGCTCCTCCGCACAATCACTCAATTCATGAAATCTGCGAGAATGGATTTATTCTACTAAATCTGCTTTACTGGATTTTTACTTCAAGAATTTCAGTTATCAACAGTCAATTAAAAGCCATTAAAATTTTAATCCTTTCTAATATTATAAATGCGAAGTAACTCTGTCTGTCTGTCTCTACCCGTCTTTCACGCCGAAACTACTGAACCGATTATGATGACATTTGTTACAGAGATAGATTAGAGCCTGGGAAAGGATAAAATTTATATTTTTAATGTGGCACAATATAACCTGTAGTCCACGCGGGCAGGGCAGAGCCGCAGGTAGAAAGCTAGTTAGGAATAAAAATAAATTATATTAGCAACAAACATAATGTAAACAACTTAAAAAACTTAAAAAACTATGCTACGAAGATACCGAGAAATTATTAACTGTTGTAAAATAGGTTAATGAATAAGTTAGTATTTATTAAGTCTAAAATATCTAATTATATGTTATTGTCGAATTTTTGTAGGTGTAGTGTAATAATAACTAATAAGTATAATGTTTTTCTTGTGATTTTAATAACTTTGTATTAAGCCCTCCTTCGCCTGAGGCACAGGTATATCCTAGTTCAGGCACGTTTGTGATTATATTGACCTTTATTTTGTATGTGTTTAGTTTTAAAATAATTTGTTTTACAGTTTTATTAATAAAGATTGTATTTATTTATTTATTAAGACATTATGATTATAGTCTTTCGCCTTTATAATATTCGTGAGTATCCGGGAAAATTATGTAGCCTATGTGTTAATCCCGGATGTCAGCTTCCTTCATACCAAATTTTACCAAAATTGGTCCAGCCGTTTGAAGAAGTAACAAACACACTCACAAACTTTCGCCTTTATAACATTAGTGCGATGTGATTCAACTTCATTTCAAATTATACCTATTCAATATCTTCGTAGAATAACAGTTTAAAAATGGCTAATCAAATGAAATGGCTCCAATCTAGCTGAAACATAAAAAAAGTTAGAATCTACTTTGAAATGGAAACAAGAGGTGAAAGAACAGGCTTTTGTTGTATTTGGCATGATAATGGCTCTTGAAACGTTCGTGCAGATCATGTGCGTAGTCATGGGCGAAATTAAAATCAGTCCTTGTGCGTACAAATTTATGTTTTGTTAACTGTACATTTGGGCCAATATGCTGGTATTTTTGATGATAATATGGTGATAACTCTAAAATTTAAAAATAATTGTATAACATCCGACATCGATTGTTTATAAATTTTACACGGCGAAACTGATTTTGATCGAATGAAAGTAAGAACCATTTGATCACGTCAGCTTTCAAACAAAAACAAAATTCATCGAAATTGGTCAATTCGTTTAGGAGCTACGATGCCACAGACAGACACACAGATATACATATACACAGACACACAGATATATACGTTTAACTTATAATACCCCTCTTTTTGTAGGGGGTTAAAAAGGTGCTGCCTCAGCCAGGCTGTTTTTCAGACGAATAAGGATCTCCGGTTGTAATACTACTTATGAACATTAAGAAAAAAGAAAAATAAACTTAACGGCATTACTCAACGCAAGAGTAAGAGAGGTCGAATTTGATAAAACAAATACCCAAACAAAACTATGATTACCACGATAACCTTAACAATAATGAAAACAATCATGAACATTTACCTAGAATTGTGCATTTCGGTGACTTTTCGATTTGCAAGCCGCAAATGTAAATCAATTCATAAATCCGGACAACCTGTTCCCTGCCGCTGGGTAAACTTACTGACATGGTGGTCAATGGAATTCCGACTCGTGATCGCGATTCGTGATCACGAATGCATTACCACATTTTATTTTCAGCAAATGTAAATTTGCATCGAACAAAACGCTGCAAAATTTATCAGATGACAGAATAACAATGATTTTATTTTGCTCACATTACACTTGGTGACATGAAACACAACATATAAATAAAACAAGAAACGATTAGCATCTGCAACATTGCTAAGATACGCAGAGGTTTTATCTTGTGATTTCCTTGTGACAAAATTATAGGTACAGAAGACAATATAAAAATGACGACTAAGGAAGCACAAATGAGACCTGCCTCCTAGTAATCCATCTCAGGCAACGATACTTCATTTTTTTCTGAATCTGAGGTGTCGTCTCATGGTCTCATGCGGTGTTTTAGGCTCTGTAAAGGGCTGTCTGGTTCGCGGCCATTCCTACCGAAGTCCGACGCCAAACAGCTTGCTGTCTTCCGTCGGTGCGTGGGAGTACCAGTGCCTTTACAGGCATTTTCTGGGTTAACTCGCTCCATCGTCGACCTCAACTTTGACCTTATGGTCAAGATTGAGGTCAAGAGTTAACCCATCAAAAACAAGAGGCAAGAGTTAACCCATAATAATAAAAATATTAGTTGGATTTTTTACTATATGTCAGATTTTTTAAACCGCCTAAATAGCAAACGAATGTCTTAAAAAAAGTTGTTGCAGACATTTTGAAGATAGATGACTTTTATCCTATTACGTCACTCTAGATATCCTTCTGTTTTGCTAATTTAAATCACCCTACTTTTACTTCTATGCGTATAAGATTAGGTTAGAAGAAAGCGAACAGTATCTTTTTGATACGACAGCACTGGCATCGTTTACTCCACCCGTCTGCCTGGCAACAGAGGCGTTTTCAAAAAAGGCAACTTTTCTAGAGGGTTATTCAATCATTGCAACGAGTCGTTGTAATGATGATAAGAAAATAACCGAGAACACTATTCAGATGTATGTAACCTGACGAAACCCACATAGCTATCTAAAAAGAAACAGACTCCTAAAATTCAAGACCACGACAGACTAATCACAACAAAATAAGAAATTGACCCACAAGGTTACTACCAGTACCCATATTTTTAGAAGCAAATATGATACCTCATACAAATCAGCATGAATAATATACCACCTAACAATAGTAGGCAATAAATCAATCGAACAACAATCGGGTCTCCCCAGAGGAAGTTTGCAGACAAATTTCTGACTGAACTAATGTTATTGTGAGCTGACGTGGATTTCACACTTCCGTACACGGACCTAACGATAGAACTTCGATTACTCGATCGTAGCAAGTTATAAATAAAGACGTTTAACAAAGTATTTTAATATCCAATACAGTCTGTTAAAAAAGGCGAAAAGGTCCACAACAGTGTACTAAGAATAAATAAACTTATAAAATTGAATAAGTTTTGATATTTCATTTATTAAAACCGAATTCAAATGTAGTTTGTGAGTATAATGAAAAGACAACTATGTAATTTGGAAAGTTGTAACAACAGTATTCGAACTAGGTACACAATAAAATCAATTATTGGGGTTTGTAGTATAGTTTTCTTGCAAGGCATAAGTAATATGACGAGAATACAAATAATAGCACCATTATTGTCTTCATGTTTGTTTTCCACTAAAATATTCCTATAGAGATTTCTTTTATTCTTGTCAAAAACTTACGAAACTTCAATAATTATATAACACATTTGTAATAAAATAAAATAATATCAAAGTATGTGGATGACTTCCTAACTGGCTCGCCGCGTCCGTATGTCTCAACTATTATAAAACAGGGCATTGTGCGTTGAATCTGTGAGCCATTTCACAGCCAGTGACAAATTGCTGTTCCATTTTATCGGATTCTGCATAATAAAATTGGTAGGATGCGTTCGAACGATTCAACGCAATCTTGATGAACACTGCCGCTTTTTGGGGGTCCCAAATGGAATTTAAGGAAACAATGGATAGGGTGGATCGAATTCTGATAAGCAGCCGTAGCGAAAACTATATCTGATTTTGTGGATGCACGTGACACTTGCTTTGTCGTGTTGGGGCCTTTTTATAATACAAAAACGGCATGGCAAAATTGTATTACCATTGCCTCCTATGCACTAGTGATACTAGAAGCTCACTAGTGCATAGGAGACAATGGTAATACAATTGTCATGCCATTCCCTCGAATTATAAAAAGGCCCATTGTGAATATTGGTTACTGCGCTTTATGTACTTAGTTTAGCTCCACGCCATAGCGTGATTTGAAGAAGTTTTGTAATTACTTACTTGATTCAATTGATACAAAGTTTCTCTCCAAAGCAAAAGCAAACTAACCATCTTCTTTAGAAAACTATCAATTGAAATGAGATAACAGTTCATTTTCTGAAGGTTAGTTAAAACTAAAAGATAAGTATTTTCTACGACAAAGACGTCCATTTCAAATAAATGAACCAAGCTTCTAAGACTCTTGATGTTCAATCTAGTAATTCTATTAAATTGGCTAAATAGTGTTTATTTGCAACATAAAAGAGCATCTTGTAAAATCAATGCTTCGATGTACACTAAGTGACTTTGGCCTTTTTCTTTTTCGACATTGTAAATCTTTTTCTTAGCATTAGGGTGATTGTCCTTGTGATATACTCTTCAATTATACTTATCTTTGGAGAAGTCAATAATGAGATCAATATCGTGTATTAGGCGCAATAAAATTTTTACTATTGCGCTTTTTCTGTTCACCAATAAAAACATACTGAACATATATTTATATATATATATAGTAAATATAGTCGTGTATATTCGTAATTCTTAGTGAATATACTCATACATCCATGAAAAAGGAATAAACTTATGATTGATGAGATATTATTTACTATATGCTCATAACCGTAACTTGGAAGGACAGTCGATACTATCAAATGGGTTGTAAATATTAACGTTGGGTCGTTTTCGTAAACATCTTGTAATATCATCGGTAGAAGTTATGAGACTGAAAACGAAAACGATATAATTAGAAGAAAAGTGACCGATAAATGAACAGGTATTTTGAAAGGTACTTACAATTACATGTTAGGAAATATCTCTACTTAGTTACTACCAACTTTACCAAACATACTAATAAGTATTATGTTACAAAAAATGTTTGATATTGCTACTGTCACGAAATAAGTAGTAGGTAGTGATAAATCGTCTTCTATATTGTGCATTTTTTAGATTTGAATCTTAGACCGCAGAGCCAGGAGACTCATCGGTGACAGGAAGCTAGTAAAAGATAAGCTCCAAAGCCTAGCTCATAGACGCAAAGTAGCTTGCCTATGTATTTTTTATAAGATGTACTTCGAGGAGTGTGCTCAGGAGCTGCATTGAGCTCATTCCGCCTGCCCCATTCTTCTATCGGACGTCCAGCCAGACGCACCGCTGGGTACCATCCCTATCTTGTTGAAATCCTGCGGATTCGCACTGAGCTTTGAGCGGAATTCCCTGCCTGCGTCTGTATTTCCGAGTTCATATAACCCGAATCTTTTTTAAGTTCGAGTGAATAGGCTTCTTCTGGGTGAGCTTGCTACATCCTCGACCGCATGTTTGTCATTGGGCTAGATTGTGGTCAAGAGCGAACCCTTTATTAATAAAAAATAAAAATAAAAAGATTTTATTTGCGCTTTTCCCAAATATTTTTTTTAAAGGACACAATTTTAAAATTATTGATGATGCTACGAACTGATATTGTTACAAGAAAGGCATTTTTAAACTAAAGAAAACAAAAAGTAACCTGCTCGTTCCTAAAGCCTTTTAACGGTTTGAAGGCAGTTTATTTAATCAAATTTTGACAACCATACAATCTATTCCTACAGAAAGATTCCTCACATCTGCTTATATTTTTATTTTTAGATTTTATCCACCTATTGTGAACAAGCATAACGCTGCCTTTCAATATCTCAGATCATCTATAACAGGTAGAAACCCTACCTCAATGGGCCTTTTGTAAGGGCGCGGCAAAATTTTATTATCATTGCCTTCTTTATACTAGCGATACTAGAAGCTGGCAAACATACGGGGCAATGTTAATAAAAAAAATCATGCCGTGCCGTGCCGTTTGAATCATAAAAAGGCTCAAAAGCACTGCAACTTTAACTCACACTTTGATAACTATCTGATTATGATTTTGTATTGGGGTGATATGGTGGTTTTTCTTGGTTTGAAAAAAGAGGAGGAAAGATAAAAATAAAAATTTAAGAATAGAATAGAATAGAAAAAATCTTTATTTTATAGGACATTCAGGATGCCACTTAAAACAAGTCAAGATTACAATACAATATATACAACTATTAATTAAACGATTTAAATACATAAATACGCATTCGTTCTTTTGACCCTACTGACTCTACGCCTATTCGCAATTTCGCCTATTTGGCTTTGAAAGTTCAAATAAAGTCTGTCAAATGCGGTTGTCAAAAAATGCGTAACGGTCTCTGTATTCTTAGGCCCGTATTACAGAGGGAGACTCAAGTCTTGATCTATACTTTAGTATTAATTGACTCTTTCTCTCACTATTAAAATGACAAAGACGACTGCTACTGTACAGATCAGAGTCTGAGTTGCGTTCTGTAAATAATTGGACCAAAGTCGTAAATTATTCTTTATGGCTATTGAATTAGAATCAATGAACTGTACCATATTTAATGTCCTGTTCCTCTCTATAAATTAAGTTCATACCACCGAATTAGGATCAGTTAGCTACTCTAAAGGTTCGTAAGTCTCTACGGCATAAACCTCCCACGAAAGCCTTTTATTCTAATTCCATAGGTAATCGAACTGATTTGGTGCGTATTTGTGTTTCTGACACACGCTCTCCCGTGCTGGTTAGGTGCCTCTCAATAAATTCTTTAAAAGTGATTCTGTGACATTTCCTGGACTCTTTTTAGACCTCTAGATCAGCTTGATTCCCGGTTGCTCTCTCTGGCAATGTAATAGTATCTATGGAAAGTTGGCTATTAAGTAGTTAAGTCCCTTAAAACGCAATTTTTTGCGCCATCATGATAGTAGAGTCCATTAAAAACTACTCAACCTTTAAAATATGTACCGAAGAAAGTCCCTGCACACTTGCTCACGCACGTTAAACTCAGCAAAGGAGCAAAACTGGATTTCATTCAAGTATCGTCCGTGCGGTAGACTTTGAGGTTGTGCATGGGAGCAAAAAATGTAAAGAACGCTGTTTAAAAAAAGAATTGCGGCGATAAGTAGAGCTGAGGTAATGTTCGTTTTTAATAATACTTATTTCGGGCTAGTAGGTTCGGTGGTTCGCGGCACGCACGCGGCCCGATGCGCCCTGCGTTCTCTCCCACCATTCGCTCCGACTTCCCCTCACTCAGTCGACCGCTAACCCGCGCCGCGTGCACACGTATCGCCCGACCGGAGATTACGGCACCGCGTAGTCTTCGACGAACATAAATATTTCTGAAATAAACTGTGACTCGTTTTTGTGTTCCTTTAATTTTTAACCCAGAAAGAGGCCTAGGATTCTATTACCGGATACGCTTTGTTCTTTCCATGTTCTTTGTTTTTCGTTAGCAAGTGCAAAATGTGATGTTATGTGTGTTCAACGAGCGTGCCGTCCTGTGTAACGTTGCCCCAAAGTGAATTCGATGGATGTAATGTGATTTTGATTCAGAAACGTTAATCTTTTTGGTCCTTCGAGCCGGATTTTTCTCTATAAGGTTGGTGAATTTCTACTAAGTATCGCATGTTTGAGCTGAGATAAGGCGATTAAGAAACTCGTATGGAATAAGAATGACTAACACGTTCAAGGTGACCGTAAATTTTACGTTTAAAGCGAAATAGCTAATGTAATTTACGGAATAATTCGGAACTACCGAAATGCTTCATAATTTAATTTAGTACGATTTGAGCGTTTCAAGGAACTCTAATATGTAATTCAAAACATAGAACTATGTACGGGAATGAACCGAAGCACACGTGTTCAACTGAAATAATTATGAATAGAGATGCTGACGTCATGTTTATGAGTAAACTACCTTGTGGTAATCATCCAAGACTAATAGCAACAACGAAAGCATTTATTACTAGCCTTCCGCTCAATGTGGCAACGTTATTTACAACTGTGGTTTCTAGTTTAATTTCGAAGGAGGTTAGTAGTAAAAGTAACTCATTTCGACTAAATTGTAAAACATCGACTACCTCGGTAATCACTTTCACGATTTCGGAATCAACCGTTATCGAAGACAACAGATATCATTCAAAATTGAAGTGAAATTTACGACCGGAATTTCTCCGCGAGGTCAAAATTCTCGAATGTCTTAAAATGGGCGATACAGATTTGAGATGTAAAATAAATAAAGATATATACGACTCGCCATTTGATTATTTTGGCCGAAATCCAAACATTTGTGGCCACAACATCCTTCCGTCGAGACGATGCCTTCGCATGGAAATATTTCAGCTTGTTCATTACTATAATAAGGAAATATGAAAATGTCGCATTAGCAAAAAATGATGTGAAGAATAAATTTCAGATAATAGATTCGCTATAAGGGGAAGTATTGTAATGAGAAAATCCAGAGAGCTATATGTACCCACAAAAAAAGGAATAAGAAACTTTGGTCATTTTGACAGGAGCTTGTCATTAGTACTTATAAAAAAATAAAGGGGAAATTGTCAAAAAACCAGATTTCATCGAAAATTGTGGCGAAAGATTTTTCGGATCACAAATCTCTGAGCTTCACAATTATTCTTCTAAAGAATAAGTTCTCATTTGTTTATTTTAGGACAAAAAACTAATCAACTCCATCGAAACGCAATCTAAATAGGCATCCAATTATAATTTTCAACAAACTTTCTTTTGACAGAGAAAAAGTTTTTAATGCAATGTAAACAAAGATGATGAAACGTCTTTGCTAAGGTTATCGGCAAAGGTCTTTGTTGTGAAATGTTTGTAAACATGTGTAAAAGTACACCGCGGCCCGATTCTGTTTATTTATTTATCGAATCCGCTTGACTTCGATTCCCAGAAGTCAAGTTTATATTTCGAATACGTTTCTTACTCTATGCGGGTTTTCTTAACTTTAAATTTATTATACGGAGGATTTATTTCATTAGTTTTATATTTACAAGTTTATAGATAGCCCAGTTGGTAATGAATGAGCCAGACTTATTGTAACCGGAAGATTGCGGGTTAAATCCTGGTTCAGGCCTGTACCACTAAATTCGTCTTTTCGAATTTGAGTTTGGTTTTTTTAATAAAATGATGACTTGGTTAGCGGTATAAAAAAACATCGTGATGAAAACCCACATGTCAAAGGAAATTCGTTTTCGAAAGGCGCGCGGTCCACAAACCCGCATTGGGCCAGCGTGGTGAACTATGGCCTAAATCCCCTTCTGGTTTCGGTGAGGACGTATATGAGCTGATAAAAAAAAATGATTGCTCTGACCAAGACTATGGTTACGGGGAAATATGCAACTATCTAGCTCTCAAAATCCAAATACGCTGGTAAAACTCAGTAATTATAACTGAAACATTTACTTATAACAATTTTGATGTTAAGCAAATACATAAACAAACGTATTTTGCTAAATACAAACTAACAAAAAGAATGCGTCGGTACAACAAATAATGACTTTCAATAACAATATTAATCACAAAGATAAACATTAAAGTAAAACCGAAACTTCAAAGCTAACGAAGCTAATTAAATATTTAATAAATGGAAAACGTCTTGGAAACTAAAAGACACGTTGAGAAGTTTTTACATTATTGGCTGTGCGCTGCTCGTATTAATTCAAAGTTTGCAAATGAATTTTATGCAAAGCTCGATGAAAAATAAAATTGAATGAACGAAATTTTTCTTGAGTGAAAAGTTTTGAAGACCACAATCACAAAATATACAATAATTGACTATCTGGTGAATAAGTTAACTAAAACAAATCATCAAGTCGTCTAACACTAGATCTATACGATAAGACGATGAAAAAGCAGAAGAAGAGTTTGAAAAATGGTCTTAATACAATACGTTATAATCACAGTTTATAATATAACATAAGGAAGTAAACTGGTCAGCTCTAGAGTTATTTCAGATTTAGTTAAAGTTAGAAAATAAATAAAGTAATGGGATTTCTTAACTATTCTTCTCAGGGAAGACTGCTACTTTGAATTTGCGACTAAGATATTGTAGGATGGTTTTAATACGACACAAAAATTTAAACTAAACACCCATATGAAAACTTAGCCAAAGCGAAACTGGTATAGATACAAATATTCCTAACAAATTAAAAGTAGAAGTACATTCTACAAGTTCAAATAGAGAATCTCATTTAACAGCAGCAAGGATTCAAAGAGCCAATCAAAAGGAAATGTCAATTGAGAAAATTAAAGCGCCTTTCTTAATGATAACGATAATATTCACTCAGGGAAGAGTAAGGCCGACGATAACAGACATTTCGAAAAGGGCTACGCTAAAAGAAAAGGTAAGAAGTGTTTTAATTGAAGTTAAACTTTGGCAACCATTAACTGTGTAGATGGAGATTTACTCAAAACAAAGAGTTAACAAAGTTTAAATAATATTTATCTTAGTAATTCTGTTGAAGTTAGACTAAGTGCATGAAGGAATTTTAAATAGAAAACTGCTAACTTTTAGATTGTAGTTTCTCGCTTGGACACGCAGAGAAATACTTTGTTTTCTATTTACATTTTAGTAGATTAGTATCCAGAATCCCGATTTATAGCACGATTTGCTTTAAATATAGATACTTACTAGTTTACGTAGAAACTCGTACAACCCTTCAAAATAGTTTCCAAGCCCAAGTGAATTTATTGAGCTAGATTTGGAAGACCCAAACAATCGGACTTCGGTAAATCCAATTAGGGGGACATCCATCGTGAGTATCTATTGAAGCAATACGTCTTCTGTAACCACGCTCATAGGACAAAGGGATAGTAAAGATTACATTAAGTTTATTGAAGGTAAAACAAGTTTTTGTTTGAATAAACCTACGTTAAGAATACTTTTGTGGAACAAAAATATTGGTATTCAAAACAGAATCAGAAAATCTTGTGTTCAATAAATAAGTAATTCAAATATTTTAAGCGTCGTGTAGTAAATCTTTATATTAAATTTTATCTTCTATATTATAAGTATAAGATTAAGAATAAACGTTATATTCGCCAACAAAAGAAACAATTACAACTGAAACTGAATTAATTTGCTGAGCAAGTTCGTCTTTGTAAAGATACTCGTGTGTAAATTTCAATTAAACCTGTCTAACCATATGATTAAAATCACTTCAAAGTATTCCAACTTGACTTGAAGGTTTTGATGAAATTTTTTGCCTTTGTTTTCTGAGTTATGAATTTTCCTCTCCATTTTCTTATTATCAAAATTAAATCTTATGTTTTTTAATTTCGTCGTATTGTTGCTACAAACAATGGATTGTAATCTTCTCACCCTTTTAATTTATAAGGGAGAAACAAGTAAATTGATTTGCTCTGAGAATTCCCAGAAGACGTGGTTGTTTTTTGTTCAAATTCTAAGATCTTTGGCTGATATTTTATCATCAACGTACTCGTTTACAGGAGCTATATTTTGTTACACGTTTTTTTATTATTATTGAAAGTTGCTAAAGCCTTACACAGCTTTGTTGTTTCGGCAGAGTTTTCATTTCAGTGAACATTGAAATTTATCGAAGTACAAATTACTTACCTTTTAGAATACCACGTTTAATTTTAATACAATTGTTTGGAATTGGCTCTGCAATAAGAAATTTACCGAGCTTTAATATTAAGGAAACAAATTAAATCAAGATAAGTAATTAAATTATCACAACATTTCATTTACAAACACTTTATAGAATAATTAATTATAATATTGGTTTGGATTTTTGCAAGTGAAGTGATTTATAAAGCTATTAGGAAAATAAGACACAGGTAATAATTAAAACAGATTGTGTAGTGAGCAGAAGATGTCTATGTCCAGAAACATAGACGCGGAGGTAAGCTTAGATATCTATAAGATGAACACGAAGTCTACTTATCTTTTCGCAAAACAGGAGAGCCTTTAAATTTTTTTTACAGATTTTCACAGTACATTTTGTGTTTTTCCTGGCAGCTTTTCATCTACCATGGAAGGAAATTATTTTGAAATGTTAAAATAAGTTTTATATTTCTATTCAAAACATCATAAAACGTAGCTATTAACCTAGTAAGAAATTGCCTATCTAGGAAGTACTGAGTAGCTGCCTTAGCAAGAACGTTCAGCAATAAATCTTTGAGCAAACCGTTTCAAGATTTCCACGTTTATCTTAGCTCAAAACTGTTTTAAGTCTTCTACGCTTCTACGTATATCCTAATGAAATATTCCTAATGAAGAAGAGCCTCTGCAGTTGTGAAATTGCTTCACCGTCCGTCTCCCCGTAGAATTGTAATTATTTCGTATATTTGCATACCCAATTAAGCCGAAGTTGCTGTAGATTTTAGATAGCTTTATTGCAGAGTTGCCATAGAGATGGAATCTAAATTTGCTAGAACATGAGATAGAGCGGGACCCATTCGTAAGAAAGTCTTCAAATAACGATTTTCGTGGGACTCACCTCCGCCATACGAAGTACTGGTATGTACTTATTTGGCATGTTTTCCTGAACTCAAAAAGTACGGTAGTCACTTTCTAAGGGTATGGAGGGGGTAGCTATGACGTATCAAAGATGGCGGCCGGTCCTATTTTATTTACGCTATATTTAGATAACTACTGGGCAGATTTACTTAAATAGGGTCTCAAATGAAAGATAATTTAATATAAATTGTTTTATTCTATAGATGCATTAGTGTAAAGCTAGTAACAAAATAAATATTTTCAAAAAACGACATTTAGTAAAATTAAACTTTTTTTTACTGTGTGAAAAGAACAGAAACCATTATGGTTACAGTAATTTAGCTTAATATAAAAAATAGCTACACTTATCAGCATTCTAATGAATCTAAAAACGTTTACATCGAGCTGTAAACAACGAAACTGCAGTCGTCTAAGTGAGCGTGGGTAGCGCCGAACTGACTACGGTACTTAGATTTGGGTACGAATAATCTTGAAAATAACGTGATAAAACGAGTAAAATCACAGCAAAATGAAAAAGTATTATGAACAGGCGTATTTTTTTTAACAGGCATCATTTTTTTTGTCAAAAAATTTTCTTCATTAAATAATGATTTAAAAAAATCGTAAAAAAAACGAAAAAATTCGTTCGTATAAATTTACGAACTATTTTCAAAAGTTCTCGTAACAAAAATAACGCTTCGTATCAAATCGAAATAAAACTCTTCATACTTGCACGTACTTGCGTTATATTTCAAAACAAAGGACTCAATGGTACTGGTCTGTACTGATGGACATAAGAGTGTAAACGTACGCACTCGAGGCAGAGGCAGGTCGCTGACGTGCAAGAGTGTACAGCCGCCGTTATATTTTTTACATCGGCAACACTGAGATTCATTCCGAGGAATCCCTACACCGTGCTGCGCCGTGAACTTTGGCACTTGTCGCTTCATTCATTTGAAATCATTTGGTCAGGCCTATGACACTGTTAGTACTAATAGCTGCGAAATGGCGCTGCTATCGCCTTTAAATCGCCATCTTGTGACGTCATGCTGTATGTCAAGATAACCTCAAACTTCCATGATGGCGTCTTGTCACTGAGCAAGTACAAGTACGGTATTATGTATGATTGCTCTCATGGTTCGCACAGGCGTTTACTGAAGTGCATTGCTAAATAAATGCAGTACTTATTATCAGTTTTCGTCACGGAAATGACTAAAATGCATTTATATTTATTTTATTTTATGATTGTCATAAGCATCTTTTGCCATGTGTAACCCGTATTATTACCATTTAGCTTTGATTCCATATAATTTTTTTTATTTTTTTTTGTAGGTACGTGAAAAAAATTATTTTCGAGTGTCAAAACTATCAACAACATTTGGTAACAATTTTATATCTAAAATAAATACATTTGTTTTGCAAATTATAATATAAGTTTTTTTATGACTACTTTATAATAAATCTAAACAAACAAATGTGAATTACACCTTATTTATTCTATGCCTAAAACTAACGGACTGATTTTTATGGAATGTGCTGCTCTAGATTAATAAATAAGCTACTTTTTATTCTGAAAAAACTAAACCTTATGTTCCAACAAATGGCGTAGTAAGTATTAGTAAATGAAAATATGAACAGTGCTTTCTGCAATTCTTTCTATCGATAAATAGCAAATTCGCTCAGTCGAGCTTTCAGTGAACCGGCTTATCTGCAAATCGTGCCATCGGCAAAAAAATAATATTTAGAACGTCTTTTCGGCGAATTGAGCTGTCGCCACAACAAGGTATCGGCTGAAGATTTTTTCTTTCAGCCGATGGTCGGCGAACAGTGATTTTTATATACAATTTTATCGTTCAAGAGTAATTCTATGAACCCTTGCGAGCTCGAGTTGAGTGCTCGTGTATTTTATGTTGAGTTTGAAGTTGAGATTCTTGTCACAAATCCTCCTCCGTCGACGATTTTTTCATCTTAGGTTATTTTTGCAACCTGCTTTAACATGGAAACGCTTAAGTGTTGTGTTGGTGGTTGCACTGCAACAGGTGAAAGGCTAAGGTTTTTTTGTTTCCCGAGAAACAGTTATCTAAGAAGTTTGTGGATATGTCTTTTCTTGCGCCAACACATCCTATACTCCTTGAACTCTCTGAAGAGCAATTGTTGAAACAATGTGTTTGTCAAAAACATTTTGACAAAACGCAATTCGATGAAGAAGGCAAGAGAATTCGCTTTTCTTACACATGTCTTTTCACTGAAAACGGAATTGCTCTGGGTGAACCACTGAGTAAATCTGTTACGTATTATTCTTAATTGGACACACTATACCTATTATTTTAATTTTCAAATTCAAAACTTTCCATCACGTGGGTCAGCTACAAAGAGCAGAGAGAGTAATGTGTAACCGTGTAATGACACTGGGGTCACCAAAAAAATAACAATTCAATAATTATAGTAGTCTTTCAAGTTGCCTGACAGCTCCCGCCAAAAAGGTCAGACGTTGATAGTCATTGAAAAAAATATTTTTTTCTTTTACTTTTCCATTGATTATCATTGAACCATTTTGAAAACATGACAGTGTTAAAGGTGTCACCTGGGTGTCACTCAAAAAAGTTCTTATCCACAATTTTTTCACAAAATGGCTGATTGCCATTTATTATAAAGTGAAGTGTTCTGCGCTACATGATATTGACGGAATTGTGGCAACACATATGGGTCTATATTTGAGAATCTATCTATTCACTTTTATTTACTAGTTCTGGAAATTGGTTAAGCCTTTAGCGAAGTACCTATTCAGTTGTACAACAACTCAACTATAAGTACCATAACCTTGCCTCTCGTGAACTGACTAGATGTCTTACCACTGCAATACAGATTTATTCCTAGTGCAGGGTGAGTCGGCTGACAGTCTGTCCCATGAGGAAACCCAATAGGCATATTTATTACACACTGTACTTTAAAACTGTACCTACTGCTTTTAAGTATTTAAGTAATGTTAGTTATTACTACCCAGCAGCATATCAAAGATTTATTTGTTTGTTCTCGGGTCATGGGTGTTTGTATTTTTCTTTATGTGTGTTTTAAGGGACCCTCGACACAAGGGAAAACCTTAGTGTGGGCCTTTGAGTGTGTAGCGTTTATTTATTTGTTTATTTATAATTATTTTCGAGAGCAAAATGAGGATGATACCCCAGAAATGACTTTGGTGATTGGAAGGGCTGGTACGTATATTTATTATTTAATGAAACTATGTATCTAAAAAATCAATCAGGGTCAAAAACATTTGATTCGTGTAATGTAACTTTAACCATAGCATTTCATATTACATAATCTAGTTATCTGAAAAGGAGATGCTTAGCATTTTTATTTAGATTGCATTTGAATTTTTATCTATGTCTTTTTAAAGTGCAATCATCCTCCAAGAACTGACAAAAAATTAAACTTAGAGGGCACCAACCTAGTAGCTGTTACGTAGCAACAACATAAAGGCAACAGCTACTCAAGAGTCTGTTTCAACTCATGTATGATTTATTAAAATGGGTCAAATATTCAAATAAAAAAAGCTTTATTGATGCTTTTAAACTAGCAAAATTTAGGGCTCCTCATGAAGCTAAAGAACTTTTTTTAAAGGAACCCATATCAAACATCAACTATTTTTTTTAGTTTTGAAAGGCGATAGCAGCGCCATTTCGCAGTTATTGGTACTAACAGTGTCATAGGCCTGACCAAATGATTTCAAATGAATGAAGCGACAAGTGCCAAAGTTCACGGCGCAGCACGGTGTAAGGATTCCTCAGTGTTGCCGATGTAAAAAATATAACGGCGGCTGTACACTCTCGCACGTCAGCGACCTGCCTCTGTCTCGAGTGCGTACGTTTACACTCTCATGTCCATCAGTACAGACCAGTACCATTGAGTCCTTTGTTTTGAAATATAACGCAAGTACGTGCAAGTATGAAGAGTTCTATTTCGATATGATACGAAGCGTTATTTTTGTACGAGAATTTTTAAAATTTGTTCGTAAAAATATTAAGAAAAATTTTTTGACAAAAAAAATGATGCCTGTTAAAAAAAATTATGCTTGTTCATAATACTTTTTCATTTTGAATGATGCTTGTTCGTAATACTTTTTCATTTTGCCGTTTTGTCTCGTTATTTTCAAGATTATTCGTACCCAAATCTAAGTACCGTAGTCAGTTCGGCGCTACCCACGCTCACTTAGACGACTGCAGTTCTGTTGTTTATAGCTCGATTTAAACGTTTTTAGGTTCATTAGAATGCTGATAAGTGTAGCAATTTTTTTATAATAAGCTAAATTACCGTAATCCTAACGTTTCTGTTCTTTTCACACAGTAAAAAAAGTTTAATTTTACAAAATGACGTTTTTTGAAAATATTTGTTTTGTTACTAGGTTTACACTAATGCATCTATAGAATAAAACAATGTATATTAAATTATCTTTCATTTGAGACCCTATTTAAGTAAATCTGCCCAGTAGTTATCTAAATATAGCGTAAATAAAATAGGCCTGGCCGCCATCTTTGTTACGTCATAGATACCCCCTCCATACCCTCAGAAAGTGACTACCGCACTTTTTGTGTTCAGGAACATATGCCGAATAAGTACATACCAGTAGTTCGTATGGCGGAGGTAAGTCCCACGGAAATGAAGTCATTCTCCTTGGGTCCCGTTCTAAGATGTTTATCTTGACGCTAGATTTTTATTATTAAAATGCTAATTTGAAATCTAGCTAACTTATCAGCTGCGTCTGTCTGATTTGAGTTGTAAGAATCTTTCATTCTTTTCTCATTTTCTTTTCATTATTATAATTATTATTTGTTTTATTTTCCAGAAACTTAATTAAGTATTTACATTTTTATTAATGTCATTCATCTAATTATGTTTTCAACGCATTACCAGAGTTATATTTCTTGTTTAGATACCTACAAAGTATTCTCCAAACAGTTGTGGATGTAATAATCTGATGTTCCCACATTAAAATTTCATATTTGAAAGTGTATATTGAATGTAAACGAGGATGTAAACTTGACAACGAATTTTGATGAGTCTTTCAAAGTTATTAGGAAATGCTTAAGAGGTCAAATGAATATATTTTCTTCTATACAAGCAAACTTGTCTAGTGTTGCAATGTTACAGTGTCTGTTTAGGTAAGATGTGACGGAAATGATAATTATCACTCCGCGCTGAGAATTATGTCAAGTTTATAAATTTTCCAGTTTTTTGGAATTTCATCTTGTGATTTTTGAGTTCTTTCTCAACTATACAGGTCTTTAGGTAAATCACTTTCAACCTCTCGGGTGGTAAATCAGTCCATGAAACTGAACAACTTTCCCAAGGAACAAATGTCGAAGCTGACGCAGTTTGTATGGGAACTAAAAAAAATTTTTCGTATTCCGACCTTGGGACAAAGTTGTTCAGTTTCAAGGACTGATTTACCGCCCTAGAGGTTGAAAGTGATTTATCTTAAGCCCTGTAAATTAAAAAATATATAAGTAATAATTTTTACTTCCACACTGAACTATGGGGGTGAGGACATTCTCTAAAAGCCAGTTAAAAGAGGGTTTTGCTATATCGTGGGCGAAACACTGATAAACTATCACCACTTTTCTATCGAATTATGAATGTCAAATGTGGGTTGTTTCCAAAACCACATGACATTCTGCCGGCTAAAGGGATTACAGGTGTGACTGTATGAATATATTTTAATTTAGGAGATGAAAATGTCATAAATATACTATGGTTGTAGTTTATAACGTTACCAGGGTCATTGGGCTGTTTCATATCACTAGGCGAACGGTTTAAGAACCCAATTTGATTTTTAATAGAGTTTACTCTCCTTAGATTTTCCAAAACAGAATATTCAATTTTTTAAATGTAAAAATGTGTATTTATTTCAGATTTAACCTATCCCTTATAATCTTAGCAAAAATATGTAAAAAGTTAAATGTAATTTGTATAGAAAATCACAAGACTAATGCTAATGTGTAAACAGATGTGTGAGTTTTAAACTGCTTCGTTAAGTTTAACTTCCCAGTCATAAAAATAAATTAAGTAAAATTAATTTTGACACATAAAACTTTAAATTATAATAACTTTAATTCCCTTATCATTAGTCAAATGAATCGGTTAATAAAAAAAAAAATAAGCAAGTCACAGTCATAAACAGTTGTCGAGACTGTTATTTTTTTTTCTACAAACATGGGGGCATGCATAAAAAGTCCATAAAACATGCGCCCCCGCATTTTTGTGTTTTTTTATGTCTTAATGCTGTTGTTAATGGGTTTTTACTTAAACAGTAACCTTTTTACTGTGGCTTTTTATAGATTCGTAAAATTAGAACATTTTGCCTATAGCAGGTGCGGCATGACTCGAGGGTTTTGTTTGAAGTTTCTTAAAAAAATGTTTTGGTAATTTCGGGTGTACCCACTTTGTTTTTTTTTAATGCAATAAAGTATACTTGAATTTATTATAGAATGTGAGAAACACGGAGAAAGTGTAGGGTTCCGTATATTTTTATTTTTAAGATGGTGGGAAACAGTTTGCTTAGTTCTGAGAGTATAGTACCAGTTTGGTCGAGTGGCAGTGATGCTGCCTCTTGATCGGCGGGTCCTGGGTTCGATTCTCAGTCGGGCCGAAAAGTTGTATAAAAGCAGATGTTTCTTCTCAGGCCACGAGTGTTCGTATCTGTCTTTATGTGTGTTCCATGGGACCCACTACACAAAGGAACACCTTAGTGTGGGACTTTGAGTGTGTAATTTGTAGCTTTTGAGTATAATAATGCGTAATTCTATCCAATTTTATTTGAATGTTAAAAACATGTTTAAATTTCGGTAGGTCTAATTTAACTTACATTTCATTAAAACCCGAGAGGGGAACACCTCAAATGGACAGATGTGGTTTCTCAAGGGACCCAGCGGGATCGAGGGTGACCCCACAGAACCCTAAAAAGTTGTTAAACACGTGATCACGAATCAAAAATCGAACGCTTTTTTCGTGACGCCATATTAACACGAGCTACCAAAAACAAATAGGCAATGGAACTCTCGAACATACAGCCCCGTGTCACGCTCAATTATTCATTACAAGCCGATACTACGTCGAAAACGAAATTAATTGAGCGGAACTAAACGTAAAAATGTTACGTAATAAGGAGTGTAAAACATGAGTAAATTGTTATTTTGTTACTGTTAACGGTTCATTTGTTTTTCCGCGGCTTTGAGGATTATAACCGGTAGACAGCTGTCATCCCGTCAGTTCCAAATACAAAATAAACATTCAATTTCGTTGCCTTTATAAAATATGCTTGGTGTAGGTCCGTAACGTTGTAATGAATAAAAAAATAACTGTGTTTTGTTTGCGTTTGAACTTCGAATTAATTGAGTTCTAAATTCGAGTTGGAAGGAAGCATGTGGCGCCGAAAGGTTGGGCTGTTTTTTAATTAGCTCATTTTGGTTAGTTAATAATGACGGGCATATTTTAGACCGTGTAAACATGGAGCCACAGGAAGGGGCGTGATAGTAGAGTTATTTAAGATGCACGTACGAAGACATATTTGGGTACACATTTGACTCTAACATTGGTTAAAATGAAATATCACTGCCACCATCATTCTAAATGATTTTTCTTTCAGAAAATTTTTCTTTTTTTTTCTTTTTTTCCATTTTGCCTTCATTTATTCAAATATCAATTGCATGTACTTTTTAAAACAATAATTTCTGTATCCCACAGGGCTCCAAATTTTTAAGCACAAAGTTGCCAGCAAAAAGCAAGTACTTCTTAGTAGTTCTTGAATAAAGTCAGTGTTGTGGTACAGCAAGTCCGTTTGCCTTAACTTGAATAAAGTCAGTGTTGTGGTACAGCAAGTCCGTTTGCCTTAACTTGAATAAAGTCAGTGTTGTGGTACAGCAAGTCCGTTTGCCTTAACTTGAATAAAGTCAGTGTTGTGGTACAGCAAGTCCGTTTGCCTTAACTTGAATAAAGTCAGTGTTGTGGTACAGCAAGTCCGTTTGCCTTAACTTGAATAAAGTCAGTGTTGTGGTACAGCAAGTCCGTTTGCCTTAACTTGAATAAAGTCAGTGTTGTGGTACAGCAAGTCCGTTTGCCTTAACTAATGCTATTATTCCTACTTCGCTACTAATATTATAAATGCGAAATTAACTTTAACGCCTAAACCGCTAAACCGATTTCGATGAAATTTGGTACCTACGGAGATAGATTAGACCTTGGGAAAGGACATAAGCTACTTTTTACCCCACAGCTGGGCACGACATAACCTGTAAACCACCCGGGCTGAGCCGCGGGCGGAAAGCTAGTGCTACTAATAAATGGATAATGGTCTTGTCCAAAATCGCACCTTCTACACTGACCTACGAAAACACCTGCAGCTGCAAGAGTTGAAAGCTATCTTCCATTTCTCTCATGTTTAATATCCACTCCAAAAAACTGTCCGATGAATACAAAGCAATTTGCGTACCCGAAACTAGTTCTGCATTCATTTTTATATTGATTTGCTTTGAGCGGGCCGCAAAAATAAGTTGATTTTACAAACTTATCATTGCAGTTCATTTGACTGGTTTTATATGGAATGAAGTCAGTAAGGAAGTTTTTTCAACTGCATTGTTGGGTTGGAACGTAGGACAGTTGGATTGGAACGGATTATACTAGTAAACTTGTGTTAGAAAGAGAGAGAAACTTGCATAATGGTGCTAATTCAGAGAACTAGGTGTCGTGTCGACACTATCAGTACTGTTGTTCGTTCGTTTCAGTACAGTACAGTCAAATAGAAAAACTACATTTTTATTCAGATCGTAAGTATGCTAAAAATTAAAAACTTGTCCTCTCATGCATTTTCTACTTAAAAAAAGCGAACTTTTCAGACGATACACTGGAAATACGGTGGATAGATGCTAGAAGATTTTTGTACGATTTTTTCCGTGAATTTTTTTTTATCGTGTTAACAAAAAACTACCTACAATACTGCTTCATTTATATTAAATCTAGTTTTATTTTATGCTCTAGTAAACAAGTTGTTTTTTATACAGTTTGCTAATAAATATTTTTTTTAATATTAAAATTATACTTGCTTTTCTCCCGCGGCTCCGCCCATGGACTAAAAGTTATATCGTGCCCAGCTATGCGATAAATATAATCTATCTCCTTTCCCAAGTTCTAATCTATCTTTGCACCTACCAAATTTCATCAAAATCGGTTCAGTAATTAAGGCGTCAAAGCGTAACAAACAAACAGAGTTCTCTGGGTCGACGGGTCCTGGGTTCGATTCCCAGTTGGGGCAAACATTTGTGTAAAAAGCATATGATTGTTCTCGGGTCATGGGTGTTTGTGTTTGTCTTTATGTATCTTCCAAGGGACCCACGACACAAGGGGAAACCTTAGTGTGGGCCTTTGAGTGTGTAGCGTTTTTTTTTTAGAGTTACTTTCACATTTATAATATTAGTAGGGATAAAAGTGACTATGTATCCGACAGTACTTTGCATTAGTAGGTACGTAAACCTTGTTAGCCGAATAAACAGGGCAAGATATGTTTTCTACTGCTTAGACCATACACTCTATAGACGGAGCCAGGAGCGTGCCCCTTTTAGATAGCAATAGTTTGCCCCTTCCCTGCACCCAACCATACTTCACTGTACAAAAGCTGTACAACAACTTAACTAATGGAGTCCCACAAATTCACCGCAAAAACGAAGAAACTATATGCACAAAACCTTAAAAACCGTAATGACTGACATAAGCTACAGATCAAACGCTTTGTTTGTCACAAATTGAAAATCGTGACATCAAAAAATGGGTTACGCAGAAAGAGATGGCGTTAAAGTAACCTATCTCTTACTATCTTGTAGGAGCTCACATGTTTGCATCTCTTTCAAAAGTGCTGTGACGTCATAAGTACTCCGTCTATAGAGTGTTTGGTCTAAGTTCTACTGGGTGACTTTAAAAAAGTTAGCGAAAGTTAAGGACGAGAATCAGCAAACAAAACTGAACTACTTTTCCCAAGGAACGTGGGTCAAACTATAAAAAAAAACTTTTATCTGTCCATACAACTTGTACAGTCAAGCTTGACACTTTGGACTTTGGACCGGCCCTGCATTGTATGGCGCGCGGTATAAATAAGAGCTCAGCTTAAACAAGTTGTGTCAAGCGTCATGTGTTCTTGACTGTACGATCAGCTAATTGCCTTTGGTTTGAGAATTTCATATAATTTCATAGACAAAGGGGCCATCCACAAATTAAGTCACGCAAAATTTCGACTTTTTGAACCCCTCCTCGCTATGTCACGCTTTTTAGGGTTCCGTAGTAATCTACGAACCCTTATAGTTTCGCCATGTCCATCTGTCCGTCTGTCCGCGGGTTTCCTAAGAAACCCTTGGTACTACAGAGCTGAAATTTGGCATGGTCATAAATATTAACTACGCCGTCAGAACTGTAGAGTGAAATCTTAGAAAAAAAAAATTTTTCGGGTGTCTCCCATAGACGTGAAAGGGCGATGATTTTTTTTTCTTGCCAATATGATTAAATGGGGCGTCATAGGACAGCTTTTTAAAAGACAGAAGGGGTTTACTAAGAACGTTTTTCGATTCAGCACTTTGTTTGCCTAATATAAATTTTTAAAGTGAAAATTTTTGTCAAACACAAGTGTCCCCCCCCCTCTACCAGCTAAACGGTTAATTCTAAAAATGTGAAAAAATTCATGGTGGTAGTGTATACAATGAAATTATAAGGAAAACTATCACACATAAGATGGCTCTTCAAGTTTGCGAGTAATAGTCGACCAAGTGCCAAACTTAGTTGGGATTAATAAGAATATATTTACTAATATTAGATCCTTGGTACTACAGAGCTGAAATTTGGCATGGTCATACATATTGATTGCGCCAACAGATTGAAAAAATAAAATTTTGGAAAAAAACATTTTTCGGATGTTTCCCATACACGTGAAAGGGCAATGGTTTTTTTTTCTCGCTGATATCATCGAATGATATATCATAGGATAGCTTTTTAAAAGATAGAAGGGGTTTACTAAAAACGTTTTTCGATTCAGCATTCCCTTTGCGAAAAAATAATTTTTAAAGTGAAAATTTTTATTAAAAACAAGTGTCCCCCACTACAAGCAAAACGATTGTTTTTAAAATGTGAAAAAATTCACGGTGATAGAATATACAACAAAATTAAAAGGAAAACTATCACACATAAGTTGGCCCTTCAAGCTTGTGTGTAATAGTCGACCAAGTGCCAAACGTTGTTGGGATTAATAAGAATATATTTACTAATATTAGATCCTTGGTACTACAGAGCTAAAATTTGGCATGGTCATACATATTGATTGCCCTGACAGATCTACAAAATAAAATAGTGGAAAAAAAATTGTTTTTCGAGTGTTTCCCATACACGTGAAAGGGCGATGGATTTTTTTTCTCGCCGATATCATCGAGTAGGTTATCATAGGATAGATTTTTAAAATTAGATTTTTAAAAGGGTTTACTATGAAGGTTTTTCGATTCAGCAATCCGTTTGAGAAACATTAATTTTTATAATGAAAAAAATGTGGAATAATTCACGAGGGTAGCATTTACGACGAAGTGTACCCGAATCCAAAATGGCTGCCATACAAGGTTCCACGCTAAAAGTGAGGCGAGCCGAAAGCCAAGCTGTAAGATATTGACATTTCAGGTGTCGTTTAATAGGTTTTTGGGGGCGCTAATTACGAAAACGACATCAAAATTATACACGATCACCACGCGACCTGCTTTAGCAGCAGCTCGATATTATTATATTATGCCTAACAATAATATTATCGCAAAAAAAATATTAATAATAAAAATTAAAAAAATTCGCGCTCGCTTCGCTCGCGCATTAAATACTTCCATTTCATTATATTTATTTCTTTTTTTTTTCTCGCCGATATCATCGAATGAGATGTCATAGGATAGCTTTTTAAAAGATAGAAGAGGTTTACTAAGAACGTCTTTCGATTCAGCAGTCCCTTTGCGAAAAATTAATTTTTAAAGTGAAAATTTTTATTAAAAACAAGTGTCCCCCACTACAAGCAAAACGATTGTTTCTAAAAATGTGGAAAAATTCACGGTGATAGAATATACAACAAAATTAAAAGGAAAACTATCACACATAAGTTGGCCCTTCAAGCTTGTGAGTAATAGTCGACCAAGTGCCAAACGTTGTTGGGATTAATAAGAATATATTTACTAATATTAGATCCTTGGTACTACAGAGCTAAAATTTGGCATGGTCGTAATATTGATTGCGCCGACAGATCTAAAAAATAAAATGGTGGAAAAAAATTGTTTTTCGGGTGTTTTCCATACACGTGAAAGCGCGAGGGATTTTTTTTCTCGCCGATATCATCGAGAGGGTTATCATAGGATAGATTTTTTCAAGATAGATGGGGTTTACTACGAACGTTTTTCGATTCAGCAATCCGTTTGGGAAACATTAATTTTTATAAAAATAAAATGTGGAATAATTCACGAGAGTAGCATTCACGACGAAGTTTACACTAATGTAAAATGGCCGCCATAAAAGGTTCCACGCTTAAAGTGAGGCAAGCCGAAAGCCAAGCTGTAACATATTGACATTTCAGGTGTCGTTTAATAGGTTTTTAGGGGTGCTAAGTACGAAAATGATATCAAATTCATACAAGATCACCACGCGACCTGCTTTGGCAGCAGCTCGATATTATTATATTATCTCTAACAATAATATTATCCCAAAAAAAAAAAAAAACTATTAAAAAAAACAAAAAAAAATTCGCGCTCGCTTCGCTCGCGCATTAAATACTTCCATTGTGTTATATTTAGCCCAAAACTACAATTATTTCTGAAACTTCAAACTTTTTAATACATTTCTGTTTGATACTATAGTATTTGGGGATTTTAACATCGACTATGCCAATATGCTCGTAGAAACCAGCTGCATATTTGAACCATGCTGCTACGGAACCCTACAATGCGCGTGGCCCGACACGCTCTTGGCCGGTTTTTTTGGTATACCTTTAACATGTAGGTACTGTCACTGTCTGTCACGTTTGGTATGTCACGTCTGGGTCCCCCCCCCTTTCCCATACTCTGTGACGTAATATGTGGATGACCCCAAAATCACGCCACTAATTTCCCTATATTGTAAAAATTACCTAATATATATTACAAGCACAAGAACGACGTAATGTGCTTAGTAAGGGAATAATAAATTTCGCCGCTTGACTTGAAGGCACGATAGCGCAGTTGGTTAGAGCACCAGGAGATCTAATCCTGGGGTCGTGAGTTCGAGTCCCATTCGCGCCGAATATTTTTCTTTCCCTAAAAAATATTTGTGAATATCCTTCACGCGGGTAAGCGTTTTAAAAAAAACTAAATTACCTAATAATAGGTCTTTACCTATGATATTGCCGATTTTTTCTCAAGCTTTACTTTGTTCATAATTTATTTGATTGAACAGCTATTACTAAAATGATTTTTAATTTAAAACCTTGGCCACATAACGGAAATTTTGAGCAAAATTAGTAATTTTTACTTTCTATTTATTGACTGAAAACCAAGCTTAAATATAGCTCGTTTCATCTGTTACCCGTTTCATTGCTCATTTTTGCTGTACCTTTGTTACAATTACAACTTTCAATCAACTTAGTATGATCAACATTAATTTAATGTTGTCCAAACTTTCCCACAAAACTTTGTTAATTTTTGATTTCACATACTTACCCGAGAAAAATCCAAAAACGTTAGTAAGAAAAATTCAGTTTTCCAAAAATATTGTATGAAAAACGAATATTTCATAGGTAAAGACCTAATATAACTTTGTCTAAGAAAATGTTGTGGTGCTTTTAAAATACTGGGTTTGTTTTATGACCCAAGAACGCTTTACAAATCGAGTTATATTTCCACAGTGCCAATCTATATGGAATCTAAAGCAGGAATAGCAACTTACAAAGCATACTTACAATTCATTAGCCTAGTTTCAGTCTAGAAAACAAACTGTTGTTCTCTGCATAACACTCGACCTAATTTCCTAGTAAACATAAAACTCTAATTAAAGTTCGCAAATTACGGTGCTAATTCTCTGAAGTTGCAAAGAATCATCTACCTCTTTTTCACTTTTACAAGCTTATACTGCCTTAGTACTTCAATGGTCTTCTTCTTCTTATCGTGTAGGTATAGTCAAGTATGTGGCGAACTTGGCTAACCGTCAGAGTTTTCAAACAGCACAATGGACTCTGACTTGGTTTCAATCGACAACAGACTGGACCGACAGCTTAACGTGCCCTCCGAAGCACGGAAACGCTCGTGATAAATTGCCACTTTGGTCACCCATCAGGTTCCCTGCCTCTGTGTACATTGCTTAACCGCACAGATCGGTTGAGATCAGCGAGAGCCACTGGTCTACGAGCGTTTCTAATTCAATGGTGGAATCTACCCATGACTATGATCGGAAATAAATAAATATTTTTTTCCTGAAAACGTTAAGGAGTTTTCGTTATATTTTTACTTAAGCGCTACGCCGCAGTCAGAATGCGATGTTCATTGCTAGTTTTCGTGTTTTACGCTGTTGGTGTTTTAATTTGCATGTGTGCTGAACTAAATATTTAAATTGAATGTAGAAAATAATAAGAAACATAAAAGAAAACATTAAAAAATCATTAAAAATGAGATGGTCTGAATTTAGTCTCAGTTTTTGCTAAGGGACAGCCTACACCCTTTATATTTCCATCTCTTTCTATTGTTTTTGTTTTGAGACCCTGTACGTTAGTACTATTATTTATTCTGTGACTCTGTACAATATACAGAGCTTTAGGTATCTCTCTTTCAACCTCTCGGGTGGTTAATCGGTCCATGAAACTGAACAACTTTCCCAAGGAACATAGGTCAAAGTACGAAAAAAAAATTTGAGTTCCCATACAAACTTCATCAGCATATAGCGCATTTTGTATGGGAGATAAACATTTTTTGTTCGTATTTTGACCTATGTTCCTTGGGGAAGTCGTTCAGTTTCATGGACTGATTAACCACCCGAGAGGTTGAAAGAGAGATACCTAAAGCCCTATATTTCAATTTCTAATATTGTTTTCGTTTTGAAACCTCTCGGTCAGTAGGTGAATCGAGTAAGCTATAAAATAATTAACTACCCGAGGTGTGTCGGCTATGAACACCGTTTAAGTTGGTAGGGAAAGTCGATAAGTGATAGGCAAGTTGGAAACTAGGTAAATTTTGAAATAGATGTTTTAGGTTTCGCTGTGGTGTGATAAAACGAGCTTTGGTAAACGAGAACTATATAATAGAATTCCAACGAAGATATTAATAGATATCAATCGACGGCCGGTTTGGTCGAGTGGTAGTGACGCTGCCTCTTGATCGGCGGGTCCTGGGTTCGATCCCCAGTCGGGGCAAATATTTGTGTAAAAAGCAGATGTTTGTTCTCGGGTCATGGGTGTTTGTGTTTGTCTTTATGTGTGTTCCAAGGGACCCACGACACAAGGGAAAAGCTTAGTGTGGGCCTTTGAGTGTGTAGCGTGTGTAGTGTGTAGATAAATATAGTCAAGTGTGTCGTGATCTTGACTAACTCTGGTGTCAGAGTTTTCATACCGCACAATGGCCTCTGACTTGGTTAAAAACCACTGTAGTCAATCGACAACAACCGCGATAACCGGCTTAACGTGCCCGCCGAAGCATGGAAACGTTCAAGAAAAGTGGATCACCCATCAGGTTCCCTGCCCCTGTTTACGTTGCTTAACCTCACTGATCAGTTCAGATCAGATTTCCTTCGCCGTTGAGCAAGTAATAATTAGAAATCCGTTCATAAACCCGAAAAGACGAATTTAGTGGTACAGGCCCGCACCAGGATTTGAACCCGCAACCTTCCGTTTACAAGTCTGGTACGTTACCAACTGGGCTATCACTGCATCACTTTTTAAACTTTTTAAAGAAAATTAAGGATGCGAATCAATCTACGAAACTGAAAAACTTTCCCTTTTAAGAACATCTAGGTAAAAATAAGAAAAAAAAATTCGCCTCTTCATACAACTACTTGTGCGATCATCTGTTTGCCTTGGTATGAGAAATCAAATATTTTTTAAACATTTCACATGTTCACAAAATTATTCAGTTTCACGGGGAGACTTTAGTTTCTTTTTCCTGTAGTTTCGCTAACTAATTGAACATAAGTGTTCTCTTCTGTGATAAATAAAAGAATCGCAATCAAATTGGTTCACCCGTTTAAAAGCTACGGTGCCTCAGACAGAACACACTTAAACTTATAAAACCCGTATTTTTGTGTTAGAGGTTAAAAACAATGCAATGCGACGTACGTGCTCCTCGAAGGCGGCTAATCTACTTACACAGTAAGAATGCAAATATGGTGCACGCCTCGAACACTTATCAATCTGGCACACGTGACGTCACGCTACAAAATGGCGGACATTATCGCGCAAGGAAAATTTTTTTCAAATTTTTTGCCATTACTGTCTTTGAACATCCGCGTTTATTTAATAAACGCTACACACTCAAAGGCCCACGTGTTTCGAGGGACCCACAAGGTTTTCCCTTGTGGGTCCCTCGAAACACACATAAAGACAGATACAAACACCCATGACCCGAGAACAAACATCTGCTTTTTTCACAAATATTTGTCCCGGCTGGGAATCGAACCCAGGACCCGTCGGTCAAGAGGCAGCGCTGCTACCAGTCGACCAAACCGGCAGTTATATGTGGTGCACGCCTCGAACACTTATCATTCTGGCACACGTGACGTCACGCTACAAAATGGCGGACATTACCACGCGGGAAAACATTTTTGCAACTTTTTTGGCATTACTGACTTTGAAAATATGGGTATCTTATTCACATAATATATGCATAATATAGAGTGTTTTAGTCAATTGATATCAAAATTACTCATACTTTTGTTAGAATCCAGAACATTTTGCAGAACGATGTATTTTGAATGGATAAAACGAATAACCATATTATATTGTGACTCTTTAGTTTATTATGAATTTATTTTGATGAAATAGATTAAGTATGTTTTTGAGTTAGTATAATACAGTTCGTTGATTTGCGCAAAAAAGTACTAAATATGTTTTTTTATCAGCCCATTATACGTCCCCACCGAGGGGCACGGGCCTCCCTTCGAAACACGAAGGGGATTTAGGCCATAGTCCACCACGCTGGCCTAATGCGGGTTGGTGGACCATAACTAAACAGATTAATATGCTCAAAAATAACAAAAGCGGATAAGATATTTGCTCCCTCCAGATTTCGCACACGATTTAGGTTTGTTTTTTTTAGTTCTCTATTAAACTAAACAACTTTTCCCAAGAAACAGATACGAATTATTTAAAAAAAAAACTTTCTGTTCCAAAGCAATCAGTTGATCGCAACAATTGTACTGAGAGACTTATCTTATCCTCTAGGAAATTTCTTCAGATAATGGGCTGATCCACATGTTTAAATCAAATCAAAATCGATCGTTTATTTGTTAGAATATATGTCATTTACAATTAGGATGATGTCAAATTGTTACAATGGTTATATTCTACCGAAGAATTCGGTGTAGGTACAAATTTTACATAATTTTAATCAATTTTGTCAAAGTACATTTTGTCAATATCTCATTTAACTCTAATTTAACGTTTGTTAATATAATAACACCACCCCATCTCTTTCCGTGGGTGTCGTAAGAGGCGACTAAGGAAACACAAATGAGACCTGCCTCCTAGTAATACATCCCAGGCAACGACACTTCATTTTTTTCTGAATCTGAAGTGTCGTCCTATGGTCTCATGCTGTGTGGTAGGCTCTGTAAAGGGTCGTCTGGTTCGCGACCAACCTCCTACCGAAGTCCGACGCCAAACAGCTTGCTGTGTTCCGTCAGTGCGTGGGAGTACCAGTGCCTTTATAGGCATCTTCTGGGTTAACTCGCTCCATCGTCGACCTCATCTTTGACCTTTATAGTCAAGATTGAGGTCAAGAGTTAACCCATCTTATAATAAAATAAAAAAGTGCATATAGACTAAAGAGCCGTATCAGTAATAAAGAGGCGTCAAAGTGTAAACACCAAAATACCCATAACCTACATCAGTTTGTCACTACTTATCATTATCACATAACACCATCATATCTGCACATCCATACTAAATGCAAAAGTGTGTTTGTTTTGCATTCCTACACGTCGCACGCGCAACAAAATGAACTCCAACAGGTGACGAGTCATTTACATTACAATTAGGTACGTACTTATTATTCCGTAAACATTATGTCAACTTTAATTTATCTGATCTCGAAGATATGTTCATTCTTCTTCTTCTTATCGTGTAGGTATAGTCAAGTGTGTAGCGAACTTGGCTAACTCTAGGGTCAGAGTTTTCAAACGACACAATGGCCTCTGACTTGGTTTTAACGACTGCAGTCAATCGTCAAAGGCCGGGATCCTCCCTCCGAAGCACAGAAACGCTCGTGATATATATTTTTTTTAATTATAAGATGGGTTAACTCTTGACCTCAATCTTGACCATAAAGGTCAAAGATGAGGTCGACGATGGAGCGAGTTAACCCAGAAAATGCCTATAAAGGCACTAGTACTCCCACGCACCGACGAAACACAGCAAGCTGTTTGGCGTCGGACTTCGGTAGGAGGGTGGTCGCGAACCAGACGGCCCTTTACAGAGCCTACCACACCGCATGAGACCATAGGACGACACATCAGATTCAGAAAAAAAAAATGAAGTGTCGTTGCCTGGGATGGATTACTAGGAGGCAGGTCTCATTTGTGTTTCCTTAGTCGCCTCTTACGACACCCACGGAAAGAGATGGGGTGGTAATATTCTCAACCGATCACCACACGGGATTGCCATTTTGGTCACCCGTCAGGTTCTCCCTGTCTGTGTGTATTGCTTCCTCACTGATCGGTTCAGACCAGCAAGTTCCAGGCTACGAGCGAGCGCTTTTCTAAATAAACAATTTAACTATTCGTATTTTTCGCGAAATAGTATGTTTTTAAATTACAAGAGTATATTCAAATATACTAGCAAAATTACACTAATTTATCAGCTACACTGAAGGTATTTAATATCCTCTCTCTTGTCGCAAGCTGCCCTTCTCAAATCCATACTAATATTACAAATGCGAAAGTAACTCAGTCTGTCTGTCTGTCTGTCTGTCCGTCCGTCTTTCACGGCTTAACTACTGAACCGATCTTGATGAAATTTGGTACAGAGATAGAGTAGAGCCTGGGAAAGGACACAGGCTACATTTTATCCCACAGTTAGGCACGATATAACCTGTAGTCCACGCGGGCGGAGCCGCGGGCGGAAAGCTAGTCTAAATTATGTTAATGATTTGATTACCATTGTGTTAGTCACCAAATCAACATGAGACGAAATAAGTTTTCTAGACGATGACTTTTTTTAGTTCGCCTTCAGGATACAGCATGACAGATGTCAATGTAAAAAGCTAGACTTATTTTATTTGTTCATGTTACATTTTATTTTATTTTATTTATTAGGAATAGTAAACAACTGTGTATAGGTATTAATCTTAAGTACTTACTAACTATGTAAAATTTAGATTTATACACAGTTCACAACACTATTCACAGATTAGTTCTTAAATGTAGTAACGAAACAGATAAAAAAGAAGGAAAGATGAGAACATAAGCATGTCGTCTGCTGTAACTATAACTAAATTAGATTTAATAAACTGATGTATAAATAGAAAGAGTATAAAATTGAACAAGATCAAAATAAGAAGTATATAATACTTGGTATGTTATATATGTACTATATTACAAAAGTAAATAAATATGTATATATTATGATAGTAATAAGAAAATAAGTACCAAGTAGCCAAGTAAACATGGACAATTTAGTGGCCAACATGAAGTTTACTTTTAAAAAAACCGAGCTCTATGCTGTTATGTTAAGAATGGTTTTGCAAAAATTACAAAACTTGCGCTGGCCACTGTAAGTTTGAACTCAATGAATTCTATTTGTTCAGGTGCAACGGAAATTGTTATCAAAACTGAAGTGTAGCTTGTCATTTTTCCGCGAAAAAGTATTTATCATGTACAGATAAAAACACGTTACACATTTCCACTACAAAAACAGCGATGTGAAGGTGTATAGCTTGATGTGTGTGTCCTTTAGTACAAAGGTACAGTCCCGCCTAGAAGTACAATCTTGAGGGAATTTGCGAAAATTATGTATCCTTTATGCTGTTCTGAAAGTTATATGGTGTATTGTTAAGTTTCATCTAAATCCATTCAGTATCTTTTGCGTGATTGATATTATAGGGAAGAACGATTCTTGTCTTTTTTCGATTAAATATCACACTATATAACTTAAGACTGAAGTCGCCAAACTACAATAGTAGTTTGCAGGCGTAGCGCTCTTCCTCTGTAGTAATCTTTTGTTACCTAGTAACTTATATATATTCTTCTTCTTATCTTCCAAAGTCGGGTTTGTTCGAACACTAGAACTCGAGAGCGGCTGGACCGATTTTCATGGATTTTGATCTGTTGTATTTGTCTCCGTCTCGAATAGCTGAATAACTATAAACAAAATTGGGACGAAAAGATTCCCACGGGAACGAAGTCCCGGGCGACAAGACAGTTAATAATAAAACACCTCTATATGTGACAGTAAACAAAAGCATATATATATACTTATATATAATTATATTAATCTCTTTTTTTACACACACGCACAAAGACACACTGCCCTCCCACTTCGTTTCATCTACTCTATCAATAGAATATGTTTCATACCTAAAAGAGCTTAATAAGTAAAATCCTTTGAAGTCGATTAATAAAGGAAACAGTGCTAACGAGCCCAACAAAGTATTTTTTTCCTTAAACAACAAAGCGACTTATAATTTCAGAGTCTTTGATACACAAATAGAAAAAAAAATGTTGACAAAATTTGAAGTCGGCGATGTAATTAAACTTAACATCAAACACTTGATGAATTTTTCATCGTATTTCGTGTAGCTTTTGTTGGTTCAAAATAAGTTACCTTATTTTAAAACGTAATAATCTCCCAGAATTAACAGGGTAGTAAATGAGGACAGAATTTACATGAGGTTTGTATATTTAAATATTCATTATGTAAGTTTATAAAGAAGTTGTTCACACAGCTTTAAATGGCTCTTGGGGTGGGATAACTTTCGATATTTTAAGCCAAAGAAAAGCAATATTTTCTTTAGATATTATTATTATCAACGATGTCTTAAAAACTATAAAGACAAAGTGTTCGTAATGGTTGAAATCGGTGGGACACGTCATTATATATACGTGTTTCATAAAGACTCAAAAAGTTTTTTTTTTATGTATGTTCCGAATAGCGGAATAGCTTACAGCGGTGATAGCCCAGTTGGTAATGAGCCAGACTTGTTATCCGAAGGTCACGGGTTCAAATCCTGGTGCGGGCCTGTACCACTAAATTCGTCTTTTCGGATTTATGTACGGATATCTAATTATCACTTGCTCAACGGTGAAGGAAAACATCATGATGAAACCCGCCCGTCCAAGAAAATTCATTTTCGAAAGACGAGCGGTTCACCAACCCGCATTGGGCCAGCGTGGTGGACTATGGCCTTAATCCCCTTCGTGTTTCGAAGGGAGGCCCGTGCCCCTCGGTGGGGACGTATAAGGGCTGGTACCAAAACAAAATGTCTTAAAAACTATAAAGACAAAGTGGTCGTAGGTAATGGTTGAAATCGGTTGGACAAATCATTATTTATACGTGTTTCATAAAGACTCAAAAAGAAAATTTGTCTTTATGTTTGTTACAAAGGACCCACGACACAAAAGAAAACCTAAGGAAACCAAAGGGAAGCTTTTGGGTGTGTTACGTTAACAAAAAAAAGCGCTCGTAGTCCAGTGGCGCTCACTGATCTCAACCGGTCAGTGAGGTAAAGCAACGTACACAGAGGCAGAGAACCTGATGGGTGACCAAAGTGGCAATTTATCACGAGCGTTTCCGTGCTTCGGAGGGCACGTGTCGGTCCCGGCTGTTGTCGATTGACTACAGTTGTTAAAACCAAGTCAGAGGCCATTGTGCGGTTTGAAAACTTTGACACCAGGGTTAGCCAAGTTCGCCACACACTTGACTATACCTACACGATAAGAAGACAAACAAAAGTTAAATGCTCCGCCAAATATGTAAGGCCCGTCTTCCAAGGAAACTCCTGTCTTGATCTATGCTTAAGAGTACTATTATTTATTCATTTTTTTTAATCTTAAATGTAGCAAAACGAGGCTTTAGACCATACATAACGTCTATGTCAGTCTCATAGGATGACTCTCAAAATAAAAATTAAAAATAACTGAAAACTCTTCAACCACATCACTCCGTGATGCGCTCCTTATATGAGTGCATCACGAAGCGATACAGATGAAGAGCTTTAGGGGCTAGCGGATCAGCTAATCTTACATTAATCTCCCCATTCTGAAGTAAACCCGTATTATTTATTCTGTGGCTTAAGTATTGAGAGTCTGAGTTGCGTCCTATAATACGAAATACGGACCTAATTTGTTCAAAAGGGGTCCGTTGTCAAAAAAAGAACCGCTGCAATACGCGACGTATACAGTCAAAGGGTAAAAACAGGATCCATTACTAAGAATCCCGTCTGTCACCATACAGTCTGGTAAAGAACCGTGATAGTTAGACAGTTAAAATTTGCGCAGATGATGTATTTCTATTGGCCCTATAACAACAAATACTAAAATGTAGAATAAAATAAATATTTAAGGGCAAAAAAGTTATTTTTTTACAGTTTTTATAGATAAGTCTGTCCGAGGCTGTATCGCATGAACCGTAATAGTTAGGCAGTTGAAATTTTCACAGATAATGTATTTCTATTGCCGCTATAACTACAAATATTAAAAAATATAAAAAATAAATACTCAAGAGGATCCCATTACAACAAACAAGATTTTTTTTGTTTTTATAGATAATGTTACGGAACCCTTCAAGGGTGAAACCAACTCGCACTTGGCCGGTTTTTTTATTTTCTACCGTCATACCAGTATCAATTTGATTTACATGAGGGTCAGTTTAAGAGGAGCACTCTCTCGACGGAGCGATTAATGAACTGATAGACGGACCCTCTTCTTAATTATAATTAGCATGTTTTTGGAGTTCCTTCCTCATTTGTAAGAAATCTTTAATCAAACTGAAAATACTCGAATTAAAAACCACAATTTTGACCATGTTTTCTTTAGTTTTTTCTGCAAACTCTCAGTTGGAGAAACGTCCATTAAAGATAACGCTACTTTAAATATCATACAGTGCTTCTATGTATTTTCTTAATATAGTGTCTATCTCGTTTTTGTCTTTTAACAATCCGTTCACTTTGTGAAGTGGACTAGGTAATAAATTAATTTTTGACTCTCTTAATCATTTTTAATACCTAACAGTTAATTTTTAATATGTTTAGATACCTAACTTATAAGACCTTTAAAGAAAATAACAGCATCTGAAAAAATCACTTCCAAAAAAAAATCTTTACGTAAAGTAATGATCATCGATATCTACTTTTATTATACATTCATGTATAATTCACTTGCAATTTCTTACAATATCACAACACAATGATCTCTTCTCTTCTTGCCAGCCCATATACGTCCCCACCGAGGGGCACGGGCCTCCCTTCGAAACACGAAGGGGATTTAGGCCATAGTCCACCACGCTGGCCCAATGCGGGTTGGTGGACCACTCGTCTTTCGAAAATGAATTTTCTTGGACGAGCGGGTTTCATCACGATGTTTTCCTTCACCGTTGAGCAAGTGATAATTAGAACACAATGATCTAAACATGAAAAATTAAATACTCTCAGAATTTACCAAACTCTTTCCTACTATCTTAAAAATATACGGAACCCCGCACTTTCTCCACGTTTCTCACATTCTATAATTAATTCTAGTTTTATTAGGGTGTTATAAACGCCGTAATTATATTTATGTATATATATATATATAACCCGTTTGGTGGTGTTTGATTGCTCCAAGTTTTGGGACTGACTAAACGGGCTTTCGAAAATACTGCTCTTGGAAAAGTTTTTTAATTAAGATAGTGGTGGTCTCTGGTTTATAGAATTATGACGTCACATCCTGTACCGTTTACGTGAATTCTTAATTAAGTATAGTAAAACTAGCTTTCCGCCTGGGATTTTTTTCCCGTGGGAATTTGGGAAAATTATGTAGCCTATATGTTAATCCAGGGTGTCAGCTACCTTCATACCAAATTTTATGAAAATTGGTTCCGTCAAACTTATAATATAACTCCCCTCTTTTTTGTCAGGGGTTAAAAAGTAGTTTTAAAACTATTGTAAAAAAACAGTTTTTTATAGTTTAAAAAAAAAATTTGCCATTTATTTTTTCAGCAAATTCTTTTATATGATATATCCATATCATGGAAGTGCAAAAAAAAACTAGTCCGCTATCTTAGGCGATCCGCGATTTGGATTTAAAATGACGTCATTTTTTTAACCGTACATTGTCATCCAAAGTAAATGCCTCTACTTCCTATATTAAGTTAGGTACTTCAATCATCAATTACATTTTGAAACAAATAACAAATGTTTTCTTGTTCTTTTCTATGGTAACGTTGCAACACAACAACCTACTCGTATAATAGCAATATGGTATAATATTTCTTATTTAATTGTGATCATTTTTGTTGACTCCAAGCAATCGGAACGCCTAAATAAATCTAAAAAAAGTTTGTTCGTGCATCTTAGTAAAAGATGTCGTTTGTTTGCTTTCAAAAAATATTGAAGAATTCTAATTATTTGCTTTCAATCTTGAACTTTTCAAAACATTCCTCTGTTTAATCAGTCCCGCTTGTCTCCATCAGAAAATCCGATCTCTTTGCCAACAAACACCATTAAAAATCAAATATGGTGAACAATCGAATTCCGTTACGCAAACAAAACGTTCTTTTTTTCAAATCCATTCCGGACAAAGAATGCTGTCATTCAAATGTAGAACCGACACGCCCACTGAAGTCAATTCGTGGTTCGAGAGCCAAGATCGCGCCTTCGTAATTACTCGTAATTCATCGGCCGCTCTCGGCTCGGTAATGACAGGGTATGTTCGTAAGCTGCGTTCGGACTGTACTTAAGTGCATAGAGCAGCGCTGTAATAGAGCTAAGGGTCCGTATCATGGACGCATTAGATTCAAGGAATTAGATGCTACTCTAATGCCTGCACTTAGTACAGATCGGATTTTTTCTATGACTTTTTAAATTACTCAACGAAACTTTAGGAGGTGATTTTCCCCATGAAACTGACCAGCTTTCTGTAAATAACTTATTTGAATTTTTTTTTTTAAAGTTGTCGTTTTCCCATACAAAGACCGATCGCACCAGTTGTAGGTATGGAGAGGCAAAAATTATTTTCATATTTCACCTATCTTCTTTGGGACAGTTGTTTTGTTTCATGGGCTGATTCTCATCCTTAATTTTTGCAAACTAATTTAAAGTTCAATTTAAAGAAACTAGCATCTTTCTAGCTTCACAAAAAAGTCTATGAGAGAGTTCATTCTTGAACAATACCAAGATTTGAACGTGCGATCTTGATAACCTCTCAGTACTTCCGACATGTTTGTTCGATTCGTCACGGGAAGTGAGCACCCTTATTGTGTTGCATTTGGTACCATGGTGATATAATGTGCAATTTTTGTTGCATGGTACGAATCACCCCGTCTATTTATACGAAAAAGGCAATTTTAATGTCTTTTTTAAGACGTACTTCGGCTGGTTAACCACAAGGGTAGTAATTTTTAACGAGTATTGAAACTTTGTTGTATGAAAAGACGATCAACGTTAAAGATTAATGCAACCGTGAAACGTGATAGAAGCGGATAAATTTTATGCCGTTCGTAAAAAATATGGAACTAGCTTTTCGCCCGGGTCTTCATTCCCGTGGGAATCTTTGAAAATTATGGAGCCTATGTGTTATTCTGATGTATAACTATATTATTGTAAAGTTTCATTCTAATCCATGCAGTAGTTTTTGCGTGAAAGAGTAACAAAAATCCATACATCTGTCAATATTGTACAAACAAACTTTCGCGTTTATAATATCAGTAAGGATTTTCTTTTCTTTCAAGTGCATAGTTCTTCTAAGAAATAGTTAACTCTGTAATCCCAGTAATCTGCACTATTATAAGCGTATACTACTCGTTCGTACTGTAGTGAAGTTAGGTACAATTGCTAACAAGCCTAATCATTGAGTAGGGTATACTTCACATGTCTAGTTTAATCTATGCCTGAGTTAAGGAAGCATTCCATAATTTGTAGGTTTGAAATTGGAATTAATCACAGTGCAAGCGCTGCACCGCGCAGTTTAAAACTATTTTTAACAGTAAGGAAACTACAAAAATATTTGAAACTAGCATTCCGCTCGGGACTTCGTTCCCGTGGGAATTCGGGAAAATTGTGTCACCTATGTCCATCGGGGATAATGTAGCTTTCTAATGGTGAAAGAATTTTTTAAATCGGTCCAGTAGTTTCGGAGCCTAGATTAAACTAGCTGATGCCCACAACTTCGTTTGCGTGTTAATTTTTTTTGTACAGAGTACACAGATTGAAAACATCTATCTTACGTGATTTAGATTTTTACATACAAAAGTTTTTTCCCGCTAACTCCCGTTCCCGTTGGAATTTTGCAATATCCTGTTGCAACTAAGCTTTAAGTTTACTAAGGTACCTGCATGCCAAATTTCAAGCGTCTAACTTAAGCGGGTTAGATTTTTCATACAAAAGGATTTTCCCGCTAATTCCCGTTCCCGTGGGAATTTCAGGAATTCCTTTCTTAGTGCACCTCTACGGTACCTAAGCTACGTCCTTTCCAAATTTCAAGTGCCTACGTTTAGCCGTTTAGGCTGTGCGTTGATATGTCAGTCAGTCAGTCAGTCAGTTTCTCCTTTTATATATTTAGAAGATGCAAACAAACAATCAAATCTTTCCTCTTTATAATATGGATAGATACAGATAGATATAATTTATTAATTTTGTTTTTGGATAAAAGTGACGTCATTCTGTACATCGATATCAATAATAAGTTGTAATATGAGTATGTATAGTGGTGATATGTTATCATCAGCCTTTCGTCCAGAATACAGCAAAACCCTCTCGTCCAACGTACTGGTTTCTTCAGTATGTCTGGAAAGAGTTGGCAGCTGGCACATTCTAGGTTGTTCTTTCACACCCAGTCCAGAATTTTTATTTTTTTATTATAGATGGGCTAACTCTTGACTTCAATCTTGACCAAGGTCATAGATGAGGTCGAGGATGGAGCAAATTGACCCAGAAAACGCCTTTAAGGCACTAGTACTCCTACACACCGACGGAACACAGCAAGCTGTTTGGCGTCGGACTTCGGTAGGAGGGTGGTCGCGAACCAGACGGCCCTTCACAGAGCCTACCACACCACCTCAGATTCAGAACAAAATTGAGGTGTCGTTGCCTGGGGTGGATTAATAGGAAGCAGGTCTCATTTGTATTTCCTTAGTCGCCTCTTACGATACCCACGGAAAGAAATTCTCAAACGATCACCACACGGGGAAAATGGAAGGAATGCTGTCATCATCATGACAATTGATTGCTCTAAAATAGTTTGAAAATTCAAACCAATTGCAAATGCTTCACACTCAACGCTTCACACTCAAAGGCCCACATTAAGGTTTCCCCTTGTGTCGTGGGTCCTTTGGAACACACAAAGACAGACACAAACACCCATGACCCGAGAACAAACATCTGCTTTTTACACAAATATTTTCCCCGACTGGGAATCGAACCCAGGACCCGCCGATCAAGAGGCAGCGTCACTACCACTCGACCAAACCGGCCGGCCGGCAAAGCTAACAAACTTCCAATCTAATTATACTGCGACAGTTCTCTGCAGGGCGCGTACTTACGATTGAATATTATAATTGAATGTGGAACGCTTACATGGCGAGGTTGATGACCTCTGACCAATCCCGGCACTGATAAGATTGAGATTCGATTTTCAAATTGAAAAGCAATTTCGGACGGTAGCGGAGGGTCCCTATTCTGCGATAATTGCGAGCAAGTCAATTAAGGTAGCTATGAATTGTTTATGTGGAGTTTTCGTTTCTTCTCATTTTCCTTATAAATATTTTAGCCAAAATTTTAAATTCAAGCTCCAATTGTGACGTACATCTGTCTGCATGTTCCATTAAAAAATCATAATGACACGAAGCCGTAAACCAATTTAAAGACTTTATGAGTTGCTATAAAAACACTTTTTAATTTTTTCAATGGGCTTTGTTCGTATTTTGGCGAAACCTTAAGTGTAAGAGGGTTCCTTTTGGAATTAATATTTTTACTTAGAATTTTAGTACCGTTAGCCTCTGTACAACAGATAGGCTCGCAGCAGATTAACTTTCGGTTAAAATTTAACGTCAAATTAAAATGTATTGCAGTAATACTTTAAACCAAGTCAGATGACCTGACTATACTTACACGATAAGAAGAAGAATATCCTCTGACATTCTTCTTCTCATCGTGTAGGCATAGTCAAGTGTGTGGCGAACTTGGCTAACCCTGGTGTCGGAGCTTTCAAACCGCACAATGGCCTCTGACTTGGTAATATAGTATTATCTTTAAGAAGATATCTTCAAGATATTACTATATTACAAAAAAAATATCTTCTTCAAGATATTACTATATGACAAAAAAAAGTTCCCCGCGCAGCGTCTACCTGTCTGTCTGAACGCTATAAACCCAAAAACTACAGAACAGATTTTCATACGGTTTATGTGTATAATTCTTCCCAAAATTTCCACGGGAATGAAGTCCCGGGTGGGAAGCTTGCATTACTACCTATTTAAAATATGTAAATGTTCAGGTACTTTTCATACAAAAGGTAAAAAAAAACTCAAATCGTTCTCTTGATTTAGTAAACAGGAATTTTTAAAGTTAGTTTCCTAGACATTTTCATATAAAAGCTAGCATACTAATTCAAAATTTGAAAGACCCTTCATAAAAGACTTATTAAGAGTTGTGCAGCAAAAGTAGGGCAGTGACGTCACTTTACGATAGCCAACCCAACCTGCCTAAAGTAGCAATTAGGGCAGTATATACGAATTCTTTAGGGAACGCCCTTTACTCAGCAGAGGTCCCATACCAGCTACAAAAAAAATCACATAATGACGCAGCCATTTATTGAGCCAAATTCGCTGAGGGCTGGCAATAACAATTTAAATTAAAAAAAAGAAAAAAAGTAGGGTGCGCAGTTGCGCACAATATACCGGTATGCTTTGTTAATGTATTGCTTTGCCAAACCCTTGCATAATTTTGGCGCGAATCTGCAACCATTGTTGACTTTCGACTCCCTATGATTACCTTTTACGGTTTAACAAGCTCGTATTTTTACTTATCTCGTTGTGTGAATTGTTATTGTGCGTTTTTTACGAAGGGTGACAACCCTAGTACACAAATTACGTAGCACGAATACTAGCTAGATGTTTAGTAACTGTTGAATTAGACTCATAAATAAATAATAGCTAAACCAAGCCAAGTCACACATTGGACTATAGCTACACGATAAGAAGAAGAATAAATTATAAAAAAAAAAAAATAGTGAAAACAGTCATCATTTGCTCACTGAAAGACATAGCGTCCTCTCAAACATTCAAATTGTTGTCTTTTGATCTTGAATTTTAAAGATAAAACTCCAGAGAGGCATGTAAGGACACTAGTATAGAAACTTGACAACAAAGTGTTTTTAATAGACTTTTATTTTAGCCAAAAATTATACTTTATTTATTATTTTTTAAAAATCACAAAAAGTCAGTAATCTATCAACCATATACAAGCCTTGCTTAGTTTGGGCTTAGAGGACGCTGTGTCAATTGTCCAAGAATATTAAATAAAACTTATGTTAAAAGTAATGAAGAAAAGATTCTAAAAAATAATTCATATTGTTTTGATATTAAAGTACCTGCAAAAGTATTACAGTTCACTACATCTATTTTTAAATCTACAAAAGCTGATTGGTTGGAAATCCGAAGGTCCCTACGGAATATCCGCGACCTCATGATCTGGGTATCATTCTAAGGGACTGTCATTTATTGCGGTGGCATATCTACGCGATTTAATCTTTGACGGGGATTTAAAACGCGAAACTTTTTATTGCGATCTTTTTAGTGATAGTTGAGGGACGGAAATACATTTGAAGTTTTAATGTTAGTTAAATTCGAGAGAGGGAGACGTCCTTTGGTGAGGGTATCCTTTTTTTTTAATTAAATATTTTTGAGCATGTGATAGCCCAGTTGGTAATGAGCCGGACTTGTAATCGGAAGGTTGCGGGTTCAAATCCTGGTGCGGGCCCTAAAGTCGTCTTTTCGGATTTATGTACCGATTTCTAATTTTATCACTTGCTCAACGGTGTCCAAGAAAATTCGTTTTTCATAAGACGAGCGGTCCACCAACTGGCATTAGGCCAGCGTGGTGGACTATGGCCTGAATCCCCTTCGTGTTTCAAAGGGAGGCCCGTGCCCCTCGGTGGGGACGTTTAGGGGCTGGTGAAGTACAAATATTTTGAGGTGACATCATCTTTCTGCTCGCAGCTGTTAGTGTGAAAAGTGGACTAAGTCAATCTTCGGTCTCCAACTTTTGGGTCATGGGTGGCATTAAAGTTTGCAAAATTAAGGATGTCAATCAGTAAACTAATCTCAAACAATTTTTCGAGGGAACACGGGAGGGAATATGAAAAAACTAGCATTTCGCTCGGGACTTCGTTCCCGTGGGAATTTGGAAAAATTATGTAGCTTATGTTACTCAGGGATAATTTAGCATCCTAATGGTGAAAGAATTTTTGAAATCGGTCTAGTAGTTTTTAAGTTTATTCGTTACATACAAACATACAATTCTTTCCTCTTTAAGTATAATATTACTAGCATCCCGCTCGGGACATCGTTCCCGTGGGAATTTGGGAAAATTATGTAGCCTATGTTACTCAAGGATAATGTAGCATCCTTATGGTGAAAGAATTTTTGAAATCGGTCCAGTAGTTTTTAAGTTTATTCGTTACATACAAAAATACAAATCTTTCCTCTTTATAATATTATAGTGTAGACTAGAGGATGCCCGGGACTTCATTCCCGTGGGAATTTCGCGAAATTCTTCCTTGTTCTTTGCCTGCGTTATAAAAGGAACCTTTGGACCAAATTTCAGCTTTCTAAGTCCAAAGGTTTGGCCTGGATGTTGATGAGTCAGTGAATCAGGATATCTAATTAGTACTATCTATAAGTGCGGTCCGGAAATAATGATAGAATTGGCGTAAAAATCCTGCCTTCTAGTAATTCACAATCAATTAAAGCTTTTTACAGAAGTATACATCAATCATAGTACAAACAACTGAAACATAATTGTGATGGCACAGATAATATAGGTGATGGTATTAACCAGAAATATATAGGTGGTCTGAAAAGCTGCATCTTTTGTTTATGTTATCACCTAAGTTATTCGAACTTTAAAACTTTTATACCTACTATAGTATGGAAGTCGTACCTACCTACCTAGATAAAGGTAAATGAATTTAACAACATCTCTTCTAAAATGTTTTATTAATCCAAAAACAGACAAAGATTAAAATAAAAAATTAAATCACTTTTCAGATAGGTAATCTGATGTTTTACGATGTATTTCACCGTTTGTTTTGAACTGGGTGTTATTTACATAATACGCTCTTGGTATATTTAGTTAAACTTTTCACATGAAATCTTCTTTTCAATCTCCTCATTTATAAGTAAAACTGTCAAAAAAATTTCAAACAATACTAGAAATCAACCATTGCCTGTTTATACCGCAGTAGTGTTTCTAAACACGCTTCAAGCCATCTGATATTCGATGGAAAGGTCACCATTGTTTTCCACTCCGGTTTTTATTGCCGAGTGCCGAGCGGTGCGGCGCCGCTGCGGTGCCGTTGCATTTTAAATAACTGGGGCTTAGCAGCTGCCCGTCATTTGTTTCCGATACTTTGATTGGGATTTGTTTCGTTTGATTTTTTTTTAAACACTCTGTCGAACCGTGTATTAGACACATACTTGGTGAGGAGACAAATAAAATGTCACTGATTATCGAGTCATAAGTAAATGAGAGAAACTATTAAGTCAAAATAATATTTAAAGATTTATTTGGAGGGCTCGTTAAGCTGTCGGTCTCGGCTGTTGTCGATTCACTAAAGTCGGTAAAACAAAGTCAGAGGCCATTTAGTGGTTTTAAAACTCTTGACAGTGGGGTTAGTCAAGTTAGCCAAACACTTGATTAGACTTATCTGATAAGAAGAAGAATAAGAAAGATTTTAAAATTTTAAGCCGTTTTGAGCATCGTAATAGCATCTCGTATCTTAAAGATTTTTTGATGCTATATTTAATATGTGTATAACGATTTTTGTTAAAAAAAAACTATCAAATAAATTAATATAACTTATGCTGGTCATTGCCGTCTTTTAATGATATAAACTACTCGCCTTGCTTTTCTTATCTGGAAATCCCTGAACTATGAAACATACGAACACAAAAGTATTAAATTAAAAAACGTAAAAAATAAAACGGTGCCGAATCAATCAGGTCAAAAACTAATCACCACAAAAATTCGTTCAGAAACTCCCAAAAAAACGGAATCCAAAAACCGGCAAAATACCGGTAAAAAATGGGCGATCGGCGCGCTGACCGGTAAAAGGGTCGGGAAAAATGGCTCATATGATCGCCATAACTAGCATGACCACACGTTAAAGTTCAAAGTAGACTAGGTTAATTTTATTCAAGTATTTTTTCAAAACAGAATATGTTTTTTTCATTTTGTCTATTTGATGATAATTACTAAGACGAAACAGCGCACATTTTTTTTAAATTGATAGGAATTCTCTGTTTAATTTACTTTTATACTGACTGAAAACATTTTAAATTAGAGATACATTGGACACGATTAAAATAGCTGGCTTAATATCAAAACTAAAGTTGTTTTGATGTTATTTTCTGTGCTTTTTTTTTCTTATCAGCTCCATATATTTCCCCACCGAGGAGCACGGGCCTCATTTCGAAAAACGAAGGGGAGTTCGTAGTCCACCACGCTGGCCCAATGTGGGTTGGTGGACCGCACACCTTTCGAAAACAAATTTTCTTAGACATACGGATTTCATCACGATGTTTTCCTTCACCGCTGAACAGGTGGTAATTAAAGGAAAACCGTACAAAAATCCGAAATGATGAATTTAGCAGTACATGGATACAAGTCTGGCTCATTATGAACTGGGCTATCATGCATTTTCTGTATGATAAAATAAAAAAATATTCTTGCACAAAAAGTGGTCACCCTATCATTTTACGGCCATAACGGCCGCTCGCCAGAAAAATTGACGAAATAAATATCTTCTTTTATTATGTTCAGCAAAATTAATGATTGATTTCTTTGAAAAATTAAAAGTAAATACTTACTTTGATGTTTTTGGGTGGGTTTTGTAAATACGTGTATTAGTTTTATATGGTTTTATTTAAAAAAATACATACTTAATGATATTTTTATGTTTCAGGTAATGTTGCAGTTTCGTCAAATATTTAGTTAGGACTTTTTGGTAGGTGTTATAGTGGAATAAGACTACAGTTTCAATTTGTTTTTTTTTAACGAATTGGTTCGTTCTTTACCACGATTTAGCGCAGAGACAAGATGTGGTCGAGGATGTAACAAGCTCACCCAGAAGAAGCCTATTCACTCGAAAGTTAAAGATATTCAGATTTTAAGGAGTGACATTTCATTATTTTATTATTTCTATACGTTTGATGTGTTTCTCCGTTTGTGTAATTATAAGGCTGTGGCAGAATCAGCGACTTAAACCCTCCATAGGTTTTAGTCAGTCTGAGGCCACAGACAAATTTGTCCTTATAACATTATAAATATTGTTCTGACGTCATAATTGTTTAATGTTTTTAATTGACAAATAAATGCTTTTTATTATTATTATTATTATTTATTTAGTGAAACTTTAGAAACTGAATAACTTTTCAATGAATCTGAATAACTTCCCGCAAGGAACATATATATAAAATTCTTAAACAAATTGTTGATTCCCCTTACAAGGCAAATCAGCGATCACATAAGTCTTATAAAAGATAGAGGACGTCTGGGACTTCGTTCCCGTAGGAATTTTCCTTATCCCTTGCCTCCGTTATAAAAGGGGCTTTTGTGCCAAATTTAAGCTTTCTATGTCCAAGGGCGTTGATGAGTCAGTACCTCCAATTTTATTTATTCAGATGAAACTTTTTTTTACTTTTCGATATTTCTTGAGGTAAGTTGTACGGACAGCTGCAACTCAGGTTACCAGACGCGTGCACTCTTTGCTGTTATGATAAAAGCGGTTTTGCAATGAAAATGGAGTAACCTGATGCGCTGGCCTCTGTACAATTTTGTGGGCTCATTCACATCCTTAATCTCGGATATGAAGACGCAAAATAAAAATTAAATCCAAAATAATATAAATGCAACGAAACAGTAAAAAAATCAGAGAAGTCGGTATAAAACTGACCGCGCCGCTCATTAGTGCTTCTCTAGTCCTTGAATGTTTGTGGAAATAGGCATAAAACCGCGCTCGGCAGGTGGTTAATGATAGCAACGTGGTGGTATTCAAATACGCATATTTCCTGTACTTTTACGACACTCTATGGGAGGAGAGGGACGAGGGAGTTATACGAACTGCCAGTTTAAAATGGCTAAGAGATTTTTCGCAAAAAAAAAGTTCACATATATAAGTCACATTAAATCACTTGAGTTTATATAATGCAGCTAGTATTATCGTGTGGAAATTTCGGGAATTAAATATACACATACACAGACCTCTTGAATCAGTCCGTATGAAAATCCGTTCAGTAGTTTTCGTTGCGTTCACACTCAGTTGCGGAGACAATGCTACTTTAAAATCATACTGTCCTTATCGGTCTTGTTGACGAAACAAGAACAGGATTACCTTTAAAGAAGCTTTAAATTTAATGAACGTTTATGCCAATGAGTGACAGACAGACGCGGCTGGGTACTTTATTTTATATTACAATATGATATGATGACATTTTTTACACCTAACAGCCATTTCTTACGGTTGCGGATGCGGAATACCAATCCGTCGCCTTTGATAAAAATCCCTAATTCCAGCGGTGCCGATAAGTAGCACTTATAACAAAATCGATACAGTCAACAATTCATTCTAATGTATTCCACAATCGTCCTTCATATCACCCAGATGACACATATTCCAATGCCAATCTATAAATATCGGTCGTAACTTCACGCATTTGTCGTGAATGAGCACCAATCACGAACAATACCGTGCTCTCTTATTACTAATGATTGGTACAGCCATCTGTCGAACGAATGAGTAATCGATCGATAACCGAATTGGGGGGTGCATTGCATCACCGTTCGTTTACAGAATAGGGGTCGTGAATTTGTTTTCAATTTTTTGCACATTGCATTGGTTTAAATTCGAATCTTTCGAAAATAGAATTTCATTTTATTGATTCTATATTTGAATCTTGAATTACGTTCGTCAATTGTTTCGAGATAAATCGAATTTCTATTTCAAAATGCTCGAAGCTTGTGTTCCAATTCCAAAATTCGGAACAGAGTAAATTTTAATTCAAAATTCGAAAGTGCTATTCTTACAAAGGCATTTTAATACAAAAGTGATCAAAAGCGCTGATTATCTAGCTAAACAAAGCTAAATTTGCGCTAAAATTAGCTGTATGTTGTTGGAAGATTTAATTTCCGATAAGCTAGTACTTTGTGTTCAATCGTGTTCGTCATAGCAGTGTTCGATGTTCAATTAAAGTGAACACGAGAGCAGGCTGGTCGTTATTGGTACTGACATACATTTTGATAGTAGGAACTGGACTTGCATTTGGACAGATCAAATTCGATTTTATCGTTTCGTCTACATCAGGCTACGATATTGTTATGTTATTCACTACAGTTGAAGGTACCTACATGGCCTGAAAGTTAAATTTTCCGCCCTAGAGCTATTTCTTCATACCTACGCATTGAAGGCAGGAAAAATGAAAACATAAAACAACACTTTTACTAAATATACTTTACAAGGGTTCCGCACTAGATAAAATAATCTTGTCTACTATAACTTTTATAACCTCCTAAATAATTGATTAACTTTTACATTGCCTAAACGAAATTCTTTTACAAAGCTATAGGCACAGTACATATTAAATTACAGATTTTTTTAAATGTAGTTCTTTAACAGCTTCCTGAGAATTCCTTCACATTAATATTTCCTTAAGTACTCAAATAATACAGAAAGAATAAAAAAAAGACTTTTATTAAATGTATCGAAAGTCTTTTAAGTCAACTAGAGGAAAAGTAACCATTAGGTTTTGATACTTGATATAAAGTCATATTTCTTATTTATAATAATATAGTCTGCATAAGACAATTATTTCAGGCACTTAAAGAATTAAGTGTTGGAACTGTATCATCCATGTACACAGTTATTGGTCCACGTAAAATTTACGAGCCGGCAATAACCGGTTATAACCGCTTACAACTAGACATAACCGGATTATGGACGTACGTATGACGGCCCGGTTTTATAGGTGAGTTTCAGAAATGGCGGGAAGTACGGTTGGTTAGGTGTTTTGGTGCTTTTGTTTGATGTGTGACAAAGTTGTTTCAAGATGTTTACACGTTGGGCCAACATTGGCGAAAAGACTTAAATATTTGCTACAAGAATTTCGGTAGTATAAAAGTGTTAGGCTGAAAATAAAATATTTTAGTTAGCCAATCAAAAACATAGATAAAACAATCTTACCAAGTACATATCCTCCTCTTCAAATTATAGGCTTAAAAATCACTAGCTATCCGCCCGCGGCTCCACCCGCGTGGACTACAGGTTATATCGTGCCCAACTGTGGGATAAAATGTAGCGTATGTCCTTTCCCAGGCTTTAATCTATCTCTGTACCAAATTTCATCAAAATCGGTTCTGTAGTTTAGGCGTGAAAGACGGACAGACAGATAGACATCGCATTTATAATATTAGTATGAATTAGAATAGAATCCTTTAAAAGGCACTTAGACAAATGTCAAGGCCCTAGACTCTAGGGAATTAATTTTGCGAACTCAGAAAAAAAAATACCCTTTACGAGACGGATCTTTTATTTTAGGACTTATCCAATCCTGAAGGATCACTCTGAATAAAACAAAAATCAATTGCCTTTTATAATTAAGCTTAGTAGATATTTTTTTTATTTTTAAGTTCAGTTGGTTGGTTTAATCCACTGAAATTGTACTTAAATAGCAGACAGCTTAATTGACAAACAAACTATAAACTCACATGTGTAGTAAAAGGTACAAATTACATTTCTTTAAAACTACCATTATATGAATTTATGTTTTTATGTTAATCTCACTAAAGAGGTGGCGTCCTATGGTCTCATGCGGCGTGGTAGGCTCTGTAAAGGGCTGTCTGGTTCGCGACCACCCTCCCACCAAAGTCCGACGCCAAACAACTTGCTGTATTCCGTCGGTGCGTAGGAGTTAATTCGCTTCATCGTCGACTGCATCTATAACCTTGGTCAAGATTGAGGTGATGAGTTCTATAATTAAAAAAAACGAACATAGGTCTAAATATTAACAATAAACATTATTTTTTGCCTGTTCGCGCAATCAAAATTGCCATAGTACAGATTTGTGGTTTTATGAGAAGAATAGTGCAGCTTCGCTGGTTTAAAGAGAGCCAATCTTTTTGTTTTAAAACTATCGCTGCATAGTTTGTCTCCAACTTTCAGTTTTTACAGCCCTATTCGCAAGAGAGAACCGTGTGTAGAAAATAAGCAAGTTTATTTCACAGAGAGATTTATGCTACGTTCACAAGTTCATGCAGGCACAATGTACGAAGCTTTAGTGAAGCAGTATTATCGGTATTTTATATCGAGTGTGCAGGGCCGAATTTGGAAGCTTTTACAGCTCAATATACAGGGCTTTAGGTAAATCTCTTTCAAACTCTCGGGTGGTTAATCAGTCCATGAAACTGAACAACTTTCCCAAGGAACATAGGTCAAAATATGAAAAAAAAATGTGAATTCCCATACAAACTTCATCAGCATATAGGGCATTTTGTATGGGAGATCAAAATTTATGTTCCTTGGGGAAGTTGTTCAGTTTCAGGGACTGATTTACCACCCGAGAGGTTGCAAGAGAGATACCTAAAGCCCTGTTTATGTGTCCTTATGCCTCCACGCGGGTAAGCGTTTTAGAAATCGCAATAGGTACATATGTGTAGGTATATAGAAATATTTTATTACACAGGTTTGAAATGACCAGTTATATTATCATAATTTTATAATGCCGAGGCCAAACGCACCTTTTGAATTCTTGATTTTGATTGTCTTAGAATGGTCATTAAAATGTCAAAACATTTTAAAGATAACATGACTATTTTTGATACAAAATTAATACATGACGATTGAGGTACTAAGTATTTACAGTACTGGACAGATAATTGGACAAAAACTGAAAGAAAATCGTTAATCAATTCAATTTTTATATTTATGTTGGATCGTATTGTTCTTCATATTAAAAAAGAGAATTGCTAGAGGCTGTTAAGTTATATGTTTATTTAGTTGAGAACAAAACAGTGTTACGTAGCGTTAAAACGCCTCTTCTATTTTACAAATCCGGCCCTTTAAATGCATAAGCTTTTGAATACCCAGCTTGCACCTAGTCGCTTTCCTTGCTCACTATTTTACTTATTTAGTGCTGTTTTACGACACACGGGTAGTAAGGAAGACTTTTCTTTGGTGGAACAGGTCGTTACCGGTCGTCTTTTTTGGAAAAAGTAATGTTTACGTATCTACAACAATGTTATGTGGGACTTTAAGCATGAAAAAATGTTTTGTAAGTTGGTGATTTCCTCTACATACAACGTTTTACATTGTGATTATTTCATAACTAAATTTCTAAAGTTTATACCATTCATAACTCGTACAAAATTCAATACAACGTGTCAGCCCTATACAGCATTTAGTTGTACAATAATAGCTTAAATAACTTATACAAAACATTTATTTTTACGATTGATAGGCAGGCACACTTTATCGCCTATCTCTGTTTATCGAAACTTATCGGTCGATGACAGAGCAACGATCCACTGTGACAGATATTAAATACGTCGCATGTATTTGCGTCGTGTGTCTTGTGTGTGAGAAGCTGACAATCTATCACCACTACTCTTAGTCATGCTTCATCAAATAACCCTTGAAATATTTCATTTATTTCTTTGTGACAGAGTCAATAGGTTCTATGACTTCATACGCCTTGCCTACCTTGCTTATTTATACAGACGCTTATTTATTTAATACTATCCAACATAGGTATGTATCTTGGGACTCTTCCTTTCATTTCCAATACAATTTGAGATTATTCACAACTTATTTGTCAACGTAAGTAACATTTAATTTCGATATTACACGACACGTGTAGTAAATGTAAAATTATGTCATTAGTGCGTGTGAATCATTTCAGTTGGTTATCTGTTTATCATATCACCTACACTTTAGGCAACCTATAAAAGCGTTGTTCTATTTAACCACACACGTGCGTAAATTGAAGTAGTAACTAGTTAGTTTTTCTACATATTTGGTAATATAGTAACAATCAAGTTAGTCAGTAACCCTCTTACTATTTCAATATTGTTAATATTTTCCTGATAAGAATAAAGAGTTCTTTGTAAGTTTATCCTCTAGATTTCAACAGGATATAAGTCGTAACGTAAACATTCTATCCAGCGATAACACATACCTATATTTACAATGTAGCTTACATCAGGGCTGAAGGTAAGCTTATGTAGAATAAAAAAAATAAAGATAGAGTTTGTGAAGAAATATGAACAAAATAAGTTCTACTATCACACCGAAAATATTTTGTCGACATTCTGTAAAAAATAATAACTAGTATTATAATTTATTTCTTTTTTATTTTCAGTTTCGATTTCGAGATTATTTTTTTTTATTGTTTGACTAAACAAATTATTCTAATGAATACAAAAAAGGTGTAGGCTGTCCAATTTTGTAAAACATAACTTCAAATGTCATAACATAAAACTCAAACAAGTCTCACTTCTCTTCCACTTAGTGTAAAGCCTATTAACGTAACATAAAACGCGGAAAGATAATCAAAATACTAATAAAAGATTATGACAAGATGACACTCGCACTTTTACTGCCTACACAAAATGAAAGTTCTATTAAAGAACGATCATTTGGTTAAACGCCTCATATAAAACCTTCTATTTGAGATAAATGTGTAAAATTTATCTTTGTGTTGTTAGGAAAAGATACAGTACATTAGTGTTAATTTTAGAGATCCGTTTGTCATTTGGGGCCATCCATAAATTACGTCACACAATTTCTTGATTTTCCCCGTCTTTGTCACAGCTGGTCACATTTGTGAGACTCCCCCCTCCCTAGTGTGACGTCACCTATTTTACAATGTTACATCTAGAAATTATTGAATTAAAACAGTAGTTCCGAAAATGAATTAAAGGCGCTTAGGCAGTCGGCGCGTAGCACTAGTAGATCGAGTGGCTGACAAAACAGTTTGAACCTTATCTGTATATCGATAGAGTTGCAAATGTTTTTGAGTTTTTCGTTAATAGTTCAAAGTTCTAGTTTTAACAATTAGATTACAATAGACTTTGAAATGTGACGTCACGAAAGTTAGGACCCCTATCACCCCCTTGTCACACAATGTCACACTTCGTCAACCCCTTCCCTCCCCGTTAACGTGTGACGAAATTAATGGATGGCCCTTTTGAGGGTTTTGAAAGAAACAGGTTCAGTAACTCAAAGGACTCAGTACTTTGGTTATAATTATTTTAGGAGTAGGTTCGCCATTATAATAGCTACTGAAGATGACTGCCCTCTGAAGATCTAGATGTCCGACGCAATAAACCTTACTAATCCGATACCACTAACGCAAAAAAAAATTCTGTACTTTTAAATAGAAATTAAGTATCTGACATTCTACGTAAGCTTTTCAAAAATATTGAAATTGTATCAGATATATTTAATTTTTCCATTTCAATATTGTGCAGGCGGTTTTGTAAAAACATACATTTATTGTACACAGAACCTCTCAGTCTTTACAATGATTCTTACTTGACGATATTTCAAAATTTCTTCAAATTAGGAAGTTTTATATCAAATTGATAGGTGTCCAGCAGGTTACATAATGATGCTATAAAGGTTATATCCCACTAACGTACTTGTTTGTATCAGAATGTATTTGAATTATTTTTAATTCAATTTGTACGCGTAATGAGAATCCATTTATCCAAATTAACTTTTTCATTCAAAACTAAGTTTCTTTTCGAAATGGTAAAAGGACTTAAATTTGTACATTTTTGAAACTTTTTAAAAGGTTTTAGTCCTAAAGTTAGTTATTTTACATATGTACCTAGACCAAAATTTTCACAGCTATATAAGTAAAAGTTTTGAACTTTCACCTTTGTTTTTTAACTATAGAATATAGTATACATTAGTAACTTGTGGTTTAAATTGTGGAGTGAGGACCTCTTACTCCAAGGCTCAATTCAACCACAAAGCGAAAAGTTTTCAATTTTAATCATTTTTCAATAAAGGTTCTCAAAAAAGACGAACTATCAGAGACTGCATAGCCTGAAAGTTCAATTTACCGCACTAGTGGTTTTTTTTTTTTTCGACCAATGAAATAGTTTTTGAGTATGCAGGTTTACCAACTAAAAATATAACCTAATGAAATGAAAGACACGTGGAAAAGGAAAGCGGTGGAGTAAGAGAGTAGGTAACCTCTTATCTCGAATTTACGATTTTTATGCATCGTTTTATGCGGTCGTAATATGATTGTTTACGGAAACATCTCTCATGTTTTGTTATTAGTGTTGTCGTAAACTTGGAATGGGCTACGGGCTCTGCGTATGAATGAAATATATAAAAAATAGAAATTCAAGTATTTTGCTTGTCTCAATTGCTGTAAATATTGGCGTTTAAATAGGTTTTTTAAAGTACATGACTGAAATATTGCCTTTCCTAGGTAATCAAAACTGAAAAATTCATTGTTTTTCAGTTTTGTATTATTTGATGATTGTTATAAAGTTACATAGTTAAACGAATATATAATGTACTTATTCCTAAATGAGGCACGATGCCTGCCTAATTTTCAAACTTCTCTTTGCTAACTGCCTGATTATGTATATTGTATTATAATGCAGTTTTTTTTTAACAGCCCATATACGTCCCCAGCGAGGGGCACGGGCCTCCCTTCGAACATGAAGGGGATTCAGGCTATAGTCCAGCACGCTGGTCCAATGCGGGTTGGTGGACCGCTCATCTTTCGAAAATTTTTCATCACGATGTTTCCTTCAACGTTGAGCAAGTGATAATTAGAAATCCGTACATAAATCCGAAAAGACGAATTTAGTGGTACAGGCCCGCACCAGGGTTTGAACCCACGACAAGTCTGGCTCGTTACCAAATGGGCTATCACCGCTATCACTGCTATTAATGCAGTTTGCCCAACGCTAAGCATTTTTTCTTAATTTTCCTATTAAGACAGAAAAGTCTGGAAGAATGATTATAATAGCTATATAAAAATGACCTTTATCTATAAATTGTCTCAGGTCCACTCCGGAGATCTAAAAAAAAAATGCCATGATAATTTTAATCTTGGCATATGGAATCTTGTAAGCTATCAATAGCATCGTTCTCAATGTTTTTTAATATATATTTCTACTATGCAATTAAAATTATTTGAATTCATTCCAATTTTAAACGGAAACCACAATAACACTAAAATTAAAAAAAATTAATCACCCCCGACATTCGATTGCTTATAAATTTTAAACGGCTGAACAGATTTTCATGAGACATGGCTAAGAACACTCGGGATAAAATTATCTATGACACAAAAAAATTAAATGAAAATCGGTTCATCCGTTTGGGAGCTACGATACCACAGACGGATACACAGACAGACAGGTTAAACTTTTAACACCCCTCTCTTTTTGCGTCGGGGGTTAAAAACAGCAATGTAATCGCATTCTGACAGCATTCTGGCGCGGCGTGGAGGTGGCACGCTATAAGGCGCGGATTGCGTAAGCGCTAAAATAGTTCAATGATTAAAATAAAAATTGCATGTTTCAGGGTACCTACCACAATCGTTTAAAAGCATTTCTGTTTAGGATCCAACTTTGAACTGCTCCGCGATTGGATTTTTTTTAATGGTACCATGATGGCGCTGCTTTTGAACTGCTCGGTTGTCTATGGTCCATTTTAAATGTCTACATAAATTGTCGTTGGTCTGCCTTTGAATCGCAACAGCGCCAAAATTGAATCGCTTATAAGCCATCATGGTACGAATAAGCGTTGCAGACTTGTTTAGGTCCCTAAGCGATCATGGTAAGCCTCCAGATCTTAGCTACGGGTAGATTCCACCATTTAAGTTTTCCAAACTGTCCCTTACCCTGTATTAAACCATGAGCATTGATGATGATGACCAATAAGCCATAAAGATCTCAACCTCATCTCGTAATCTTCCAGACTTCACATACAGGGTGTGCATTTATGCTATAAATTACTTCGTACTCGTAAAAGCCGGTCCGCGGCGTTTAGTGCCGCCGCGACAATGCCAAGTCGTTATTACAAATTATTGCTCTTATTCCAACTGTGTCGTTCGTTTTTTGAACTTGTAACATGAATACGTTATTTGGTGGAGTTATTGTTTTTTGGAGCATGCTGTATGTTAAGAGGCTATGGCGTTATGTTTTTTCTATAACTTTTTGTAAACAGAAGTACATTAGTTTATTTGTTTAGAAATAAAATATTCTACTTTCCATCAGTGTTAACTTCCTTTAAGGATTATAAAAGGCCTCTTACGCAGGCAAATCAGCTGATCACACAAGTTTTATGGCGATGTGATTTTTTTTTTATATTTTGACCTATGTTTTTGGGAAAGTGGTTTAGTTTATTTGGTTGATTTATATCCTGGATTTTCACTAGGTAACTAATTAAAAAACAAATAAAGCTGCCCAGTACAATATGTTTCAAAAACACCTACCTAATAAAAAGAAAATGAAAAATTAAATTCAAAAGTGAAATGGTTGCAACTTTAGCACGGTTCGACATCTTTCAAAATAAAATTTTCGTATAATGAATATGACATATATTTCATAACTAGCTGATGCCCGCAACTTCGTTTGCGGGTTAATTTTTTTTTGTACAGAGTACACAGATTGAAAACATCTATCTTACGTGATTTAGATTTTTACATACAAAAGTTTTTTCCCGCTAACTCCCGTTCCCGTAGGAATTTTGCAATATCCTGTTGCAACTTAGCTTTAAGTTTACTAAGGTACCTGCATGCCAAATTTCAAGCGTCTAACTTAAGCGGTTTAGATTTTTCATACAAAAGGATTTTCCCGCTAATTCCCGTTCCCGTGGGAATTTCGGGAACTCCTTTCTTAGTGCACCTCTGCGGTACCTAAGCTACGTTCCTTCCAAATTTCAAGTGCCTACGTTTAGCCGTTTAGGCTGTGCGTTGATATGTCCATCAGTCAGTTTCTCCTTTTATATAGGTATAATTTCTCCCGTTTTTTACACATTTACCACTATATCTTTGCTCCTATTGGTCGTAGCGTGATGTTATATAGCCTATAGCCTTCCTCAATAACTGGACTATTCAACACAAAAAGAATTATTCAATTCGAACCAGTAGTTTCGGAGATTAGCGCGTTCAAACAAACAAACAAACTCTTCAGCTTTATAATATTATAGTATTATAATATTATAGTATTATAATATTATAGTATAGTATAGATTAGTATAGATAGCGCATTTAATCCTTGTATGTTAATTTTTAATTTTCATTTTATTGTGTACTAGCTTTCCGCCCGGGATTTCTTTACCGTAGGAATTGGGAATTAATTATACACATAAACCTTTTCTTAAATCACTCCGTCTATTGGTGAAAACAGTACGAAAATCTGTTCAGTAGTTTTTGAGTGAAACGATAACATATGTATAAACATCAATTTATATTGGCAGATATGTATTTAGATTTTTGAAACTCGTTCCATAGTTGAATTGCCATTCCTTTGGTATGAAAAAACGCATGTTTTCCCTGTAATACCCCCAAAGAACCTTGTTCTAGCTAGTCCATTCAACATTTAGCATCCCGTTTTCCCGAACTCCCCTATTACGTATTCTTGTGCTACAATTCCCCTGTCTCCCTCTTCGTCAAACATTCACACCGTCATTTTTTTATTCGCAACACGAACTCTATGGGCACAGAATTGAAATAAGATAGAGCCAGAAGCTTTTTTTTTTATTTTTTAACTCCTAAGGCAAATCGATTAAAAATTGGTATTTTTATATTGTGAATCTTCTTATTTACATAGTATAAAATGAAGTCGCTACCGCTGTCTGTTCGCTTAGATGTCTTAAACAACTCACCTGATTTTAATGAAATTTTCAACAATAGATAGAGTGATTGAAGAGGAAGGTTTATGTATAATTCTTTCGCAAAATTCCCACAGGAGCGATATCCTGGGTGGAAAGCAAGTTTAATATAAATAAATGCAGGTTCTGATTCACTGACAATGCCCAGCCCAAACCGTTGGATATAGAATGATGAAAGGCATAACAATTCTATTTACAACGGATAGACCGATTTTTGTATGGATGTTTTTGTTTTATAGCTGACATATTCGAAATGGTTCATAGCTATTATGTATGAAGATCTGTCTAGGCTTTTGAAGATTTATAATTTTATTTCCTAGACCCGGAATATTGTTGATCAATGACACAATCACTTGAATATGCAGTGCAGGTTTTTCCCAAAGATATGCACTATGAAATAATTGCGTTATTCTTATGTACGTATCTTGAAACACTCATATTCCACCTAATAACCCTCAGAATTGGGTTATTATGTCAATGTCAAATGTAGCTTCGAGTGGTTTTAGAACTATCTGCCTACCCCGAATAGGATTACAGGCGTCAGTGTTGGGATGGAGTTATGGTATATTGATACAGTAATTTAGAAAGACGAGATTTGGTCGCTCTATCTCCATTTATTTCTAATGATACCCTATCGACTATCCGGAACCCGATGCCACGTCGCTCGCTGCAAATCTCCGAGGAGAAATTCGCGGTGAAACCTTATACACCATGGAAGTTTAAAATATAGTTAAATATTAAAGCTTTAATATTATTTTAAAATTATGACGTTAGTTAATCTTGTTACAAGTTTTTTACTTTGATGAAAGTAGATAATGTTTATGTTTTATCTGTATTTAAAAGTTTGTTTTGGTCCAGTGGTAGTGGTGCTTTCTCTTGATCGGCGGGTTCTGGGTTCGATCCCCAGTCGGGGCAAATATTTGTGTAAAAAGCAGATGTTTGTTCTCGGGTCATGGGTGTTCATGTCTGTCTTTATATGTGTTCCAAGGGACCCACGACACAAGGGAAAACCTCAGTATGGGCCTTTGAGTGTGCAACGTTTATTTTTATTCATTATTATTAGTTAAACTATTTCGCAGCAGATTTGTCTGTAAAAGCAGTTTGATACGTATTTATGGGTAATTAACCGTTACTTAAGAGGGTTGTCTCAGATTTTTTCCATATACACGGCGTCAGCGATTTCCAACCACTTATTATTAACGGACTTCTGTAAAATTTTAATATTACTTATGTTAGTTTGTTAGTATCACCAAAGACTAGGTCTGCGTGTTTAGATTTTTTAATATTTTAGTAGACAAAAAGATATTTGAAATAAAACATCAGCATTTTCTTCAAATCGAAAAACTGAGGACAATTCTGAAATAATCGGTACTAACCAACTTTAAATCGTTATAGATCCTAAACGGTAATTCTGATTGAAAAACAATATGAGAAACTTAAGAATAATTTTTAAATACCTATTCAACGATATCCCACTTGACATAGTTTGTCGATTTTCATTTTTTTCTTTTTTACATTATGGCGTCCAAAATTAGCCATTTTGATTTTTTATAATTCTTGTACTTTCTATGACATTTGCGCCGTCATGACGAATCCAACGACGTATCATTTATCAAAATCGGCCAACGCGTTTGGTCTAAATAGTGCTACAAAGGTACAAACCCACATACATACATATATAGGCTGATAAACACTTTTTTTGCGTCGCGCAGTCGGGTAAATAAAAAAACAAAAATTATAGGTTTACGAAACGATAGAATCCAGACACGTATGATTTTCATTTAGTAAAAACATTAATAAAATTTTATTAATATTGTTTCAGAAAATCGTCCCATATTACAAACAAGACTTAAAACAATTCGTTCACAACTTGTTTGCCTATTTTTAAACAAAGTCTAGCTAGTCTAAACTACAGCACATAACAAAGAAAACTCATATTAAAGCGAACATTTTTCACGGAAAAGCTATTCGTGAAAAAGCTGTAAACTATTGAATTTCACTTTAACTTACACCAGTTTCCACGTTCACCCTTTCCCGGAATATTTCAACTAGGTACATATATATTCCATCAACTGTCATGGTTATTGGTTACTATCGCCGTCGACGCTTTTTAAAAATTCTTGAGTTGGTAATAATAGCATTTTTTTTAAATAGTTTTTTTTCATAAGTTAGTATATAAGGTGATCTTAATATGTATAGCTAGCCAAACTTTCAGAGCTGATACTCGTCTCAAAAATATTTTGACACGCATACTAGCTTCAAACAACTTTGGTTGTCATAGCTATTGGTTACTATCGCTGTCGTCGCTTTTTAAAAATTCTTGAGTTAGTAATAATAGCATTTTTTTTACAATATTTTTTTTTTCATAAGTTAGTATATGGGGTGACTTTAGTATGTATAGCTAGCCAAACTTTCAGAGCTGATACTGGTCTCAAAAATATTTTGACACCCATACTAGGGGCTGATTTTCGCCATGAAATCGAACAACTTTCCTTGGGGAAAATTGTCAAACAAATATTAAAAAAAAAATACAAAAGCAAATCAGCTGATCCTCGGTTTAATGGGCTGATTCACATCTTTAACCTTATTTTTAAATAACTCATTTAAACTCAAAAGCCTTTGCTTTATTTTAAACTAGCTTTCCGCCTGGGACTTCATTCCCGTGGAAATTCGGAAAAAGTATGTAGCTTTTGTCACTTGCCTATAAGAGACCTTTCTATTGAAAACAACATTTTAAAATCAGTCCAGTAGGTATTTTTTGAGTTTATTCGTTAAAATATACAAAAATAAAAATTCATTTTTATATGTATTATTAGTGAATATGTATAGACAAGAAGCTTCGACGTTTCACTGAAAGTTTGCAGACCTATCAGGGGTACCTCGTGGCGTTAAAATTAGTATTATAGCGGCAACAGAAATACACCATCTGTGAAAATTTCAATTGTCTAACTATCACGGCTCATGAGATACAGCCTGGTGACAGACGGACAGACGGAAGGACGGACAGCGGAGTCTTAGTAATAGGGTTTTTACCCTTTGGTTACGGAACCCAAAAAAGGTCCAATCCGACCTCTTAATAGGAATTATACATCTAGGAAGATGTATGCTACTTAGAAATACAATACTAAGCATAACAGACATACAGATTATTTATAGGCTATGCTATGCAGGTCCTCAGAAAGGTCAAACTTTGCCAGTCAAGCCTACACCTTGTTATTGCTTTACCTGCCTAGTAACAATGCCTAGGGATGGAGGGGGGACACCACAGTGCGGTTGCATCGTTTGTCGCGTCTACACTGTCTATCTCTAATCTGCGGTGACTGCGGTCGCATGCTAGCAGGGCAATGGCGCCATGTCGAACCCTGTTAGACTTTATGCTGTATTGTAATTTGAGCCTTTATTAAACAACTTAGAGTAGGTATTTTAGACTACTTTGGATTTTAACAAAATAAAGGGGACAATGGGCTATGTATGACATTTTAAAAATATTTTTAATTTTGTTTAATTTATTATTTAACATAAAGGAATAAGGTCCCATTTCTTAAAAAAAAAAATTAAAAAAATCTATCTCTTGAAATGAGAATATAATAATTAAAAGATTCTCAGTACGGTAAACTAATCCTAAGTACAGCATTATATGCAATCGTATTCCTTTGCAAAACTGTCATGTCAATTAAGAAAAAAAACGTAAACTGTTTTATTTTGTATTTGGTTGTTTATTTCCGAGTATGGTTGGTTGTTACTTCAGGCAAGTTGGTAGAATCAGCTCTAACGAACTGAGCGGTATCCATAGTGTCAGAATCCAGTATATTGCGAAAGTTTGAAAGTCGAGGAAGCATAGCCAAGTCGTCAATAAATATCAAAATAATCAAAACCACAAAACAGAAACTCTAACTCAACAACCAACAACTCAAAAACACAACGGTTAGGTTATGTTATGTGTCAACCAACTGTCAAACCTCTTTTTTTTATTTTGGCATAGGAATCAAACCGTAGAATGCTGTAGTAAGCAACAAATCGTAACCCAAATTTTAAAAATTAATTATTTTTTTATCTATGATCAAAATTAGTTGATATTTTTTTAATCTGAATATGAGATGTTAAACCTGATTAAAAAAAAATTAAAAATCTTGCACATAGTCCATTGTAATTATCTGGGTAAAAAAAAAGAAGAGCGAGGTCTACCAATCCGCATTGGACCAGCGGCGTGGTGGACTACTGCTTAAACCCTCTTTACTATTTCCAAAGGAGGCCATATTCTATAGTGTGGGTCACACTAAACAATAAAGAAAGGTTAATTTAAGATACGCGGGCACGCCAAAGTTTTGCTTAGAGAAATTCCTGCGAAGACTTAATTTTTACCCGACTGCCAAAGAAGGAGGGTAATGTTTTTCGAGTGTATGTAAGTATGTATGTATGTCTTTTCCTTTGTGACCTCCTGTAGCCTAAACGGCTTGATGGATTTTGATGTATGAGGTATCGTTAGATTTGTCTTGATTACGGGAGTGTCATAGGATACATTTTATCCTAAAAGTCCCACGGGATAAAGACATAATAATATTTTTTAGTGTGCAGTCGGGTATTTTGTTTTTTTAATAATTAATAGTTATTAATAGGGCTGTTTGTACGTCACTAATGCTCATCACAGATAATTATGATATAGGATAACAGAATACAGTAGGAAAACAGAATCGCACTGAATAAATAAATAAATGAAAACAATAAAACGCACCTTTTTTTTATTATAAGCGCTCTATGGAAAACCAGCGTTGTGGATTCTTCCGAAACCATAATTATGCTGAGCTGGGAGCCCTTTGGCGTCATTAGGTTATAATTACTATTAAATAACTTTATAGTAATTATGACCTGTATTATTTACTACCTATGAATAATGACGTCAATAAGTATTATTTCTTTCTTTCTTACTATAAACTGTACAGATATATTGACACACTCTCGCATTCAGATAAACATGAAATAAAAATATGTCCCACGTATTTCGTTTAAAACGGGTGACTAGGCCTGAAGCTGCGTTTTAAAAGTTGCGCCCTCAAAAGCTTTCAAGACTCTTTCATTTAAATGGAGACCTATTTTTAGGAACAGCCTACTTTTTCTCGGTTGGATGAAGTCAAAAGCTGTTTTATGAATTAAGTTGGGTTTAAAGCCTTTCGGCTTAAATAAAGTCGGCTTCAAAAACGAGTGTGTAGCGCAAGAGTTGAGCTGTGGTGATCGGTTGACACCATCCCAACTCTTTCCACTGTCAATTTGTTCTTAATATCTGGTTGCGATCTATGGTGTCATGCAGTGTGGATTAGACTCTGTAAAGGGCCGTCTGATTCGCGACAACCCTCCTACCGAAGTCCGAAGTCAAACAGCTTGCTATGTTCCGTCGGTGCGTAGGAGTACCAGTGCCTTAATATATATTTTCTGGGATAACTTGTTCCATCGTCAAGCTCATCTATGACCTTGCTGGTCAAGATTGAGGTTAAGATTTGACCTTTCTCAAAAAAAAGGTAAAATTTTTGTTTGATAAATAACTGTGAAAGTTTGTTTGTGTGTCGTTTCCTTGAAAATGAAGCAATATAGTGTTGACTTTTTCGAACAAAGTCACGTGCAAAAAGCTAGTAATAAGCAATATCAAGTTTAACGCACAAGTAACAAAAGGTCGCACAAAAGAGTCAAGCTTGTATAAGCAGATATAAAGCATCTTTGAAGGATATTACTCAACGATCTTATATCACTCTTATACGACCTTTTTTCATCACTTATACCACCTTTTCATACTCTTCGCGTGTGTGGGTCCGTTGAAAAGCGACGGCTTTTACATGAATGAGAGAGCCTAACTTTTATTTACGAGCAGGCGGGTAGTTAAAGAAATGTATTCAATGACAAACCCACTTATAGGTACGTGAAACATCCTTTTAGGTTCTATAATGGAGTTTTTTTTGTTCACAGGTGAGGAGTTTTGAGCTTGCTTGCATTACGTAAGTTTTTATAAGAGTAATTAGTTGCATAAGAGCTGTTTAAAGAACATTTGTTCAGGTATGTATTGTTTAAATTTATAAGATAAAAAGGGAATAGCTCGGGTTTTAAAGGATGCAATTACTATTAATCCTTACTATAAAGAAGAAATAGTAAAAAAAAAACTTAGTAAATCAGTATCTGGCACCCATAGTACATACAAGCCTTGCTTTTTATTAGTTTAGGGGTTGAACGTGTCAGTTTTCCAAGAACATTAACTTTATTATATTTATATTATTATATTTATTGGTATAGTATAATAAATGTGAAAGTGGGTTTGTTTGTCGTCCTTTCTTCACGTCGGAATATAGAAACGAATTGAATTGTTTTTTTTTTGCATAGTGATGGTTGTAGACCACGAGAGTGCCATAGCTACGTGCAAACTAAGTTGCGGGCAGAAAGATAGTTAGATAATACACATACTTCATATCGGGGTAGACAGAGCAAAAAATGAGATGGTTCTGACGGATTCGCACGTACAAAGTTAGTCAAAGGCAGGTAGTCAAAGTTAGCACGGTACCTACTTAATATTCAGAATTTAACTTAGTCTAAATTAATTCCTTAGGGATTCAAAAGCACGTGCTAAGATATAAGAGAATCTCTTATTTGCATGTTTGCGGGCTTAAGAAGTACAATTAATTTTTAACTGCGTTTATGTTAAGTTTAAAACATTTGATGCTCAATTATTTGGTTGACTTGCTAGCCAAGTTGGTACCCATATTACGAAGAACCGGCTAGGATATCTACACAGAATCACATTCTAAGACTTACAAAGAATTATTTTGTATCAAGCAGTCGCAAATATTGCTTAATATTTTCTTAATGTCTCTCAGCAAACAGTGTCTGTCTCGTTCTTAACACCTAAATTCTCTTTACTTTATTTCTTCATTTTGCATATCGATATTTAAAAATGTATAGAATTAACGAACACAATTTAGAAAAGGCACATAATCAGTCTATGTTAATTCCATCCATTCAGAACTATCGCTCTTAGTAAACGCTAACAGAATGTGACTTTTTGCCTTAAAACTAATGTTCAAGTGTTAAAACTGGACGATGATGATACAGTGAGTGATATTTTTTTTAAATAAAATAATAATTAATTCAAAAACTATCACAAAAAATTCAGCACAGATACGAACTCGAATTCAAAAACCCCTTATTTGACTTGAAAAATCAACACACGACATGCGTCAGCCCACAACGCCCCCCCACCATCAAACCGTGTTTACCCAATCGAATGCAACCAAATTGTAACCCAATAACGCACCCTAACTATTCAAAGTGAATTTAAAATGGCGTATTCTCAGCCGCAATCCATCTCGCAATCAGCTGATCAAACTGGAAAATATATTCGGTAAACAGTCGGCGCGCACGTTGGGCAAACGAGTCGATCGGACAAACGAACTCTGCAATTAGGTATGCTATAATAATGAATTGTCAAAACAATGTTTTTGGCAGATACGGATTTAGTTATAAAAAAGTATGGCCCTTCCATTTCCTCGTTTTATTTCGTACCGGCTTTCTGCCCTGAACTTCGTTCCCGTGGGAATTTCGAATAATTATGAAGCCTATGTCTTAATCCAGGGTGTTAGCAGCTACCTCCATAACATTTTATCAAAATTGCTCCAGCCGTTTGAGCGTGAAAGAGTAAGAAACATCCATACAAAGAGTAATAAACATCGAAGTAACATACATTCATCCATACAAACTTTCGCGTTTATAATATAAGTAAGGAGTAAGGATTAAAAAATAATAATTAAGAGTTTTGGTAGCGTTTCTAGTAAGGTGGTACAATTCATTTATTTGTAGTTTATATCAATTCGTCACGTTCTGAGTCTAGATTGGCTACTATTTTCCTGTTAAAATGATATAATTTTTAAGTCATGAAAACATCGCGGAAAATAGATACATAGTTTTTTTATTACTTTTGGTATAGTTATTGTTAACGGGTAGTCTACAAAAATGACTTTACTACTATGCATAGCATAGTTCTTATTAGTTCTAGCCGTACCAAATAACTGCAATTATCAGATTTTACATTACTTATTTAAAAAATAAAAATTTACTCGCCCACATTTTTGTCCCAATCCGTATCTGTTTCATTGATCAAATTCATATTCAGCAAATTTCCTAAATCACGTACAAATAAAGTCTAATTTTGCGTGAGTCTAAAAAAAGCGCGGTCAAACATAATGCCAAAGTTGAATTGTGAAAGTTCAGAGGTTTCGTTTTAAAGTTTTACGCAAATCTGCCAATTAGCACGTGCGTATTTGGAATTTTCGAGGAAATGTTTGTTCAGATCGTTGGCGAACTTTTCAGGCTTTTAGAAGGGTTTAGCTTACTTTAAAAAGTTCGAAATGGATTAAGAAAAGTTGGGAATGCTTATTTTGCAACAAGAATAAAGTAAATATAGTATTGTATTGTATTGTAAATATAGTCCCTTCCTACAGGTCAATATTTGGGACATAAAAATAATGGACCTTTTTATAATTTGAACGGCACGGCACGGCACGGCACTTCAAAATTTTAATTACCATTGCCCCCTATGTTCTCAGCTTCTAGTATTACTTTTACATAGGAGGTAATGGTAATACAATTTTGCCGTGCCGTTTTCGAATTATAAAAAGGCCCAATGGACCTTAATTCATCTCTGCGTGTCAAATGAGGAAGTGTTTTATCAAAATATTGATATAAAATTAAGCAAATTTCAGTAATAAAATTGAGTTCCAAAATTGTTTTTGTCCAAAAATTTGTACTTTTGTTTAACTTTGTCTTCGTTGTTGACATTGTTTTAAGCGTCAATTAAGGTCTTAAAAAGATTTAAACAAATATTTATACAACAGTTTGGGAAAAAAACTCGTTTTCTTCCAATTCACTTTCGTATTTTTTGTCGCATGTTTCATATTTCCTACCTTTTTAAAATCCATTTCCCTAGCAATTAATTAGGTTAAGTACTGCAGGTAGCGTATGCAACATTAAAAGACTACTTAATTAAAAATTAAAACGTGACATTTTTATGTAATTAGTCTAGCGAATGTAACTTTGGATGTGCTGATTTCGCTTTGACTTATTCAAGTCAAAGTAATTTTCAATTTATATAACACTAGCTTTCCGTTCGCGGCTCCGCCCGCGTAGACTACAGGTTATATCGTGCCCATCTGTGCGATTAAATGTAGCCTATGTCCTTTCCCAGGCTCTAATCTATCTTTGTACCAAAATTAATTAAAATCGGTTCAGCAGTTTAGGCGTGAAAGACGAACAGACAGAGTTACTTTCGCATTTATAATATTAAATATAATAATATCATTATATATATATTATATTAAAAAAATAAAAATAATAAATAATATATAAATAAACATATATACAGGGTTACCGGAAATTCGATACATTCCCTTCAAGGGGTTATAGTAGAGCTCATTTGCGACATTTGTTTAAGTCCTTCCCTAGCCGATAGTTATTAGTTTTTGAGATAATCGCGTTTTTGTGTTTTTTTGCTAAAAGCTGTTTAACTTAAAGAATTTCCTATGGTAATCTTTTTTTTATGCATAATCTGAAATTTGACATCTCAACGGTTCCTAGAGATTACAATAAGCTGAAGTAATACCAATAACCGTCATGTTGTGGACTTGGAATCGCGAGAGATTTGGAGGAAAAATCTTTGCAGTGGCACTTTGTCGTGAGTTTGTGCAAAATAAATGTATGTCATGCAAATTACTTAAATAAATGCCTTATTTCATTAGCTTTCGAAAATGGTATAAATCTATACAAAAAACTTAATAAAAAAAAGTTATAACTTGAAAAGGAACTTTCAGAACAGCAGTGGTTTTTTGTACATGTTGACTTTTCTAATTGTAGAGAAATTAAAATGGGCTAAAACTACATACTACTTATAAACAAACATAAAATTTAAAATCCTGCTTAAAATGCGAGCTGAAGTTCCTGATGCATGCACGTAATCTCTTTGCTATTTCGGTTTGAGTAACTCGAGAGTTTAAAGTTTCTTTTATTTGTTGTGCTGCACTTAATATAATAGCATTTTAACATTATTTTTTGTGCTGTTAGCTGAGTAACGAGCTGCTCCACGTGACCCTAAAGGTAAAAGTCGCAAGGTGTCAAATCAAGACACATTGCTGGCCAAGGAGTTGGCCCTTCTCAGTCAAACTAACGTTATGGGAAGTTTTGGTTGAGCCACTCTCGCACACCCCGGTGGAAATGGGCTGGGCAGCCGTCATGCTGGTAAATCGTGCCCTCTCTTTTTGCAAGTGGCACATCTTCCAGCAATAATGCCATATCGTCACGTTGAAAATTTTCGTACGTTTTGCCATTTAAGTATTGGGGGGAAAAGTAGGGTCCGATTAGGTGATCGCCGATTATTCGATAATATTGATTAAGCAGCATGACGGCTGCCCAGCCCATTTCCGCCGGGGTGTGCGAGAGTGGCTCAACCAAAACTTCCCACAACGTTAGTTTGACCGAGAAGGGCCAATTCCTTGGCCAGCGATGTGTCTTGATTTGACACCTTGCGTCTTTTACCTTTAGGGTCACGTGGAGCAGCTTACTCAGCTAACAGCACAAAAAATAACGTTGAAATGCTAAGGCGGAGGATATCAAGTGCAGCGCAACAAATAAAAGAAACTTTTAACTCTCGAGTTACTAAAACCGAAATAGCGAAGAGATTACGGGCATGCATGAGGAACTTCAGCTTGCATTTTAAGCAAGAATTTAAATTTTATGTTTGTTAATATTTAGTGTGTAGTTTTAGCTCATTTTCATTTCTCTCCAGTTAGAAAAGTCAACAAGTCATTTCTCTTCAGTGTACAAAAAACCACTGCTGTTTCTAAAGCTCCTTTTCAAGTACAACTTTTTTTTATTAAGTTTTTTGTAAATATTTATACCATTTTCGAAAGCTAGTAAAATAAGGCATTTCTTTAAGTAATCTGCATGACACATTTCATACATTTATTTTGCACAAACTCACGACAAAGTGGCACTACAAAGATTTTTCCTCCAAATCTCTCGCGATTCCAAGTCCATAAAATGAAGGTTATTGGTATTACTTTAGCTTATTATAATCTCTAGGAACCGTTGAAATGTTAGCTTTCAGATTATGCATAAAAAAAGATTACCATAGGAAATTCTTTAAGTTACACAGCTTTTTTTGTCAAAAAACGGCATTTAGCAAAAAAAAAACACAAAAACGCGATTATCTCAAAAACTAATAACTATCGGCTAGGGAAGGAATTAAAAAAATGTCGCAAATGGGCTCTACTTTAACCCCTTGAAGGGAATGTATCGAATTTCCGGTAACCCTGTATATAGTAAGGATTTAGGATGTTACTTAAAACAAATCAAATTAATGAAGTACATTTAGTTCTGTAAAACCTACACCGATTTGCAATTGTGCAGTCTTCCTCAGAGAAGAGTAGGCAAGAAACTCCGAGGGTTACTCTTTTTAACCTCCGATAAAATAGAGGAGTGTTAGAAGTTTGACGAGTGTATCTGTGTATACTGGGCTTTAGGAATCTCTCTTTCAACCTCTCGGGTGGCTAATCAGTCAATGAAACTGAACAACTTCCCCAAGGAACATAGGTCAAAATACGAAAAAAAAAATCGAGTTCCCATACAAACTTAATCAGCATATAGCGCATTTTGTATGGGAGATAATTTTTTTTTTGTATTTTGACCTATGTTCCTTGGGGAAGTTGTTCAGTTTCATGGACTGATTAACCACCCGAGAGGTTAAAAGAGAGATACCTAAAGCCCTGTATAACGTTTCCTTTCAAACAATAGACTCTGTGAAACATAGATGTTTCTATCTAAAAAGACTAAATGAGGTACGGCATCGGAAAATATGCGGTTCCCAAAGTGGGGGCTTAATTTCGTCAAACATTCAGTCGTCCCGTTTTGATGTATTCGCTGTGACTTGAATAACAATTCGTTCTGCTAAAGGAATGCTGATTAGCCGTACCAGAGAAATAAACGCACCTGTTGTAGAAACTCATTTATTGTTTCTCTGCCTATTTGTATTGGAGATTGGAATTTAATAAGAGATTCGTCTTTTTCTCCGTTCTCAAGTAAATGGCCTGTTTGATTTGAAGGATATTAAATTTGCCGAGGTTTTTTGTAAATTAGAGCGTTTTGTGATTTATTTATTGGGGTTTGAGAAGTTTGTCTCGCTACTAACCAGTGGTACACCTCATGAACTATTGTATGACTTTAGATTTACGAGCACTCAAATCTAGGTATATAGAGACGTAATACATGCGAATTTGAAAAAAAACGATTCTGTCAACTTTTTGTTAACTAGGTGCGACGTAATCCGAAGAGATTCCGAACACGATCGCTAGGGCGTGCGTTATATATCAGTGACTAGTCACTGACGAGTTGACAGGTTTGGGTCGCCTTGTATTACGTCTCTATATAGGGTTGAGTGCTTTAGATTATTTAGCGTCACATAAGGGTTGTGATTTATTTATTATTTATTATAAGATGGGTTAACTCTTGACCTCAATCTTGGCCATAAAGTTCAAAGATGAGGTCGACGATGGAGCGAATTAACCCAAAAAATGCCTATAAAGGCACTGGTACTCCCACGCACCGACGGAACACAGCAAGCTGTTTGGCGTCGGACTTCGGTAGGAGGGTGGTCGCGAACCAGACGGCCCTTTACAGAGCCTACCACACCGCATGAGACCATAGGACGACACCACAGATTCAGGAAAAAATGAAGTGTCGTTGCCTGGGATGGATTACTAGGAGGCAGGTCTCATTTGTGTTTCCTTAGTCGCCTCTTACGACACCCACGGAAAGAGATGGGGTGAATGATAATCATAATGCTACAGTTTCTATAACAACTTTTAAGCTTTACACTGATAATAATAATACGTTTATTTCTTCAAAACAGCACTCACAGACATTAAAAAAAAGTTCAAATTTTATTCTTATCCTATTACATTGTTTTATGCTTGCATATGTCTGCCGCAGTGAGGAAAAACGTTTATTACATGAATGAGAATTATTATTTTCAACCGACTTCAAAAAAGGAGGAGGTTCTCAATTCGACTGTATTTTTTTTTGTATATTTGTTACGCGATTACTCCGGCAACTGTTGTCCGATTTTCAAAATTCTTTATTTGTTCGAAAGAGTATACTCCTGAAGAGGTCCCATATAAATTTTATCGAAAATGATTCAGCGCTTTAAAAAAAATCAACAAAAACAAAATATACTACAAACTAGAACATCATCTAAATAAATGAATGACATTTCTGTTTGTAGTTATTTGCTAATAGGCATTGTAGTCCGCAAAAAACTAGATATCTACTTTGTGCGAACTGTTGTTGGGATTGAAGTCGGTGACTCATACGTTTTTAACGTGGAAAATTATTAATAAAAAAAAACATGCGTATTCTCTATTGTCGACGCCATTTTTCCAAGAATATATTTTTTTTTTATAATAAACGCTAGTCACTCAAAGGCCCACACTAAGGTTTTCCCTTGTGTCGTGGGTCCCTTGGAACACACATAAAGACAAACACAAACACCCATGACCCGAGAACAAACATCTGCTTTTTACACAAATGTTTGCCCCGACTGGGGAACGAACCCAGGACCCGCCGATCAAGAGGCAGCGTCACTACCACTCGACCAAACCGGCCGTTAAATTTAAATACGTGTAGATTGTTTTTTGACAGCACTGACGTTCTAGCCATTACTTCAACCTACATCCCGTACAATTTCGTATTCACACAATATACATGAAAAGGATCATTAAACACATTACACCGACAATGTCTGCAATCGAATAACGTACGCACATTATCGAAACTCGAAATCGAATCCACTGAAAGCGGACAGAAACATAAAATTCAATCATTATTATACGAACGGCCGACGAAATAAATTTCCCGAATTTCGAATTTGGAATGCCATCGGACATCGGCGGGGATCGGCGAAATTCGGGACGAATCGTTGAAAATCGGGCTGATAATCGATTCGGGTATGTTTGATTACGAATGTTTGCGCGACGGTACCCACTGATTGCGACTCGTCAAATTGAATGATTGAATTGTATAATCACATTGCATTTAAGCTGAAGCTCAGGGCTCCGATTCTGTAAGTTCAGCAGGCCGAGTACGATAGGAAAAGCGCCGCGACAACACCGCGGTCCTATGTCAAAATGTGAACATTGACAACGCCACAGGGCGAGCAAGTCTTTGCGCGGGACCCTCGCGCAATCAAAGTGAATTTTCAGCGTAAGCCGAGCGCGAGTTTGTCGTTATCGTGCTAGAGCTGCTGTTGTATGTCGATGGAATGGTCGCCATTTTATCCATTCAGGTGGCGAAATTGAGAACTATCCAAAATTCATACATCTAATGACGGCTGCTTTGACTAGTAGCGCCACCGCCAACTGAATTTTCAGTTGCTAGGCAGTTTGCAACATTACGTTCAGTTTGCTGTGGCGCTGCTGGTCGGGGTGGTTGTCAGCAAGTATATGAAAATACTTGCTGACAACCAGAGTAGTTCTCAATTTCGCCACTTGAACAGATAAAATGGCCTCCATTCCATCGACACACAACTGAAGTTACAGAATCGGAGCCCTGGATGTTTGTAGGTACTAAGTCCCATTTGTGTCGCTATGGTTTACGTGATTGAGACTATTTGATTAACTGTTTTTGAGGTTACAATAGGCGTTTGTTATGTTAAGTTGTGTGTACATAGGAGATCGATTTTGAACAATTTAGAGTAAATAAACAGACAAACTATCAATGATTAAATTAATTCTAATAATGTTTACGTTTGTAATGACATTGCACTAAATTGATTTTAAATAGTTAGAAGCAAAATATCATGAATTTCATCTATAACAAAAACACCTAAAGATATAGGTGCTTTAAGAGTAAATTGAAATCACTGCTTTTGCAAAGATGTCTGTATAACATAGATGATTTTTAGATAGGTTTAAGTTTTTACATTAATGTAACAAATTGACATTGCTTGTGATTATTATTGGACTCATTTTATTAGTTGTTTTGATGGATTTAATTGAATTTTATTTATTGTATTGATTTTCGCACACAATGTATATTGTTTATGAATAAAGTGAGAGTGAGTGAGTATATAAATAATGAATTATGAGGAGTGATTTCAAATTAGACAAAGGAATTTTTTTTAGTTTCAAATCTAAATCACAATGCCAACTTTTTAAAGTTAACAATTATGTTTCCTAGGCGTATATTGAACGAATTACATATAACTCTAAAATAAAAAAAAATTGTTTCGACCCGACATTAAATTACATTTAAACGGCTGAACAAATTTTGATTTAATCTTAGAACCATCTCAACAATGAGGGATTTTCTTTTAATTTTTTTTTAATTTTTCCCTAGTCGCCGGATAGATGGCGCTAAACTAAGTACGTTACTGCATGGAACGGAACGTTACATTATTTTTGATTAATTCACTTGAACGTAATTTTTGAGATCATATAACGAAACGTTATTGTCATTTCATATCAATATCACATCTACCACACGTAGTTAGGCGATTTTACGAAAACAACGAACAAACAAAACTGAATTATAACAAAGCGCGAGAAAACTAGGATGATTGGAAAGCCAAAGCAAACGAACAGAATATTAGACGCAATGTTTTTCTCCAAGCCTTTTGGCTTTGGCACCTAGTAACGGAGTCAGTTCAGTGCCATCTAGAGAGCTCTGGGGAACTACTTTTCTAATGCCGTCTTTTCATCTAATGCCGTTGGGAGTGATGACATTAGCCGCAAGATGTTGGTTCCCATCCTCGATATCATTCTTCCCTTCATTACTCATATCTTAAATTTTTCCCTGTTCTCTGGCACTTTTCCTTCAGCATGGAAAAGCGCTTATGTCATTCCTCTGCCTAAGATGAGTAATCCTTCTTCTCCTAGTCACTTTAGACCTATTTCTATATTGCCTTTTCTCTCTAAGGTGCTCGAGCGTATCGTTCACCAACAACTGTCCCTTTTCCTTTCCAAAGGCAACTTATTGAGCGCATTGCAGTCTGGTTTTCGGCCGGGTCACAGTACTGCGACTGCCTTGGTCAAAGTTTCTGATGATATCCGGCTCGGAATGGAACACCAAAACGTCACTGTCCTCACTCTTTTAGACTTCAGCAATGCGTTCAATACGGTTGATTTTGATGTTCTGATTTCTCTTCTGTCTTCTCTTAATATTTCTTCTTCTGTCACGACTTGGTTTCGTAGCTACCTATGTGGCCGCCGTCAGCGCGTCAGGATCAATGATAAATTTTCTGATTGGTGTGATATTACGGCTGGGGTGCCACAGGGTGGCGTTCTATCTCCTTTGCTTTTCTCTATCTTTATTAACAACATTACTCTTCACATCTCTTCCTCTTACCATCTTTACGCAGATGATCTGCAAATTTATACGCAGGCCAAAGTGGATGCAGTTGATGATGCCATTGCAGCCTTAAATGAAGACTTGTATGCTGTTGCATCTTGGACGTCGGCTTTCGGTCTCAGGGTCAATCCTGCAAAGTCCCAGGCGATTATAATCGGCAGTTCCAGGCAATTATCCCGGATTGACATTTCTCACCTTCCCCCTATTTCTTTTCTCAGCACACCTATTCCCTTTTCCGCCACTGTTAAAAATCTTGGGGTCTTTTTCGATCAAACTTTGTCATGGAAAAAGCAGGTTGGTGAGGTTAGTCGGAGGATCTTTGCGTCAATGAGTTCGCTCAGAAGACTGAAGAACTTCCTGCCTATTCGAACTAAAGTTGCCTTGGCCCAATCCCTTCTCCTACCTATCCTCGATTACGCCGATTCCTGTTTTCTGGATCTTACTGTAGAGCAACTAAACAAGCTGGATCGACTGCAAAATGTTGCTATACGCTTTATTTTCGGATTACGGAAATACGACCACGTCTCGGAATATCGTGCTCGGCTTAGGTGGCTTCCGATCAGGTATCGGCGTAATCTCCATATCCTTTCCCTATTGTATAACATCCTCCATAATCCTTTATCGCCAAAGTATCTCAAGGATAGGTTTATACTTAAAGCTGCATCTAGCGGCCGGGAACCTCGCAGATGTACGGCGATGTTGCTGGAGTACCCGACTCACACCACTGATTTTTACAGTAAATCATTTACTGTGCAATCCGTGCGGCTATGGAATGCCCTTCCTCCTGATATAAGGCTGGCTAGCACTCTTCACAAATTTAAAAGTCTCGTTAGGGCACGCTTTGAGGAACAATGTGGCTACAAATAGTAATATATAACTATTTATCTGCAACGCGCTTTCCGACGCTGTGTGATGTGTGTGTATTATTGTATATATATATTTATATTTATATATATATATATATTTATATATATATTAGTTTATTATATTATAGTATTATTCGTATGTATAAATATGTAGGTTTTTAATATATTTATTTTTGTAGGATTTAAATAATTTAATAATTAATTTCTAACTTAATAATTTTTTCAGTACACCCGCTATGATATTTCCTCTCTCAAATTCTTCCCTAAGGTTGCCTGGAAGAAATCGCTTAAAGCGATAAGGCCGCCTTATTGTATATGCCTTGGGTTTATGTAAATGTAATGTTATTTTTAGTTATTTTTCTGTTTGTGTGTACAATAAAGTATATTTGATTGATTGATTGATTGACTTTTTTTTTAATACCCAAAAAGAAAACCTCCCATTACGTCAGCTGTCAAACTAAAAAAGCTTCATTGAAAGCGGTCAATTCGTTTAGTTTTTTGCCGTGTGGTGATCGGTTGAGAATAACACCACCCCATCTCTTTTTGTGGGTGTCGTAAGGGCGACTAAGGAAACTCAAATGAGACCTGCCTCCTAGTAATCCATCCCAGGCAACGACACTTCATTTTTTTCTGAATCTGTGTGTCGTCCTATGGTCTCATGCGGTGTGGTAGGCTCTGTAAAGGGCACCCTCCTACCGAAGGCCGACTCCAAACAGCTTGCTGTGTTTCATCGGTGCGTAGGAGTACCAGTACCATAAAGGCTATAGGCATTTTCTGGGTTAACTTGCTCCATCGTCGACAGGGTTCGAAAGGATAATTATCACGGATAATTATCATGATAATAACAGATGGATAATTATCGATTGAAAATAACAAGCAACAAAGCCAATGGAAATAGAATCATCATCGGATGAAGATATTCCTTTGGCTTCTTTGGTCAGTCTAATTTAATTTATTTACGACTAGCTATTCTACCCTACCCGGGACTTCGTTCGGATGCTAGTAATATTAGTATAAAATTAAGATATTAGAAGGATGTCTAATCTGACGGAAACTAATTTTAACTTAATATACGATTCATGTTGATTACTTGATTTTTGTTCGATATTAAATATAAAAAAAAATATATTTGTTTTTAATAATGGTTTGTTACAATTTGTTATAAACCAATATAACAAATGAATTTTTTACACTGGTGATAATTATCCGATAACTATCCGATAATTATCCGATAATTATCAAGAAGCGTAATTATCTTGATAATTTCGAACCCTGATCGTCGACCTCATCTTTGACCTTTATGGTCTAGATTGAGGTCAAGAGTTAACCCATCTTATAATAAAAATATAAAAAATATAAAAAAGTAGCTACTATGCCATACAGATATACACGTCAAACTGACAACACCCCTCTTTCTTTGTCAAGGGTTAGAAACATTCAAGAATAACATTTTAACCTGAACCCTATCTCAAAACCGCTCGATTCTAATGTCGGTCGGAATCCACGTAAAATTTTATCTCCTTAATATTCTTCAAAGATTATTCCATCGAAGTTTCTGGTCATCGTCCGATTAACGAGTCTGCAGAAATTACAAGAAATTATAAAGTCAGCAGTCCTAGGTCTTTAAGTATGCAGATGATCTTTAGGTCTTAAAATAAGTCCTAGATTACAATCTGAAATGCCTGAGTCGTAAGAAAGGGAGGTTTTAAATCTTTGTACAAAAAGCCTTAATGAAACATAGTTGTAATTGAATAAGTTTCGGATTAGATTTTATAAATGTTTAAATAATGTAGACTCTTTCGCCCACTTCGTCTGTGCGACACAGGCAGCACAGTGCAGCACTTTGTTTTATGTTTGTAAAGTTTTTTTGTTATTTCTTTAATTTGCCTTTAATTTGTTTTTGTCTTTGTGTCTGTTAAGTGTCTTCTGTGTTTCTTCTGTTTTTCTATATTGTGATGTCTGTGTTGTACGCCGAAATAAAGCATTTTCTATCTATCTATCTTTTTGCTGTGGCCTAGAGTTTCATTTATTTTGAAACTTTTAATTAGTTTTCTTTATTTATTTTTTAATCAGAATTTAGACGATTCTTAGAGCGTTAATTTACGCTCATGTCAGTCGCATAGGTGACTTCAATAATTATAAATTTCAAAAAACTCCTGCAAATCACGGAGGATCATATAAACCTTAAGTCTGAAAGAAGTGGCTCAGGGCTACTTAAATATCTCACTTGTTTTTCAAACACTCCAAGTATTTTCGTCTTATATACGAAAATGTAAATATACACGATCGAGTATTGAATATAATGTGAAATATTGGTTGTAAAGTTAAATACGACCTAGGTCCGTATTACAGAACGCAACTCAGACTCTTATCTATACTTAAGTAGAAATCAATACTCAATATTTTATTACATCCATAGGTTTTACATATAGGTGTTACAATTTAATAAAGTATCCAATATGGACCCTGTTCTAGGGCACTGCAATTAATAGGGGCAAACCTATTCTAGTCGCTTAAAATAGTGAGATCAATTTGTGTGAGTGTGTGTAAGAGAGAGAAAGTTCAAGTTCTGTGTTGTGGAAGAGTGTGTGTATGTGTAGTGTATGTTATGTCTATGTATGTGCTTTAGCGGTTGTGTGTGTGTTTTATATTTAGTCAATTTTATCATTTTGATAGTGAGACAAAGGGACAATCAATACTTAAGTAAAGATCAAGAGTTGAGTCTCTTTCTGTAATACGGGCCTTAGAGGACTTAGTCACATATTACAATATTGTCAATGCGTTTGTGAGTGTGTCTATATGTTTGGTACTTCTTCACGTTGAAACGGTAGGACTAGTTTTGATATTTGATATGGAGGTAGCTAACACCCTAGATTAATACATTGGCTACACAAATTTCCCGAATACCAACGAGAATGAAGTCCCGGACTGAAAGTTAGTGACTAATATTGTAAATGAAAAAGTTTGTTGCGATTGAGGGGTGGATATTTGTTACTCCATCACGCAAAAACTACTAAACAGATTTTAATAAAAAAATTTAGAATACAGCTTAGATAAAAAGAAATGGCTATAAAATTTTCCCGAATTTCCACGGGAACGAAGACCTAAGCTGGTCTTCAATAAATAACAACAGGATTTCCTTACGTCTGTACTTCCAATTTTCCAACCAAAGTCACAAGCCCTGACATAAATAAACAGCAAACACTTTCTCCCAAGTGTTCAGTACTTTATGAAGATCAGTGGTTCTCAACCAGTGGTCCCTGAAAGCACCTGAAGTGATCCGCGAAGAAATCCCAAAAATATTGTGTGAAATGTTACGAATCGACACAATCACTGAAATCTGCTGGATGCCAAAGCCTTCATGTGTTTCGCTTTGGCTAGCACTAAACAAAGATTCAGAAGTTCTTCTTCTTCTTATCGTGTGGGTATTGTCAAGTATGCGGCGAACTTGGCTAAACCTGGTGTCAAAGTTTTCAAACCGCACAATAGCCTCTGACTTGATTTTGCCGACTGTAGTCAATCGACAACAGCCGGGACGGACAGCTTAACGTGCCCTCCGAAGCATGGAAACGCTCGTGATAAATTGCCACTTTGGTCACCAACAGGTTAGTAAGAAGTTAGCAAGTAAAGAGAAAAAAATTTTTCGTAAAAAGAATAAAAAAAACTGTTGAATATGAACAACAGTGCATGTAGGTATAACTGTAGAACAACCCGTTTATTATTTTTAACTCCAAACAGTTGGTGGTCCGTGGCAAAACAGATATTTTGTAAGATTAGAAGGTTCAATTCAATTCAATTTCTTGTCTATGGCTCTTCTTTGTTGATGAGGCCAATGTCAGGTTCCAAAAAAGGTTGAAGTTTTCTTGGGAGAGTACAATTTACTTTTCGAGAATATTACAGGCGCTATGAGCGTGCAAGACTTTAATAATAATAAAAAACTGTTTTTCGAAGCCAAGCTGTTGGTTAACTAACTTAAAAAAAAAACCAGAAAAAACGAACACAACAATTATCAGAGCTAGTAGGATACAAGTAGGATAGGTCAAGTAACTATAGGTAACTTATAACTTAAAGTTATTCGAGTTAATATACTCACATAAGGTCTCAACTAAAGAAGTAAACACTAAAGATAAAATATATTTTAAACTAGCTGATGCCCGCAACTTCGTTTGCGTGTTAATTTTTTCTTTTGAACAGATTACACTTTATTGACGGTCCATTAATGGACCTTCATTTAGTTTATTAAATATAGATTTAGTTTAAGATTTAGATTTTTACATACAAAAGTTTTTTCCCGCTAATTCCCGTTCCCGTGGGAATTTCGGGAATTCCTTTCTTAGTGCACCTCTACGGTACCTAAGCTACGTCCCTTCCAAATTTCAAGCGCCTACGTTTAGCCGTTTAGGCTGTGCGTTGATATGCCAGTCAGTCAGTCAGTCAATCAGTTTCTCCTTTTATATATTTAGATGAGTTGGTCTAGGGATATTAGAAGGCAGAATATCTGATAAAGGTTTAGAAGGTTAAGAACCACTGATGTAGATTAAATACCTAATCTTTATACGAGACGTAAAGTTTAATCATGTAAGACCGAATCAAAGGGAATCCCGCTTCCCAGATAGCTCAAGGCTTAATCTACGTCATCAATCCTTCGCCCCCCTCGGTTCAGAGCACCTCCTTCACCCCCTTTTTGGCTGTCTTGTTTAATGCACTTAAAAGGTATTTCATACCACTATCTTAAGACTCTCCAAGGAGTAAGTGGTCCCGTGTTAGACCGAAAAGGACACTTTATTCGAAAATACTGGCTCTGTCCGCAAATTTATAATAAATAAATAAACGTTGCACACTCAAAGGCCCACACTAAGGTTTTCCCTTGTGTCGTGGGTCCCTTGGAACACACATAAAGACAAACACAAACACCCATGACCCGAGAACAAACATCTGCTTTTTACACAAATGTTTGCCCCGACTGGGGATCGAACCCAGGGCCCGCCGATCAAGAGGCAGGGTCACTACCACTCCACCAAACCGGCCGTCAAAATTTATTCCAGTGGTGATCATT